>CM030367.1:119924915-120289196 GCA_017893485.1 Hemerocallis citrina
ATAGTAATGACGATGTTCAACATGCATTGTCAATAATGTATCAATTCCTAAGTCTATTAGCTTTTAGCCTAACTAATGCATGTACTACTGCTTCCCATACCACAGGTTCCGTACATACAACCAATATCATTTAGACCTAAGTAATGTACTATATAGATTATGTACTCGGCAACAATAATCAATATTCAATAATCATGATTCAATATTCAATGTACGATACGATAATTCGGCAACAATACAATATACGATAGAATGGGTTACCGTCGTAAGCCATAATCAATCGATAAAACAATAGCAGATAACAATATTTAGGGAAACACGGGCCCCTCCTCGGAGTACAGTCTTTACATTGTCCACTACTTAAGTCACCCTTAAAACTCGGCTTGTTAAAGATTTTATCGATGCAATCAATTATATTATGCAATCAAATAAATTTGATGAACGATGGTATCAATAGAAATCAAGAGTAGGATCAAAAGGAGCGATGCAATAAGAGAATATCAAAAGTGCAATAGATCTTGTAATGCATTTACCACAACCCAATTCAGCAATTATAATGATATATACACAATCATATTAAGTAAATATGGGAAACACAATTCTGGACAACAGTACATTAATGTATAAAAATCAAGATTCTCACTGTTACAGAAATCCAAAACTAGATCCGTCAGAAGTTCTAGAAGTAGACTCCAGCTAAGTTCCAACGCATATTTAAAATAATAAATCCGATAACATAGATAGGTTAATTAGATCGTTCTTTATAGATTACATGCTCTGACTGAAAATCAATATCAAGTTGTGATATTTGTAAAATAAGTAAAAGTCCAATTTTAAATTCATCAAAAATAATTATCAAGCCCCTAATCATGTTGACTAACAATCTAGAATTTATTAGGGCCATATTCTTCCTGATCCCCCTTGTACTTCCTTTCTTGTTTTTATTTTTGCAAGTAGGCCTTGTAGCGGACTGGCCACCGCCTGATGTATTAGCGAACATCTTTTAATGAAAAGAAGACTCTTTTTTGGCTAAGTGTTGGAGTGCTTTGTCTTTGAGTTGCATTGTAGCTTGAATGTATTCTCTTATGGGCTTGCTTCTTGATCTTAAGAGATTTTACTTCTTTCGTTCTCCCCAGGATCGCATCGTGGCTCGTCTTCGCATTGAACTCGGGGTCGCCAAACTAGGGCTTTCACAATGTCAGGAGCTACTTCGTAAAGCAGAGTCTGAGCTTAGTTATCTGAGGTCGATCCTTGCTCATCGCAACATAGAGGTGAAATGGTTAGAAGAGGGGCATCATGAGGTAGAGCCTGAAGGCAAGGAAGTGGGTACGTCGATGGCTGTCAACCTCGGCTTGAGACTTTCACATCTTCGCCGTTCTCTATGCCAGACAGCTGTGGAGAGGGACGAACTGGAGAAGGTGGTTTTTGAAAAGAGCATTGAGGTCGCTCATTTATGGCAGACAATCTCCGATGCCTCTCACGGGGCAGGGTTAATGTGGTTGCCACATCTAGAGATAAATGTCACAGACGTCTTGCTTAGGGAGCGGAATGTTGAGCTGGAGAAGGAGAATGCTTGCTTGCAATGGCTATCTAAGAGAAGCAATGTCAGGGCCACTTCTCGTACCCCGAAGGGGCATGCTCGAGGAATACCGCTCCGTGGACCCACGCTTCGTTTTCCCCTGGTACCTCGAAGCCCGGGAGAAGTGCAAAGTGGTGTGGCTGCTTCGTCGAGTGGAACATCTGTTGGGGCCACCGTTAGGTCGGGGCCAGACGATGCTTCTCGATTTGCTAGCCTGGGGACGTCCACGGAGGTGGGGCGGCGACAACACGGTATTCGTCGTCCTCGTGTATCGCTCAAGAGAAGCATTCCCATCCCCGAAGATGCTAGGGATAAGTCTGGTAGTTTTGTGCCGCCTTGTATGAGTTTTGGCCTTTGATAGAAGTTGTCTTCTTTTTGTGGAGCTTGTATGTCAAATGATATTTGTAATCACAATTTTGATAAAATAATATAAGACTTCTTCCAGGGGCTCGCTACCTTGTTTATGCTTTGTAAGTGTTTCGACAGTTGTGGGAGCTATTCCAAATGGCGAACCACTTCATACTCGCTTGTAAGCAAGTGTTTAAAGTGGAATCGAGCCAAGTTTTGGACTCCGAACTCGTCGTTTAAGAGAGAACCAACGATTATGGGAGCAATTCCGTATGGCAAATCGCTTCGTGCTCACTTGTAAGCAAGTATTTAAAGCGGAATTGAGCCAAGTGTTGGACGCCGAACTCGTCGTTGAAGAGAGAACCAACGATTGTGGGAGCAATTCCGAATGGTGAACCGCTTCGTACTCACTAGTAAATAAGTATTTAAAGCAGAATTGAGCCAAGTGTTGGACTCTGAACTCGTCATTTAAGAGAGAGCCAACAGTTGTGGGAGCAATTTTGAATGGTGAACCGCTTCGTACTATCTTATAAGCAAGTATTTGAAGCGGAAACGAGCCAAGTGTTGGACTCCGAACTCGTTGTTTTAATGAAATTTTTTTTGTAAGTGGAGTTAGACTACTCAAAAGATAGAAAAGTTGTGGGGAAAGATTTCCTTTTATTGCAAACAACTAGGCGGCCGCTTCTATGTTGCGAGCCGCCTTTACACTTTGATAAGAAAGAAATACAAGTAAGGACTCTACACATGTCTTCTAGAGCGCTCTTAGGAAAGTTGCTGGGAGCGGTGTTCAGACACCCTCTTGGTACTTCATCAAGTGCTCTGCGTTCCATGTCCTCTGTATCTTCCTGCCCCCCAGGTCTTCGAGTTGATAGGCTCCTGGGCGAACAACTCTGGAGACCCTATATGGTCCTTCCCAGAATGGTGTCAACTTGCCCCTCTTGCTTGGATCGGAGATCGACAACTTTCTGAGCACTAAGTCACCCTCTTTTAGTTTGCTGGCTGTACCCTTTTATTGTAAGCCTGAGTGATCCTACGACGGTAGGTCTCTTGTCAGATTGTGGCTCTCTCACAGATCTCATCTATGAGGTCCAGGTAGTTGCGAAGCTAGCTCGCATTTTGTGCTTCGTTGTATGCTATCAGTCGAGGCAAAGGGAGACCCACTTCCAGGGGGACGAGAGCTTCAGAACCATACGTGAGGTTAAAGGGGGACTCCCCCATTGGAGTTCTTTTGGTGGTGTGATAGTTCCAAAGCACATTAGGGAGTTGCTCGACCCATAGCCCCTTTGTGGATTTGTCAAGCCTCTTCTTCAAGCCAGAGAGGATTTTTCGGTTTGCATTCTCTGCTTGGCCATTGGACAGAGGGTGAGCTACCGAAGAGAAACACTGCTGAATGTCGTTGTCTTCGCAAAAACTACGAAAGGTTGCTCCTGCGAATTGAGTCCCATTGTCGGTTATGAGGATGCAAGGTATCCAAAACTGGCAAATGATGTTCTTCCAAAAGAACTTCCAGACCTTGTGCTCGGTGATTGTCGAAAGAGGTTCAGCCTCAATCCACTTTGAGAAGTAGTCTATTGCCACCACTAAGAACTTCAGCTGGCCCAGTGCTGGAGGGAAGGGTCCGAGCAAATCCATCCCCCACATTGCGAAGGGAATTGGACTCGCCAAGGAAGTAAGTTGTGCTTGGGGCAGGCGACGGATTGGGGCAAACTTCTAGTAGGAGTCGCATTGGCAGACGTACTCTTCGGAGTCGCTTAGTAGTGTAGGCTAGAAGTAGCCATAGTTCAAGAGCTTCCGGGCGAGGGATCTCGCTCCTAAGTGAGCGCCACATAGGCCATCGTGGGCATCCTTAAAGGCGTAGAGAGCTTCCTCCGGGGAGAGGCATCTCAGATCGGGTCGACCATCGATCTGGGTATAGGAGCGTTTGTACATGACCCCATCCAAGAGTGTGTACGCTCTGCTTGTGTCCTGAGCCTCCTTGCTTCTTTCAGATTTTCGGGGAGGACTCCATCTCGGAGGTACTCGAGGAGGGGCTTCATCCAGTTTTCTCTAAGTGTTAGGGGGTAGGCTTCCATTGGCTCCGAGCCATCTTCGTCAATGCTTGGTTTGAGAAGGACCTCTATCAAGATGGCCCGTTATAGACCTTGGAGATACGAGGAGGCGAGCTTAGAGAGGGTATCCGCTTGCCTATTTTCCTCTCGGGGAAACTGCTGGAGTTGAACATATTCGAATAGAGCTAGAAGCTCCCTCACTTTTGCCAAGTACTGGGCCATACAGCCGTCCCTTGCCTCGTACTCCTCGGACACCTGGTTGACTACTAACTGGGAGTCGCTGAAGACCCTTACGAGCTCGGTGCCTACCTTGTGAGCCATGCAGAGCCCCGCTATGAGGGCTTCATACTCTGCTTCATTGTTTGCTGCCGGAAAGTTTAGGCGGAGGGAGTACTGGAAGACGAAATCGTCGGGTCTAATTAGGATGACGCCAGCCCCGCTTCCATCGGTGCAAGAGGACCCATCCACATAAATGGTGCAGACAAAGGGGTCGGTAAATGACTCGCATGAGTCGGGGATGGTGTTCTCCATGATGAATTCGGCCAGAGCTTGGACCTTTATTGTCATTCTGGGCTGTTAGCTGATGTCATGCTGACTCAGCTCGATGGACCACTTCATGAGCCGCTCGAATGTCTCGGGTTTGTGGAGAACTTGTTTCAGTGGTTGGTCGGTAAGGATGACCACCAAATGAGATTGGAAGTAGGGGTGGAGCTTTCGGGCCGCCATGACCAGGGCAAGAGCCATCTTCTCCAGCTTCGGGTAACGGAGTTTGGCGTCGCGGAGCACCTTGCTCACATAATAGATGGGCTTCTGCATCTTTGCATCTTCCCTTATAAGGATCGCACTGAGCGTCTGCTCCGAAGCTGCGAGATAGAGGTAGAGGACCTCCCCAAGTGCTGGCTTGCTCAGAAGTTGGGGGTTAGCCAAACATTTCTTTAGCTTGTCAAAGGACTTCTATTGCTGCTGTCCCCACTCGAAGCCTTTAGCCCCCCTGAGGGCCTTGAAGAACGGGAGACACTTCTCCCCGGACTTGGAAAGGAATCGCCTAATCGCGGTGAGGCACCCTGTGAGCCTCTGTACTTCTTTGACGTTGGAGGGGGAGCCACCTTGAGAATGGTTGGACCTTTTTAAGGTTGGCCTCTATGCCCCTCTGGTTGACCATAAACCCCAGGAATTTGCCCGATGAGACACGAATGCACACTTGTTCGGGTTTAGCCTCATATTGTGCCTCCTGAGCACCCCGAAGGCTTCTTGAAGGTCGAGAGTGTGCTCTTGCCCTCGGGTGCTCTTGACCAACATGTCGTCGACGTAGACCTCCATATTTTGGCCAATCTGGTCTCGGAAGACCCTGTTCATAAGACGCTGTGTAATATCCCGGACAGATATTATATTGTATAAATTATTATTTTTAAATTAAAATATTTTTAATGGGAATTTCTTGGTTTCACTCATAAAAAGTTACCTGGACCTATATACTGGTAAGTATATATAGATATTGTATCAGTTTTGTGCACTTGTACAAAATCCTTAAAAAACGCATTTTTGAGAAAAATGTCTGGAAAATTCCGGGCAGACACTAAAAATTATTATTTTATTTTTATTTTCCGAAATGGAATATTTTTGGTGGATATCACCCGGTTTTGTTGACAAACATTATCTGTCTCTATATACCAGTCTATATACATCTGTATTGTATCAAATTGGTACTGGAATCTTCCGGGATGATAATAAAATTTATTTTATTATTATTTTCGTAATTAAATTATTTTTGTACGGATTGTGTGGTTTTACAAACGGAAATTATCGGTATATAAATATATACATACATATGCGTATTGTACCGATTTCGTACGTTTGTACAAACCATGTAGTATGTGTTTTGGACAAAAATATCTTATTTTTGTCATGATTAATCAAATTTGGAGGGCTAGGATTTGTTTGGAGGCTTAAACCTAGTGTTAAGATTAATTAGGGATACATAAGGGTTTAAATTGTATCTTCTACTAGAAGACTCTTCTCCACCTCACCCCTCCACCTCACCCCCTCCACCTCATCCTTCTAAGGCCGGCCAAAATGACCCCAAGGGGGTTTGTGCACTTGTGTGGATGTATTTTGCACTTCCCACCCTCTTTTTATCCTATAAATACCCCTCCCTTTCACCTTTTGCCTCATTTTACAAGAAAAAAAAGAGAGAAGAAAAGAAAGAGAGGGAAAACCCTAAGTGTGGGGGTTTTCCATAGGTGTGTTCTTCATTGGAGGTTTTTGTAGTAGAAAGCTAGGAGGAAGGAGAAGGAAAGCTAGCTAGTTCTTCCTACAAAGAGATCTAAGGATGGAATTCTCTACTTCTAAATTTTTAGGTTGTATGTTCTTATTTATTTTGTTTATATAGAAAGAACCCATCTTTTAGGGTTAATAATGGTTGTATGTGAGAAAGAACCCATCTTTGATGGTTGGTTGTTGTAGGATAAAAAGAACCCATCTTTTGATGGTGGGTGCTGTAGGTGTATGTTCTAAATAACTTGGACTAATTTTCTAAGCATATAAGTGGTTGTAGGTTAAAAAGAACCCATCTTTATGATGTTTTGTTGTGTATTTATGTTCCTAAATAACTTGGACTAATTTCCTAAGCATAAGCATGTTTGTAGGGATCAAAATGATCCCATGAAAAAGATGGATGGTGAGACCTAATTAAAAGGCACAAAGGTTGATTTTTTGAGACCTTGTATGGTTAGTATTGTTGTGATAATTATTTTGGACTAATTGGACTATGATATGTGCATAAGAACGGTGGGAAATCAAGATGAAGATTATCTCTTTTTATTTGTGTGGATTCTTGTCCACTTTTGTTGTATGTGTGTTCTAAAAAATGACTTGGACTAAGTATTAAGTATAAAGTGATTGTAAGGATCAAAAGGATCCCATTAGAAAGATGGGTGGTGGAACTTGTTAAAAACACATAAAGGGTGATCTTTGGATTTGTTATGTTTATTGTTGTTATTATGGTTATTTTATTAACACAAATGACCACTTGGACTATGGCTATGTGCATATAAAGATTAGTGTAGTGAGAATATTTACTTACCCATTCTAGGATTGTAGAACTCATTGAGCTTTTTAAAGATAAGTTTTTGTTGTATGTTGCTCTCTACTTTTTTAAGAAATCATTCTTACTAACCCTTGTTCATAAAAGGTTACTCTTTTTGTGTGTAGGAACTTGTAGGATTGAAGAAAAGTGGGTTTTAGTATGTACTAATTTGTAGACTAATAAATGTAGTCCTTGTAATATATATAGGTTTGTAATTTCCTAAAGAAGTAGTCTTGTAATAATTTATTTTTAGTCTTTTAGTAGCATGTTCTAAACTTCTATAGGTTGCTAGAAACCCATTCATGCTTGTGATATTTAGTTGTTCTTAGTAAAGAACCTACCATGCTTGAGTTGTAGCAAAGAACCCATCCATGCTTATGTGAACCCATGAACCTACCATATTTGTGTTCTATGTCAAAAAGAGAACCTATTCATGCTTGTGAACCCACCCATGCTTAAGTTGTGTAGCAAGGAAACCCATTCATGCTCATGAAACCCATGAACCTATTCATGCTTATGGAACCCATGAACCCATTCGTACTCATTCTAGTTTCAAAAAGAATTCATATACCATGCTTGAGTTGATTTTAGTAAGTATACCATACTTGAGTTGTTGTAAGTTGTTGTAGAAAGAAACCCATCATACTTGAGATGTAGTAAAAGATACCATGCTTAAGTAGTTGTAGAAAGAAACCCATCATGCTTGAGATGTACTAAAAGATACCATGCTTAAGTTGTTGTAGAAAGAAATCCTTCATACTTGAGATGTAGTAAAAATATCATGCTTGAGTTGTGTAGTAATTCGAGATTAAAAAGAACCCATTCATGCTTATGGAACCCATGAACCCATTCGTACTTGTTCTAGTTTCAAAAAGAATTCATATACCATGCTTGAGTTGATTTAAGTAAGTATACCATGCTTGAGTTGTTGTAGGTTGTTGTAGAAAGAAATCCATGCTTGAGTTATAGAAAGATACCATGCTTGGGTTGTTACAGAAGAAAACCCATGCTTGAATTGTATTCATGCCTGAGTTGTAGAAAGATATCATGCTTGTGTTATTGTAATGGTTCTAGTAAAGAACCCATGTTGAGATGTGTAGTTATTTTAGATTCAAAGGAATCCATGCATGTTTGAGTTATATGATTGTAGTGGTTTCGGTTAAAATTCTAAAAGGAACCCATGAGTTGAGCTTGCATGATAACCCAATTGAAATGAACCCATGTTCCATAGTTGTTCTAGTTCGATTTTTAAGAAGAAACCCATGAAACTTGCTCCATGATAGTTCTAGCTCGAATTGGCAAGGAACCCATGCAATTAGGTTCTAGATGATTCTAGCTCAACTTCGAGAAAGAACCCATGAACCAAGTTGCATATTGTCCTAGTTCAATTTTGGAAAAGAACCCATGAGTTCTAGTTGTATGCGTTTCTAATTGAAATTGGACCATATAATGTGCACATGTTTCATCTTCAATATATGGTAAATAATGGTTGGAAAAGTCACTAGTATCGTTAGCTAAATAAAAGCTAGCCCAGGGGTCATCGAACTTCAAGACTCGCATCTTACCACCTTGGAAATTGTGGATAAATCACACCTCAAGCACCAACGGATCTTAACTGATGTGGATTGATCGCAGGCCGAGGGTGTTGACGAGATCCGAGTTAGGGGTAGTGATAGGGTCTCATAATGGCCGTAGGGGCCATCAACCGTCAAGAATCGCATCTTGCCCCTTAGAAACTATGGATAAATCACACCTCGAGCATCGTCGGATCTTAACTGATATGGGTTGATCGTGGGCCGAGAATGTTGATGAGATCCGAGTTAGGGGTAATGATGAGTAAGAGAGATTTCCATCATCAATGTCTTGGATCGATAGACCATGAGTTGGATCGGGATACATAAGAAGGTTATTGAAAACCCCGTGAGATTGTTTGGGCTTAGTGACATCGTTAGGATAGTAACTTATGGCTATTACTACTTAAACTTTGCTTATTATTATTTTTGCCGAAGGGAAAGAGTTGGTGTTATGGGGGATTCCTTATGATCCGATCTATCCTATAGGCCAACACTAGGCGATGTTAATGGGTTGTACCTTCCCATCAAAGGGATACGTATGGTGTCTTCTCACGAGTTGGGAGCACGGGTTGCGTATCTCGTCTGTTAATTTCTGAAATACCATGATAAGAACGGTCTGTCGGAACTAGGGGATGGACCCTGGAAATTCCGTCACGTTCTATGCCAGGGAGAGCGAACGGGCCATAGATTACGGTCTATGAGTTATGGGTGACACAGGGTAGGCTTCGTGCTATCCTGCGCTCGGAAGACCCTGTGTTCGTCTGGTTTTGAGTGAGGTCAGGTGCACCTGACGGGATTAGACCGTTCAGGGCAACCTCATCAGTCAAGTTATAGCTTCGGGAACAGGATTGTGTACAATGTAGAATTCTTAACGAGGGTTCGAATCCATATATATAAAGAAACGGCTTGAGATGGGGCGTATGTAGTATGGGTTGCATACTGTTTCAGAGACTTGCTTGCATTAGAATAAGAAAATCTTGGCGTTAGTCAATCTTGTATTAAAGTCTAAGGCATAGCATACACTGACACATCAATTATATATACACGTTTCTCTTTCCATTAATCTGTTTGCTTAAGTGGAGAATTGCTGCTAGTTATCAGCCTTATAGCATCAGTGAATACTGATGCCCCCCATTTCAATAGGTAACGGATTACAGAAGTACAGGTACAGGATTCAGGAGGACTCAAAGGGAGAGAAGCAAGAGTCGTTTCCATTTCCGCTACATTATATGTTGTTACTATTGTTCCATTGTGACAGTTTTGTAATCTATTTATTTGTTGGAAAGAATCCAAGCGAAATACCAAGTGTTGTTCTTTATTCATTTGTACTCTGATGTAATATGTTGAAATTTGTAACACTTGGGATTGTAAAGATATTATTGTAACACTATTGTAATGTATTGCAATTTTGTAACATTCGGATTTGTAATACATTTGTGTTGAATAAAAAGTTTCAAATTTTCTTGTCTTCTCTGTGTATTGTGGCAAATTGAAGGAAAGATTCTGTCTTATGTCACGGTTTCCTAGTCACCAAAAATCGGGGCGTTACACGCTGATAGGTAGCTCCCGCGTTTTTCAAGCCGAAGGGCATAACACGGTAGCAATAAAGGCCTTGGTCCATCACTAATGAGGACTTCGGGATGTTGGGAGGGAACATCCTGATTTGGTTGTACCCTGAGAAGGCATCCATAAAACTGAGGAGCTCGTGCCCGGAGGTCGCATCGATCAGGGCGTCGATGCTGGGAAGAGGAAAAGGGTCCTTCGGGCATGCCTTATTGAGATCGATGAAGTCAATGCACATTCTCCAGCTCCCGTTGGCCTTCTTGACCATCACCACATTGGAGAGCTACTCAGGGTAGTTTACCTTCCGGATAAAGCGGGCGTCGAGGAGTTTCTCAACCTCCTCCTTGATCGCCTGTTGCCTCTTGGGAGCAAACTTCTGCCTCTTCTGTTGGACAGGCTTGACCCCAGGGGTGACGCTCAGGTGGTGCATTGAGAGCTCTTCTGAGATCCCGGGCATATCGGCTGCAGTCTAGGTAAAGTGGTCGCGATTATCTCGTATGCATCGGGAGATGTCTTTCTTAATGGAGGGGAAGAGAGCCTTGCTGACGCGGAACGTCTTAGTGGTGTCTTCTTCGGAGAAGGCCACTTCCTCTAATTCGTCCACGGGCTCAGAGATAGTTTGACCGCCTTCCTAAGGAAGTTCGAGCGCTTCCAAAGAGAGAACTGGACCCCCCATCGAGGTCATATAGCACTTCCGAGCCGCTTCTTGGTTTCCTCTTACTTCTCCCACTCCTGAGGGCGTGGGGAACTTCATCTTCATGTGGTAGGCTGAAAGGATGGCTTGAAGTGCGGCCAAACCTGGTCTACCCAGGATAACAATATAGGCAACCTTGACGTCGACCACCATCAAGTCCATTGGCTCCGAGTGAGTTACCGGGGCCTTTCCAGCCGTTACGTCGAGGGTTGTGACTCCCTCGACCGTAACCGGGACCCCAGTGAACCGTGAAGAGTATAGCCCATGGGCTTGAGCCGATCCCTCGACAGCTGGAGGCCCTTGAAAGCCTCCAAGAAAAGGATGTTGACGGAGCTGCCGTTATCTACCAAGATTCGACGAACGTCGAAGTTCGCCATTCGGAGATTGATGACGAGGGCATCGCAGTGGGGTGTGCAGACGCCCTCCAGGTCCCTATCGGAGAACGTCACTGGGACACCTAGGCCCTTGGGGGGGTGGCTCTGTACGGAATTGACCTCCCTGACGAAGGCTTTTCGAGAGGATTTGGAATCTCCCCCCATTGGGCCTCCGTGTATCAGGTGCAGGATGTCCTCTACTTCGGCCTTCGGAGTCTCCGTGCATTGCTCTGTTCGCCTGTTAGCCCCGTGGGAGGCAGGGGCAGATCAGCTCGGTCCCTTCTCACAAACCGAGTGAGCTGCCTTCTCTGGATGAGGGCCTCGATTTCATCCTTCAAGGCCTCGTCGGTGTCGTGCCCGTGGTCCCTGTGGAAACGGCATAACTTCTCCCGGTTTCTCTTCTTCTTGGGGGTGTTCATCTTTGGAGGCGGCGGCAGGAGACCTTCGTTCCCGATCTCCATTAGGATGGCTGATACACTCGCATTTAGCGGAGTGAATTTCTCAAAGCAGGTGAGAGGACGTCGCTAACCTACATTATCCTTCTGGAGCTTCTTAGCTCTTTCTTCTTCCGTGCCCTTCCGCTTATTCCCAGAAGTCGACGCCTCAAAGGTGGGGCGGTGGACAGCTTCTTCGACTCGGATGTACTTTTCGCTCCGAAGCAGAAGCTCTGAGAAGTCCCGAGGGGGCTTCTTAGCGAGGGATGCCCTGAGATCCGCATTGAGGACGTTGAATTGGAAGGCGACAGTGGCGACCGAGGGTTCCAAGGAGGCAATGGATCTGGCCTCAGCAGTGAAATGCTTGACATAGTCCTTCAGTCGTTCAAACTTCTTTTGGCTGAGGAATAGGAGGGAGACACTTGTCTTCTCGGTGCAGCGGCTGCTCACAAGATTCATGAGGAAGAGTCCCTCGAACTGGTCAAAGGAGAAGATAGATGCCGGTGCAAGTCGAGAATACCACTTCCGTGCTGGCCCTTTATGGGTGGCTAGGAATGTCTTGTAGAGGAGGGTGTCGGTTGCATGGTGGATCATCATGAGAGTTTTGAAACTCTCGATGTAATATGCAGGGTCCGACTCCCCGGTGTAGGTCTCAAAGTGTGGAGGCTTGAAGTTGTCCGGGACTGGAGCCCCCATGATGGTGCGAGAGAACGGGGGACCTGCTTGGGCGGAGGTCCCTGGCCCGTCGTTCTTCGTCCCGGTCAAGCTGGCCGAGGCATCTCTCCATCTCGTAGAGACGGTTGTAGATCGATTCCTCCCTTCGGTCGTGTCTTGCTGAGCCTCGAGACTCCTCCTCATGCCGAGGAGGGATAGGGCTGAGACGACAATGGCTCTGAGTAGGTGGCAGACTGATAGAACGACGGGGGTGGCTTGGAGCAGGCCGTGGGCTTCGGGAGCGACGGTGATGGTCGGGAGAAGGGCGGAGATTGCTCGGAGCCGGTCTGGGACTTCGAGAGCGGCGAGGACGGCACAGGGCCGGTCAAGGACTGCAGGAACGGTGAGGATGGCGAGGAGCTGGCGGAGGGCTGGGGCCCGACGGCCATTGTTGGGGGTAGCGTTGAGCGCCTGGAGGACTGCCTCCTGGAATTGCTGAAATTCTGCCCTCGTGATTAGGGCCTCCTGCTCATGATGGGCTCGAGGCGCAGGGCGGTCGGCTGGGGAGCAATTCCATCTTGGGTGACGTTAGGGTGACTCTCTTCGCCTTCGGAGAGAGTTAGACCCTCCTTGGTTGGATCGACGAGGCGAGGGATCCCTCGGGGGCTCGCACCGAGGGTTTACCTCTTGGGCCCGCCTCTCGTCCAGATGGGTACGAAGATCGGGTCCATGCTCGGTCTGCCGATTGTTGATCACGTTTTGCAGATCCTTTTGTAACACCCCGGATTGTACGATGCTTGTATATGTATGTATGTATGTATGTATGTATGTATATTGTCTGTATGTGTGCACATGATTGTAGGGTTTTGTTTGACTTTTTCTATCAGGGTGTGTGGTTAGGGTTACGGGACAGTTCATGGGAGGATTGCATTCTAAAAGATGCATGAGAACGAGGAGAAGCGATACTAGTATAAACACTAGTTTCCGGTACGACGCCTATGCAAATATAACACTGTATGATACTACAGTGGATATATATTGCGTACGCTCGATAAACCTCGCGTCTCGCACTCATAGGAACCCATTTAACTTAAGATGGGCAGCCAACACAACAACCACAATACAAAGGGCTCAAGCCATGGTTTTGACCAAACCACCCTACAAACCTATACTACCCCCCTAGCCCCAAAACCGGCCCATATCCCCTTCTCTTCTCCTTCATTTCTCCACTCCATTCCACCCTCTTGCTCTGGAAATTTCAGAACTCCTCCAAGAGAGAAAAAGAAAGGAAGAAGAGAGAGTGAAGAAGAAGACTCAAGGAAGGATTTTTCAAGGAAGGAAGCTCAAGGAGATCAATTCCTCTACAACAACCAAAGGTGGGGAGTTACTCTAAACCTTCATTTATTGTCTTTTAATTACTTTTCTTGAATGCATGTATGTTAGGATGTGCTAGGATGAACATTAAGAGCTTGAATGATGAAATCAGAACTGAAACTAGAAAACTGGTTCTGAATGCCATTTTGTAGATTTTCCCGAGAGCAAACTACACAGAATTAGACCATGAAATTTTCAGTGATTGTTCATATACATGTGTAGATAGTTGATGATTTATTTCGGATTTTTCTGAGGTCATTTGATATTTTAATAAAATCGTAAGGTGGAATTGTGTCGTAAGGCATAATCAGTAGTTGATTAACAGAATGACTGATGTTGTAGGAATTTTCCTAATTTATTGGAGCATGTTCTTGATATGAAATTTTTACCCTAGATTCCTGCATGCATCTAGATTCTACACAAAAATTGGGAAAATATTTGGATGAGTTTATAGGCTTGAGAAAAACTAATCTCTAATCAGTAGCTGAAGCTGAACTGAAGAACATGATGACTTTCTGTGCTTAAGTGGAATAGAGAGAACTCACTGTATACTTGGAGTTTTGATATGAAATCTTTTGGGTGTTGTTTAGTATGATCTCTAGTTTCATCACCATAAATTGTGTCATTTGGATGAGTACGGAATCCATAAATTTTGTGTATTTGAATGAGTACGGAATTTAATATAATTTTATGAGTATGTACTGTGCTGGTTTCAGCCAGTTTTGATACCGTGTAGAGATTGGACATTTGAGGCTCATTAAGAGCACAATTTGAGAACCTGATTCATTAGAGAGTTGTAGTAGGCACCTAGATCTTTCCAATAAGACCAATTTGAGGCAATTCTAGTAAAGGGTTGATTTACTGTGATTTTTGTAAGATTGGACAGAGACCTAGAGTAGATCTGAGTGCTCTGATTTAGAGACCCATTGTGTGACTTGGTGCATTGGTGAGAAATGTGTGTGTTAGGGTGACTTATTGGTATAATTTGGACTCATGACCAACTAGAGAGTTGTTGAGGACACCCACACCCTCCCATAGAAATTGGGTTTGTGACGTTCTGACGAACGAGTAGTGTTTTGTGCTACCGGTAAGGTACAGCCCGTGTACAGGAAGCACGCAGGCTGAGACTTGAGAGACTATTTTGGAGATCAAGATGATTGAATTTAAGTTCATGATCAACTAGGAAGTTGTAGCCTAGGATCTTACCATTCTGGATTGGGCTTGTACACTCCAATCGGAGTTGTATTGAGAGAGTTATGACCATTCCAAGTTTCGAGCAGAAACCCCATAGGTCGCTTAGTCTTGGTGTCGACTAGGTATTGTGAGGACATTTTCCCTTGTATACTATCAGAGTTGATGACTCTTGTCTAGGGATGGTTGATATCTATTATTGAGGTTGTTGACTCCCAGAGTGGGATGTGTGACTCGAGTTAGTCAATAGGGTAAGGGATACCCTGCACCTATCAACCCTACATTATAAACTTCCGCCGAAGCGTAGGACATCCGAGCCGTACCATTATTATAAGTTCACGAGGGTGAACATACATTCACAGTCGGGGCAACGGCGAATGTAGTCCAGAATGCTGGACAATTCCAAGCCGGGAAAGTGGTGAACCGGATCGGTATTGCCAGGGCCAGAGGTTGATAGGCAAGTATGGAAGCAATTTCACCTTTACCCAGAGTGATAGAGTGAAGCTGGGGTTAGAATGGCATATTAAGGGCTTGGGAAATTGCATTAGTCCTAGTAAACCATAGTCGGTGTTGTACCTTCCAGTCGTAGGGATATGTTTTCGGCACTCATGGATGAGTCTTCTGCGCGTATCTCGATCTGTTAATTCCCAAAGCTTTGCCGGAGTAAGGTACGGGAGGCTAGGAGGATTTGACCTCCCGAGGTGCTCATGTCCCTATGTGCGGGGGTTTAGTATTTTGGTATATATATAAGTTCATAACCCGATCAGGGGTGAACACGCATGCGTCAGTCCGTAGGTGGACATGGGGAATCAATCGGTCGAGTGGCCAGATTCAACACAGCTTTCTGAGGAGGTCCGAACGTGGGTACCAAGTGGCGGTTACCACTTAGGTACTGCATGGCAAAACTAGACCGACTTACTGCAACCTCCTTGGGCGACGGACAATCTATTGGGAACTGGATTGAGTACAAGAGTAGGATGCATGGCGAGGGTTCGAATCCCTAAATTGTGGAGAAAGACGGCTAGATTTGGGGGCGTATGTAGTATGGGATGCATTCGTGCTCCAAAGTCTTGCTCGCATTAGAGTTAGGCATGTGAGTTTGCTGCATCTAGTCATAAGGTCATGTCATACCACTGCACGAGAATCTGAATCCATTAAACCCTTGTTTTGGCACAATACTTTTCTATTTTGCATAAAGTATTGGTTGTGATTGAATTTTAGAGGATTGCTGTTATCACCAGCTTTGCGTCAGTTGAAGTACTGACGTTCCCCACCTTTTAGGTATGGACTCCTACCTTTTGAGCAGGTGCAGAGATATCAGAGTCGCGCAGCAGAAGCCGAAAGTCGAGGAGCAAGTCCCAGGGGAGCCGATGGACCACTCAGCGAAGTTCGGCAATAATCAGTCGATTACCATTCCAGGAGGCAGCTCATAGCTTTACAAATGGAGTCTGTAAATATTTGTAATAAGTTGTAATGAGTTGATGTAATTTGTACTCCTTGTCCAAGAACAAGTTATCGGTTGTAATCAATGATGTAATGATTTATTTGGAAATAAAAGTTTTTAAATTTCCATGTTATTACTGTGTTGAGATACATTTGAAGGTAAAGATTCTGGTGAGTGTCACGGATGTCCGGTAACGGGAATTCGAGGCGCTACACTTTCGGAGTGGGAGGAGTATAGGAAGCCATTGAGTCTGTGTCGGCATTGTGGATGGAAACTCAAACCTGCTGCACAGGTTGTTTGTGGCGGCTTCGTCGAGAGTGCTCCCCCACCGTAGCTTGGGGTCCCAAAGGTTGCTGAATGGACTGCAGAGCCGGTGGATCGAGTTGAGGGGTCGGTTGGTTGGAAGGAGGGAGATCCCCCTGCGGAGGAGGAGGATGAGAATGAGCAGAGGTTGTTCTTCGATTGGAGTTTGCAGGTCTCTTCTTGGAAGGCATTGCTGGGAATGGCTTTGGTGGAAGGAGGAAGATTGGATTGCTTGTCGATGTTTCCCACAGACGGTGCCAATCTGTTGCCACCGGATTCTGGTGTGGGGGCAATAGATGAGATTTGTAGGTTCGTGAGGAACTCGTGCAGGATGGATCTCCCTTCTTCCTTGGTGATAAGTTGTCTCCTTGGTGCTCCCGCTGACCTCTAATCTGTTGCCGCTGGATTCTGGTGTGGGGACAATAGATGAGATTTGTAGGTTCGCGAGGAACTCGAGAAGGCTGGATCTTCCTTCTTCCTTGGTGATAAGTTGTCTCCTTGGTGCTCCCGCTGACCTGCACAAACGTTCGAAATACCGGGATGGATCCCAACGACGAACCCTCCGACGCTCTAGTCAATACATAGAAAAAGTAAAGGGAGAGAGCTCAAGTGCACAAAGAGTGATCACCTTTTATAATATGAGATAAGGGGGTTTTTATAGTCGCCATGGGGATCTCTTTCAGGATAAGATCAAATCCCTACTTCCCGATGTAGCTGGATATAAGTGGTTTAGACCACCGTTAAGGATAAGCATGAATCTGGATTCTCTTTTATCCTATTGACTGGGTCTCTTGCGGGCTCGGACCCGTACCCTATTAGGACAAATCTGTTTTCAGGGCTGTCGAGTTCTGGATAGAGGCCCAGCTCCTGATTCGGACCCGTTAGTAAGTAAAGTTACCATTTTGCCCCTGGTGGCTTTAAGATTCGTGCCCTGCTTCGAACGGTCCTGATTTAACCTTGTTTTTAGCCATATCAATAGCCTATGATCAAGAGTCACCAATCCGGTTAACCACCTTTTGAGAGGCAGCCTGTGGTGGGCAGTTGTACTACATAGTATCTAATTTGTCTTCTAAATTGTATAAATTGTCTGAGCTAGGGACAGGGGCGTTACAAATGGTATCAGAGCCGACTTTCGACACCGAGGTGTAGAGCATATCTATATAGTCGGGCGGAGTATTTCGGGACTATAGACCCAGTCGTGCAGAGGATTTCGGGACTGTGGTGAATCCTCAATTAAATCCGGGACTATTATTGATTAGGCTGAGGATTTCGGGATCATTATTAGTTGGGCGGATAGGAGGGTGGCTCAATTAAATCCGGGATTACGATTGATCGGGCGGTGGATTTCGAGATCATGAATAATCTGGCAGATAGAAGAGCAGATGCTCCACAACGGCTAGAAAGTAGATCCTACACTAGATTGTGCATGCCCATGCTCAGCGAGGACACTGATTTCTGAATGGGGGGTGTAACACCCTGTAATTTTCAAAGAGTATAATAGTATATAAAAGTATAAGTATATATGTTGAAAAAGGTATAAAAGTGGCTGTTTCAGAATGGCATATATATTTGTAAATATGTTGAAATAGTATTTAAAATGGTGGGGCCCACACGTGAAGGCTTCTTTGAAGCAAAGAAGCATTTGCTGCTGTGTGAAGCATGTGACGTCAGAGATGCTGACATGGATTCCAAATAGGAGCCCACCATGCTCTTCTCATGGCAGATGGGAAGAGAGAGAAAAATGTATTGGGATTGTCCCATATCGGATTTCACAAAGAATAAAATATAATATAAATAATATAGCCTATGATCAAGAGTCACCAATCCGGTTAACCACCTTTTGAGAGGCATCCTGTGGTGGGCAGTTGTACTACATAGTATCTAATTTGTCTTCTAAATTGTATAAATTGTCTGAGCTAGGGGCAGGGGCGTTACAAGAAGTTCGTCTGGGATAAAGCTTGTGATGAAGCTTTCGTCGAGTTGAAGCGTTGGTTGACGTCAGTGCCTGTGCTGACTATACCCGACAGTTCGGGTGTTTTTGTGATCTTTTGTGATGCTTCGGGAGAGGTCTGGGAGAAGTGATGATGCAGCGAGACAGAGTTGTCGCTTATGCATCGAGGAAGTTGAGACCTCATGAGAAGAACTATTCTACGCATGATCTGAAGCTTGCAGCTGTGATCTTTGCCTTGAAGTTGTGGAGGCACTATTTGCTTGGAGATAGAGTTGAGATTTTCACAGATTACAAGAGCCTCAAGTAGGTGTTCACGCAGAAGGAGATGAACATGAGGCAGAGAAGATGGCTGGAATTGATGGCATACTTTGACATCAATTTGCAATATCACCCGGGCAGAGTTAATTCGGTGCCAGATGCTTTGATTCGGAGACCTGCCACTATGTTCCTCACTCAACAGAAGGAGCTAGTGGAGGACATGAGGAGGTTGGAGTTGGATGTGTTGCTTCTCGGATCAGATCAGCAGCTTATGTTGTTGCAGTTGCAGTCGTCCTTGGTAGAGCAGATCAAGGCAGTTCAAGGGAGTGATCAGCAATTGCAGGAGTTTCGGAGTGAGGTTGAAGCTGGTTTGGGGTCTGACTTGGTTGTCCATGCTGATGGGTCGCTTCGGTTTGGCTCTAGGTTGTGTGTACCTAGAAGAGAAGTTAGGTAGAAGCTACTCGAGGAAGCTCATCGGTCCCCGTATTCTATTCATCCTAGTGGTACCAAGATGTACATGGACTTGAAACAGCATTTCTGGTGGCATGGTATGAAGCGGGATGTGGCTCGATTCGTCGCCCAATGCCTAATCTATCAGCAGATGAAGGCGGAGCATCAGTGGATCGCAGGACTTTTGCAATCCCTTCCTATCCCTGAATGGAAGTGGGAGAATATCACGATGGACTTTGTGACAGCTTTGCCGAGGAGTCCTAGAGGTCAAAATGCTATCTGGATGATAGTGGATCGGCTGACGAAGTGTGCTCACTTCATTCCTTTCCATGTGGGTTAGTCCACGGAGAGTTTGGCCGAGCAGTACGTTCAGGAGGTTGTTCGTCTGCATGGAGTTCCTGTCAGCATCGTATCGGATAGAGATACGAGTTTCAGATCTCAGTTCTGGGAGAGTTTGCAGAGGAACTTGGGTACCAAGCTGAGCTATAGTACAACGTTCCATCCTCAGACGGATGGGCAGTCAGAAAGGACAATTCAGACCCTAGAAGATATGTTGAGATCCTGCATTCTTCAGTTTGGAGGTTCGTGGGAGGATCATCTTCACTTGGCCGTGTTCTCTTATAATAACAGTTACCAGGCAAGTCTCAACTATTCCATTCGAAGCTTTGTATAGGCGCAAGTGTAGATCGCTAGTCTGTTGGGATGATATCGGCGAGAAGAAGCTTTTAGGCCCTGAGTTGATTACGAAAACGGTTGATGTCGTGGCTCAGATTCGCAAGCATTTGCAAGCCGCTCAGGATCGGCAGAAGAGGTGGGCTAATTGTCGTATGAGACCTCTAGAGTTTGAGGCAGGCAAGCATGTGTTCCTCAAGGTATCGCCATTTAAAAGTGTTATCCGTTTCGGCGGTGGAGGCAAGTTGAGTCCTCGATTCATCGGTCCATTCGATATTGTGGAATGTGTGGGCAAGGTAGCTTACAGGCTCGCGTTACCGCCAGCTTTAGTAGGTGTCCATGATATATTCCATGTTTCTCAGCTCAAGAAATACATCAGAGATCACAGCCATGTGGTTGACTTCTCAGACTTGTCTGTGAGGTCAGATTTGTCCTGTAAAATTCGACCCATCTCTATCTTAGACCGTCGAGAGAAGGTGCTAAAGAATAGAATCATCAAGTTGGTCCGAGTTTCTTGGGATCCTTGCTCGCCACGGGAGTCTACTTGGGAGTTAGAGGAAGAGATTTGGGAGAGGTTCCCTTATTTGTTTGAGTAGTATTTGTTTTGCTTTGTTTGTTTCGGGGTTTGCCCTATGCACCTCTTGTATGAATTTCGAGGACGAAATTCTTCTTGTAAGGTGGGTAGGATTTGTAAGCCTTATTTTCAGATTTTATTGTATTTTGTGTTCTTTTGATTATTGTATTTGGATTCATTTGTCATAGTGTATTTTGTCTTTTCTTGGGTTCTTTTGTTCTCTCTTGATCGATCTGTGTTCTTTTGGTTAGATTATATTCTTTGCAAATTTTGCCCTTTCTATTTTAAGTTCGATTTGTTCTCCTTTGTGCTCGTCTTGTCTTATTGCATTCTTTTTTCTCTTTTTGGAGCCAAAACCGATACCCAGAACCCACATAATCTCAACTCAGAACCCTAATTTCTTGATCCCTATAAATACCCTATTAATTAACCCTAATAATCTATCTCTCTCTCTCTCTCTCTTCGCCGTTTCTCTTTCCCCGCACCCTACTTTCTTTCTTCTCTGTTTCCTTCACAAACCCAAACCGCAACCTTAAACCCTATACCCCCGTTGCTTCACCGATCGACTTCCACCGTTTCCACCATCACCCTCGTCCCCTCGATCCTAACCGTCTCCACCATCATCGTCCCTCATTATCCTCGCCATCACCGATCGAAACCCATCCACCGAAGCCTTCACCATTGCCGTAACCTCTCATCGTCGCCCTAACCCATCTCCATGCAAACCCCATTACCCTCGTCGTCCTTCGCCGCTTCACCACAAGCCCCCTAGCATTGCCATCAAGTCCCCGAGATCGTCGCGCGCCGTCATCCTCTGTTTTTGACTACAAAACAGAGCTTTTCGCTCGTTGGAGTTGTCGTCACCACCGTTGCTACCCGACCGTGGTGTCGTCGCCTTCACCGTGGTCGCGTCGTCGTGCCGCCAGCCGTTGCAGTCGTCGCGCCGCTTCACCATGCCGTTCTCTCTCTCTCCGATCGGAAGGTTGAAGACGAAATCCTATTGGTGGGATTTGGTGTTCCGTGTTCTGGGCACTTTGGATCGGATTCGCTGTTGTGTGTTTGGATCGGATCCGGTGTGGAGTTCAGGTGCTGAGTTGCTGTTGTTGCTTTGTTGCTTGGAGTTCTTCGCACGGTCTTCGCACATGCTTCTTTGTGAGTTCGCCCGGGATTCAGATCCCGTTATTCTTATTAATTGTATCTGCAATATAACAGGCAAGTCTCCTCTTGAACTAATTTATTCTTTTGTTCATGTTTATTTGATCTTCTACAAGTAGATCCGTCCATTTTGTTATCAAACTACCTTTGACAATTCCGTTAAGATTATCAAGGGTTTACACGAGCTACCCGATATACTCTTAACATCGTGCTATCTCTTTGATCTAAAATCAGGTCCCCATTGTTTCATGCATATGTATAGTTAAATAACTAGATTCATGCATAGGACTACTTGATAACTTGGACATGTTGAATTAAACATGCTAGATTGAATTTAATTGATGAATTGATACCATGCCTGTGATAATTGTATCTTAAACCTTAGAAATTGCATGTTGACACCTAGGATTCACTTGATTACCAATTTGCATGCTATATGTGATCATATGATTTATTTATTTGCTTGTTCATCTTAAGACAATTTATGGACTGCTAGTTACTTCATTTTGAATCAGATTTTCACCCATGTTAATGTCAGAATTTGAATGTCCTTTACAAACATGAATTTTTAGCCCCTGATGTCTAGTTTAATAGGCTTTTGACGGATCTAAGTTCCTCTGTATCATTTGCTAGATATCAACTTTTTAGTACGGCCATGTTAGAATTTCAGACTCATAATTTCATGCGTACCCTGCTGTTTTATATTTTATTTGACCCTATTAACAGTAAAAGAAAAATCTAAAATAAATTAGGCTGGACCTAGACATGTATAAGTATCACCCAGAATTTTTATAGATTTTATTAATGAGTTCTCTGACCTGAAATAATTAGTTGAACACAACCTACTGCATGCTGCCTAAACTTAAAACCTGAATAGAATAGAGTTTTCACCCTAGTTCCTATATCTTTTATATGCCTTAATTATACTCGCTGGAACCGTATGAAAGTCTACTTTCTAGGCCTTCTAGCAGATTCAGTTTTGCTAATTTGTAGTGACCATAATCCATGTTTTAGTACAGTAAGGTCATGCTGTCCTGATTTTGTGAAATGTGTTTATATGATGTGTTTACCTCATGCTTTGTCTGTAATGCTTAGAATTAGTCACACATAGTAATATACAATTTTGACACCCTCTTACATGCTCACATAGGATGAAATATAATGATAACAAGCCGAGGTTATATGGGATGACTTGGTAGTGAACAATCGGAGACTGTACTCGGTCGGGCCCTACTGTACTGACCTGTACTGTATGGTCATAAACACTGCCTGAGAAACACTGATGCTGAACATTAAACAATGATACGGAACATTAAACACTGATTACTGGGCCGAGTACACGAACCGTAAATTCACTATCAGTCTAAAGCGTACACCGAGTGTTTGCACTGAACCTGTGGAATGGGACGCAGTTGTACGTACACTAGATAGACTAATAAAATAGTTAATAAACTATATTTCCTGCTTGATCCTGACACCACTCATTACATGCGTGATTTACTGTAGACCTTTGATAATATTGTCTGCTCTTTGCTTTGTTCTTTGTCTTTGACCATGTCCTTATTCCTTGATGTTCATGCTTTCCTTTATCCTTTGTTTTCTCTAATTGCCGCCTACGACTTGCTCTAAGGGCACTCTTTTCTTTCTTTTTAGATCAAGATTTTACAGGTGCTGAATGATCTATTCCTGAAGGAATTGGTGAGCAACGTTTCTAAAGATGGATCCAGTCTCCGCTGCTTAGTTTTACTTGTTGCTATTTTATTTCTTCAATATTATTATAACTTGTACTCTGTTTTGGGCTTTATGACCCGTAGTTTGTTTTGACCCCAGATGTTGGATATTTATACTGTTGGACTATTTCATTTATTATTGGAATTTATCTTTGATTCATGTGGTTATATTTCCTGCATGGTTGTACTTTGTTGTTCTTACAGCTTAAGGATGGTGTTTACATCATTCGCTGGGCCTACGTTACGCACTCGTGTTCCGTATTTTGGGAAGTGGGGCATGACAGCGGTCCAAGCGAACATGTCCCGGTTCTCCCTGATGCAGATGATAAGTTGCTACTTCACTCGATGGGGGAGTGATTTGCTCACCCGGAAACACATAGCTTTATCCTCTTCTGAGAAAGGGATTTCAGTCAGTTCGTCCACAGGTTTGGATCCTTGTCCCATATCAAGGGGCAGTTCGATGCCATCGAGAGGAAGAACCGAACCCCTCATTGTAGCTGTGTAGCAGGCCCAAGCGGCTTACTGACTTCCCTTGGCTTCCCTCACTCCTGCATTTGTAGGGAATTTCATTTTTAGGTGGTATGCTAATGCAACCACTTGGAGGGTCGCTAAAACTGGGCAGCCAAAGATAGCATTGTAGTCAGACTTCATGTCGACCACCATGAAGTCTAACGCTTCTGTGCGAGCAGACAGAGCTTTCCCTAGAGTAACGTCGAGGGTTACAATTCTCTCGACCATTACGGGGTCTCCAAAGAATCTGTGGAGGGTGTATCCAGCGGGACTGAGGCTATCCTGCTTAAGTTTGAGTTCATCAAACACATTCAAAAAGAGGATGTTGATTAAACTGCCATTATCAACCAGGACTTGACGCAATTCATGGTTCGCCATACACATGCTGATCACGGGTGCGTCGCAGTGAGGAGTTCGGACGCCTTCTAAGTCCCAATTTGAGAAGGTGATTCTAACTCCTGAACTTCTCGGGGGAGGGATGTTGTGTACGTAATTTACCTCTCGAATGAAGGCCTTCCTTGATGAGCTGGAGGCTCCCCCAATATGTCCTCCATGGATTGCATGAAATATCTCCATCCGCCCCTATCCCTGGACTTAGTTGGCCTTTCTTCCCGTTTGTTGGGTCTCCTCGGAGGAGGAGGTCCGGGATCGTTTACCTGGGCAAATTTGGCGAGGTATCTTCATCGGAGCAACACCACTACTTCATCTTTAAGGGTTTAGCACTCATCCGTAAGGTGACCATGATCCTTGTGGAAGGCACACCACTTTGTTTTATTCCGTCTTTTACTTGGGGCATTCATCTTGGGTGGAGGTCGAAGGATCCAGTCCTTGTCAACCTCCATAAGAATGGCTGATATGCTTGCATTTAGTAAGGTGTACTTTTCAAAACCAAGCATGGGGGAGTTTGACCAGAGGTGTCCTTCTGGGATTTTTGGGGCTCATCTTCGTTAGTGCCTTTCCGTTTGTTTCTGAACGAAGGGATCTTCTACTCCTTGGGTCAGATCGCCTTTTCAACTCGGATGTACTTCTAAACTCTCTGAAGGAGGTCAGAGAAGTCCCGAGGATGTTTTTTGACGAGGGAAGCTTTAATGTCGTCATGCTTGACATTTTATTTGAATGCGGTCATTGCCACAGTGGAGTCGAGTGAGGGAATGGATATGGACTTTGTTGTGAAGTATTGGACATAGCTGTTAAGGGACTCCCCATCCCTTTGCCTCAGGCCTAACAGGGAGGCACTGGTTTTCTCCAACTTGCGCCTAGTGACGAAGTGCATGAGGAAGAGTTCTTCAAGTTGGTCAAAGGAAAATATGGAGCCTGGATAAAGGCGATAGAACCATTTTCGTGCCGAGCCTTTTAAGGTTGCCGGAAAGGTTTTGCACAGGATGGAGTCAGATGCTTAACAGATCATCATGAGAGTTTTAAAACTCTTGATGTGTTCTACTGGATCGGTCTCTCCATTGTACGGCTCGAATGTCGGGACCTTGAAGTTGGTAGGGACGAGAGCTTCAATAATCTTTTTGGAGAATGGAGGTTTGACGGAACGTTATCTTCCTTCTTATTTTTCTCCTTCTCTTTTCAGTGATGTTAGGCGGTCTTCCATCTTTCGGAGATGCTGGAGGATGGCGTCTTCCTATTGATCAGATCTGGTGGATCGGCAAGACTCTTCGCGTCGTGGAGGAGAAGAATGTTTTGGATGAAGGGCCGTGTGGATGGTTCGGGGCGACCTCGACAAGAGCCCCCCGACGCAGCCTCTCCAGGTGGAGGTAGGTGTAACGCCCTGATTTCTGGTAACTGGAAAACCGTGACACCATAATCTTTTCTTCAATTAGCCACAATACACAGAAAAATAGGAAAATTTAAAAAACTTTTTATTCAACAACAAATGTATTACAAGTCCGAATGTTATAAAACTACAATACATTACAACAGTGTTACAATAATACCTTTATAATCCCAAGTGTTACACTTCCAACAACTTACATCATAGTACAATGAATGAAGAACAACACTTGGTAATTCTCACTTGGATACTTTTCAACAAATAGATAATCAACATAAATATTATAGCGGAACTTAAAATGACATCGACTCCTCACTTTCCTTGCCTTGAATCTTTCTGAATCTTGCACCTATACTTCTGCGATCCAGTACCTATTGAAGTGGGGACGTCAGTACATATACTGATGCTTAAGGGCTGATGAATAGCAGCGAATCTCCCAAACAAACATATAACCATGGCAAATGTGTTAGTGTAGTTTAAGTTTTCGTGAGTGCTATGACTAGAATCTAATGCAATATCAACTAAGGCTAGGATGCTCTTATTCTAATGCCAGCAAGTCTCCGAAACAACATGCAGCCCATACTACATGCGCCCATCTCAAGCTGTTTCTTCAAATATAGGGATTTGAACCCGCGCCATGAGTTCTACTCTTGTACTCAACTTGTTTCTGAAGATACAACGTGACTGATGAGGTTGCCCTGAAATGGTCTAATCCCGCCATTGCAGTCGTATAGTGGTGTCTCTATTTGCCACTATTGCCCGACCTCACTCAAAAATCTGACGAATCCTTGGAGTTTCCATGGACGCAGGTTAGCTCGAAGCATCCCCTACCGCCCCCTAGCCAGACCGTAGTCTGTGGCTTGTTCACCCTTAGACCAAGGACATGACGGAGTTCCGGGGTCCATCCCCTAGCTCCGACAGGACTCGCCCCCGCCCTTATCATGGCACTTCAAAAATTAATAAACGAGATACAGATCCCGTGCTCCCAACTCGCGAGAAGGCACAAACCGTATTCCTTTGACAAGGAGGGTACAACCCAATAACACCTCCTAATGCAGGCCTATAAGACAGGTCGGATCATAAGGAATCACCCTTAACACCAACTCTTTCCCTTCGGCGAAAGATGATAATAATAAAGGTTAAGTAGTAAAAGCCATAGTTACTACCCTAACGATGTCACTAACCCTGAACAATCCAACAGTATTAACATGACTTGCTAGGTCTTAAGTCGGACTTTGCAAGGTAACCCTACTAGGCTGCTCAACCTAGACTTACCAGAATTCCTAAGAATCTGTTTCATGATCTATCGATCAAAGACCCCGGTAATACGAATGTATTCGCATGCTACTACCCTGAACTTGGACTTCATCTATGCTCTGGTCCGCGATCAACCTACACCGGTTAAGATCTAACGGTACACAAGGAATGACTCGTCCACAGTGCCTTAGGAGTAAGGTAAACACATATCTTGATGGTCGATAGCCCTAGGGCAATAATATCGCCCTAGACGAGCATAACAAAATTGCGTACTAGCTAATAAGCTACATACGAGTAAACAGAACACATACGAGCCAACAAGCTATGTATGAAACCAACAACTACATACGAGCCAAGCGGGCTACGTATGAGACAAAAACATACATACGAGTCAAATAAGCTACGTATGAGACCAATAGCTACATACGGGCCAGTCGAGCCGCATATGAGACAACAACATACATACGAGCCAAATAAGCTGCGTATGAGACCAACAACTACATACGGGCCAGTCGAGCGGCGTATGAGACAACAACATACATACGAGCCAAATAAGCTGCGTATGAGACCCACAGCTACATACGGGCCAGTCGAGCCACGTACGTGCAAAACCACATACAAAAACAACCATACAAGTAATCAACCTAGAAGCAACCAAACGTGCTTACTAGCAAACTTGATCTTCTATAATTAGAAGCAACTGAAGAATCTACTAACAGTATAAAATATGCATTCTACCAATGAGAAGCCCAAGAAGCGACATCAAACTTTTATCGAGCTAACGATTATTAGTGACCTTCCCAACCCTTATTACCCATGAAGATGAGTAATGTTCATGTGATATGGTTCAACTTTACTTAGGGTCACATACAACTAGTGTCTATGGTTTCCCTCCCCAAATTGAACTAGAACTATATGCACTAGATTCTTGGGTTCTTTCTTCAAGTTTGAGCTAGAATCACCTAGGACTAAATGCAAGGGTTTTCTTATCAATTGAGTTAGAACTACCATAGTGCTAGTTTCATGGGTTTTTCTTTAAATTTGACTAGGATAACATAGAACATAGGTTCATTTTATTAGTTTAACTAGAACACCTAGCTCAAGCATGGGTTCATGGGTTCTTTTTAATCTTTCACTACAATCATAATACAGTTCAAGCGTGGTTCCCCTGAATCTAGAACTACTATGCAACTCGAGTATTGCAACTACAACGCGATGGTTCTTCACTAATGCTACCACCACAACATGATAGTTCTCTACTACACTACAACTATAACGTAATATTTCTTTACTAACGCCACAACTACAACATGATAGTTACTACTACAACTATAACACGATAGTTCTTTACTCAACATGATCCTTTAACTCAAGCATGAATAACTACTATACTTAATCACAGTATACAACTTAAGTATTACCCTACAACAATCTTAGCATGGTATGTCAATCTACAATGATCTAAGCATGGTATTGAACATAGGCATCAACCTGCAATAATTTCAAACCTAGCATGGGTTTCTTTACTACTACATAAGCATGGATAATTGTTACACTTAACATGAGTACTTACTACCACTTAAACATGAACGTTTACTACTACCTTAACATGGACCCTTTTCTTTCTAGAATAACTGCACATCTTAAGCATGGCATAACTTAAGCATGGAGCTACTATAATTTAAGAATGAGTAACTACTATACTAGAGCATGGATATCTTCTACTACCTTTAAACATGGATCGTTCTTCAACTCAAGCATGGATACAATTCAAGTATGAAGCTACTGCAATTTAAGCATGTATATCTACTACTTACTTAAACATGGATCCTTTCTACAACTACTTAAGCATGGATAGTTACTACACCTCAAGCATGAATATTTACTACCACTTTCAGCATGGATCAACTCAAGCATGAATGCTTACTTAAGCATGAATATCTACTACTACTTAAAGCATGGTTCCTTTCTTATTCTTAGGCATGAATCTACCATGATC
Source organism: Hemerocallis citrina (assembly GCA_017893485.1). Lineage (NCBI taxonomy): Eukaryota > Viridiplantae > Streptophyta > Magnoliopsida > Asparagales > Asphodelaceae > Hemerocallis > Hemerocallis citrina. Next base: position 119,953,917 of record CM030367.1, read on the forward strand.
TTAAACATGGTACAATCCTACAACATTCCTAAGCATGGTATATAACTTAGCATGAATCTACAACAATTCTAAGCATGGTATGTAATTTAACATCAAGCCTACAACAATCTAACATGATATATAGCATAAGTATCAACCTACAACAATCTAAGCATGAATACAACTTAAGTACGATCATCTACTACTACAATCTAGCATGATGGGTTTCTTTACTATATCAAACCTACCCAATCTAGCATAGATACAACATAAACATGGGTTCTTACTATAATTCCTACAACAATTTAGCATGAGTACAACATAAGTATGAACTTACTACAACTTAACATGAATGCTTACTATGTTTTAAGCATGGATACCTATTACTATTTCAAGCATGGGTTTCTACTACAATTTAAAACAAGAATGCCTATTTACTACTTCAACATAAACTTTACTTATATTTAAGTATGAATGTCTACTAACTATTTAAGCATGGATGTTATTTAAGCATGGATATCTACTTACTAGCTATTACAAAGACTATCTCTTTTTACAAAAATGCAAGCCATGAAATTGCTATAACAAACTAACTTATGAACTACAAATTTCCTACAACAATTTACAAGTCCTACTTCCTACAATATTCTTTTCTTAACCACCTAGTTCCTACATACAATAAGGTTTACCTTTCTTATAATAAGAGTTACAAGACTTGATAGAGAGCAATAAATAATTAAGACTCATTTTTATTGAGTTCTACAATCTCAAAGGGTATGTAATAATTCTACAATGTGCTTATGCCAAAAGTCCTTGTTTGAGTTCTACATCCCAAATGGGTATGTACACAAATATGTGCATATGTTCATGTCAAGTTCTACAACCCATAGATGGGTATGTACATCAATCTTTATGTTCTTGTGTCCATTTAGTCCAAATAACAACAACAAGAACAAAAATTGCCACAATCCAAGATTCAATCTTTTTATGTTCTTTTTAAAAGTTCCATCATCCTTTTATCCATACAAATCTTAGTCCCAATTTTTTTAACACAAACAACACACACAAAAGCAACACCACAACCAAACAAACCCACAAAAGAACCAAAAATAACACACAAGGAAAGCAACATCAAACAAGGAGAACAAAAGAAATGGAGAACCCCCACCTTGATTTGCCTTGAAGGAAGAACTAGTCTAGCACCCTTCTCCTTCCCCTGGCTCCTATGGAAGGCTCCTAAGAACCTACAATGAAAAACTCTCTTATTAGTTAAGCTTTCTCTCTTTCTTTTCCTCTCCTTTTTTTTGGGTCTTTGTAAAAGTGAGACAAGAGAAGAGGGGAGGGATATTTATAGGGTTGGAGAGAGGGTGGAGAGTGCAAAAGTGCACCCACAAAAATGCACAAAATCCCCTCCACAAATCAAGGCTGGCCATACTTGTGAGGTGGAGGCATGGGTGTGAGGGTGAGGTGGAGGGATGGGTGTGAGGGTGAGGTGAATGAGAGAGGGAGTTTCTAGAAGAACAACTCCTAATTCTCTCATGCACACTTTAACCCTAGGTTAAACACTTATTAAAACCCTAACAATCTAATTAGATTTTTGTCTTGACAAAGAGAACTATTTTATCCAAAAATACATACCACACAATTTGTGCAATGTACTAATTGACACAATACATATATATATATATATATATATATATATATATATATATATATATATATATATACCGAAAATTTTCGCATAATTCGTATAAAAATAATTTAATTTCGAAAATAATAATAAAATAATAATTTATTCAATGTAATATCCGTCCGGAATATTACAGCAGGGCTAGCTAAAGGAGGGGCTCCTTCTGCTGTGGTTGAAAGGCGTGAAGGTGTTCCTCTAGAGGAGGAGGTGAAGGAAGAGGGTTGGCTCGTCGGCTTGAGGCCACCGCTTTTCCTTTTCCTTTATGAGGCTTGTTGGAAGCTTGTTCTCACCGGTGAGGTTTGGTCGTATTTTCTTTGATGTTCCCACAGACGACACCAATTTGTTGTTGTTTTTTTCGGTGTGGGAGCAATTAGATAATGTGGATTCTTTTTTAGGAACAGTAAAAAATTTGACCTTTTGACTTTCAACGGTGTTCACTGCCTTTGACTGCAATTGGCTTGACGATATGACCTGTTTGCGTTGTAGGATTTGATTCGTGTGGCGACGATCACCTCCGATGACCTACAAAAAGTTTGAAACACCGGAATTGATCCCAGCGACAGACCCTCCGATGCTCAAGTCAGAAATCAAGAATAATATGAGAGCTTATTTGGAGAACAATATTGATTACCTTTTTAATGGTGGGGATAGAGTGGGATTTATAGTCGTCTTTGGGACTAGTTTAGAGATAATCATTTATCTCTACTTTCGGTGTTTTTGGATAAGAAATAGAGTTTAAATTCCTTCATGATAAGAGATTTGGTTTAAACCGTATCTTAGCAATAATCATGAATTTAAACAACTCTTAAATGATCTAGTTTATTTATAATAGGCTATTATCATAACCCAGTAATGCAGATCTGTTTTGAGTTATCGGGCCTTGAAAAGGACCCAATTCCCGTTTACAGACCATTTATAGCAAAAAATACCATTTTACCTCTGAGATATTCGTACCCGATTTGAACGATTTCGATTTAGTTCTATTTTTAGCCATATCGGAAGTAAATTTTGAATTTAATAACATGGAAACCCGGCCCTACACTGTTTTGATTATCTGATTATGATTACAACAATTTATTTTTCGAAGCATGAATCATGACAATATCCAATCCTTATCTACTCGTTCTTCACCAACTTGGACGAAGAACAAGGGAAGTAGTTGAAGTGTAATTAGCTCCTAGTTGTTGAGGCTGGCAATCCTGCTAGATTGATGTGAAATTATACTAGCAGTCGACCCGCTCTCTGAAAAAATAATTTCGTAGCCATCCCTGAAGTTGTCCATTCCGTTGACTAGTAGTTGCCAGAAAAGCCCACCAGCACAAGCCCCACCCGACTCTGCTGAATTGTAGATGGCGTTGTAGGCGGTCCAGTAATAGGCATCCCTCTGAGCTGTGTTGAATTGCCTCGACGATCGCCCAAACTCCGTGACAAGGAGTGGCTTTCCAAGGACCGAGGCAGCATCTTGGGCATGGGATGTGATCCAGCTCTGAAGGAATGCTGTCTGGGTTTGATCATCTGCACCGTTGATCCTGCAGTGTGGATATGTATTTAGTCATTAGTTAATGTACTATTATTTGTATTTGTGAACGTATTGGTAGTCTATTTTGAGAACTAGGGAGTGCTTACCATTGGTCAGGGTAGATATGAACTGTGGCGAAATCGACCTGAGGGATTTGATTATTGGAAATGAAATCAGTTCCAATTTCATATCCTGGATTGAACTGTTTCCTATCAGGCATTGATTCTCCGTAAAATCCTTCAAGTCCGGCCTCAAGCATGTGGTTGCTGTCGATTGATTTCACATACTCAGCCATCTCCCAGACCCAACCCTGTTATACAGATATACCAACAATTACTATTATGAACATATCTAGCTAGTCTGTATGCATTATCCAGTTATTCATGATCAGTACATTGAAATACATATATACATTAATAAAGTCAATGATATGTTTGTTTCTTTATTTAATTACCTGCACGGTTGCACCCGAGTTGTCGCTCTGGCAACGAGGTTCATTCATGAGCTCCCATGCAAAAATGGCAGGTTCATCCTTGTACATCACTCCAGTTATCGTGTTCACTCTCGTGAGAACAGCCTAATATTACATCATATATATATTATCATAATTCAAAAAACTTTTTACTACTAACTGGTACTAGTATTAAACCAAATATATACGTACCTTGACATGGTTCTTGTAGAATTGCTTGGTTAGATAATCCCTGAAGAAATCATCTTCAGAGTTCAACCAGTGTCCTTGATCCCTTGCCCATTGAACATACTGCTTCTTCCCTCCATAGCCCTCCCAGTTATTCACCAAACTCAGTATTAAATATATGCCGTGCTTCTTCCCTTCGGAAATCGCAAAGTCCAGAGCCTGAAATGAAGTCAAAAATATAATTAATATATTAGTTTACTTAATCTCACAAACTAAGAACATCGATCTATACTTGACATTACATATATAAAAATTAATACAGATTCAAACATGTCGAAAATCCTAGCTGATTCTTTGTGAGCATGAAGAAGACATGTACATGCGTTCATCCAGCCAAAGTAAGCATGGGGAGTAAGAGAAAGCACGCGTGCACTGCATGTGCATATATAGTTATTGCATGTCCCTGCATGCATGCATGCATGGGAATTTGAGGTAATTACAAAATTTATATGAACGATATGTTTCAACTAACGTTTCTTCAATCAAAATGTACGTAGGCATGTATATCCCAACTTTTTTAATTTAGTAAAAATGGAAATATACACTCATGTGCAATTTGCAATTTGACTTGATTTGATACCACCTGCTGCAGCTAGTAGTTCAAAACTCAAGCTAGTCATTTGCATCGCAAGTAAAAATATACTTAATATTAAATGAGTGAATTTTATGCAAATGCATGGGTATAGGGTCTAGGTTAGGTCATATCCGTATAGAATAAGATCTATCTGTGTATAATTAACGTTCAGCAACCAAATTACAGCTGCAGCCATTACAGTTGCAAATTGCAATGATCCAAACACCATAACTATACGGAGTTCATGTACCGACAATTACCTTGAACATGTCTTCACTGTAGGATCCAGGGGAGTTTTGAAGGGCCCTATACCCACCATCACTAAAAGCCCAAGTCCTAACAACATTGAGGCCATGACTTGATGCCTGTTCAAAAGCATCAGAGACCATGTACCTAGTCGAAGGGTCACCAGCCATGTACATGAGCCAGTATGCATTGAACCCATTTGCATAGAATGGCTTCCCATTCATGGTGAAGTGAGACCCACTCGTTGACGCAAAATCCCCTGCCATGTATCTAATTGCATTGGAAATAATACCATTTTGGAACAGAGGAACAAGTAGAAGAAAGAACAAGGCCAAGGGTTTTGGTCCCATTTTCATTTAATATGAAAATGCGTTCGTGTTTCTGATGAGAAATGAGATGTTTTTCGGGGGTTTATATAGATTTTGAAGAGGCATGCTAAAAGAGAACATGAGCCACGTCATTTTAATGCAACAGGTTTGGAAAGGTGATTGAAGTGGATATAACTAGCTAACTGAAAGTTCATTGCTTCCATCATTTTGTTGATTTCTTTCTTTTCTCATTTTCATTTTTTTGTTCCCGTTTTTGCGCTTGGTACCCTCTCTGTTTCCATTTTCATATTCACAAATTAATAATCCTCTTGAGCTTCATAAATATATGTAATCCACTAATCCATAACAAATCGAGAGTATAATTTCCCGTTATTATATGCGTGGGCATATATAATTGTACATGGAATAACATGTTAAGTCCTAATGCATGAGAACCACAATATGATTAGGGGCTATATGCAAATAGAATTTTTGTGAGGAGCTATTGTAAATAGATGAGATATGCACTAAAGTAGTTTAAAAGCGGCTATACTGGTTTATAACAGAATATGAAGGAAGTGAATTCACGTACGTAAGAAACTGCATGCCTTACAATTTCAAAATGGACTATGTGTTGATTGAGATAATCAGACCTGGTTTAAGTGGATGATTATGAATTAAGATCTTGCTGGAATATTGAAGCATAACCAATGCATTGTTCCCAATATGCTAAGCCAATGATAAAAATAAATATGCTAAACCATGATTTAGTTTTAAATTTTTTATTTTCCAGGGTGTGTTTGTTTCGCGGGCTCAAGTATTCCAGGAATATAATAGAGGAAGTGAGTATTCCCAAGAATACTATACTTACTGGATTTGATCTAGTAGGTACTCTATATTCCCGGAAGTACTCCAATCTCATATATTTATTTTACGAATATAACCAACTAATTAATGGTGAGCAAGTACTCAGAGAAAGTGAGAAGGGGAAAGGTGAGCAGAGGTGGTGGTGTGGTGGTGGTGGTGGCGGCGGCGGTGGCGGCGGCAGTGTTGGTGAAGGGTACATAGCATGAAGATGAAGGGTACATAGCGTGGAGGTGGATGTAAGTGATGGGTAAAATGTTCTTTTGTAATTTTATTTATACAGGAAAAGAGAAATCCCACCACTACAAAACATAATGTCTACGCCAGCGTATCTTTCCCGGCGTTTTTATTAAACGCCGGAATAGAAGAGGGATATAGGATTAATTATTTTCTGACTCTTCTAACCCGGCGTTTACTGAAAACGTTGAGGTAGATAAACTCTATATCGGCGTTTCTATTATAAATGCTGGGGTAGATAAGCACTATACCGGAGTTTCTGTTAGAAACGCCGGGATAGGGGAGGGGTTTTAAAAGTCTCAGATTTCCCCCATTTTTATTATTTTCCTCTCTCTCTTACAAGCCAAACCCTAGCCCCAATTTTAATGGCCCACTCACTCTCGCACAAACCGAACCCTAGTCCCCCCGTCAACTTGCACCCCCGTTGCCACTGTGATTCTCGTCATTGACTTGCACCCCCGCCGCCGTCTTCATCTACAAGCCCGCCGTCCCCGCTCCTCCCCGTTGTCCGATTTCAAATCTCCTCCCTATGCCCCGGCCCCTCGCCGTTGCCGTGCTGTGCTCCCCCTTTGCCGTTCCCCTCGTCGACTGCCCATGGGGTCTCAATTTAATGAGGTAAAAACTAAATTTCCTATCTTGTTTATGTTAGAAAATGGGTATTTTATACACCATTTACGAACTAGTTTTTGAGCAATTTTTTGAGTAAGACCCTCAATGAATTATTGAGAGATCTTTATTGATTTGTGTTCTCCTTCGTGAGTAGATCAAAATCATATATTAATTTGCTAAAAACGGTTAAGGGGTGAATGAGAAATTGTCTCTCAAAGTGAGACGTTTTCATTCTTAAAAATGGGTTGAGGGAACATAGTCCCACATCGGAAAAAACAAAGGAATTAGAAGAGGATATATAGTAAGCTCCTTCTAAGAATTGTAAGATCGCTAGAAGAGAGGCTCTCTCTCTCTCTCGCGCGCGGGGGGTGGGGGGCGGGGGGATTGCAAATCTCGGACCGGATTATATGCGACTTGTGTGCGCCGGCACGTCCTGCCATTACAGTGTAAAAACGGCTGTTATAAATGCAAAAACTATTTTATCTGCCGTTTCAGTGCAGTATTAAATATTTTGCCTGCCGTTACATTGTACGCATTCAATTGACTGTCTGCAGTTACACTGTGGCGTTCAGGGCATTGACTGCTGTCTGCTGTTACAGTATACGCATTCAAGACATTGTCTGCCATTACAGTATACGCATTCAAGACATTGTCTGCCGTTACACTGAAGGCATTCGTAGTTTTGTCTGCCGTTATAAGTGTCCAACCCTGACTCTATATGTAGAGCCCCACCCTCTCTTTTTCTTCCCTACACCAGAATCTTATCCTTTCTTCCTCTATTCAATTTCATTCTGTTCCATTCCTCGGTCCCGCTGTTGTTTGGTAAATCGGTGATAGGATTCTCACGCTGTTGGTCAGTTCGAGATTGTTATGTGGTGCCTACGTGAATACTCTAGTCGTTGCATCCTGATAGACAGACGCCTTCGCACAATCCACCAACCAGAAGAGGCAAAATCTGTTTTAAGGAAATTCTGTGATACACAAGCCTCGACTACTCTACCTTGTTACATATCAATTGGTTTCTTTGTAAGTTGTTCTACTTATATGCTTGAGTCTTCCAGTTTGTGGCATGGTAGACTAGGACATGTTAATTATAATACTGTGCGTAGACTAATTAACTTGAATCACATACCAACATTCCAAATTGATTCCAAATACAAGTGTGAAACTTGTATTGAGGCAAAACTAACACGATCATCGTTTAAAAGTATTGAAAGAAACACTGAACCTCTTGATCTAATTTACAATGATATTTTTTATTTGAAAATGATACACACAAGAGGTGGTAATAAATATTTTATTACCTTCATTGATGACAGCACAAAATACTGCTATGTATTTTTGCTTAAAAGTAAGGATGAAGCTATAGAAAAATTTGTTCTCTATAAAAAAGAAGTTGAGAACAACTCAACAAGAAAATTAAGGCAGTAAGAAGCAACCGAGGTGGAGAGTATGAATCGCTATTTGCTGACACGTTGCTATGTATGGGATTATACATAAAACGACAACGCCTTATTCTCCTCAGTCCAACGGTGTTGCTGAGAGACAGAATCGTACATTGAAAGAAATAATGAATGCAATGTTAATAAGTTCTGAATTGCCACTAAACTTGTGGAGAGAAGATATTCTTTTAGCTAACTACCTTTTGAATGATGTGCCCAAAAGAAAGAAGAGAAAACTCCATACGAATTATGGTAAGGAAGAAAGCCATCCTATAATTACTTGCGAATATGAGGATGTCTAATCAAGGTGGCAGTACCTACCTAAGAAAGTAAAATAGGACCCAAAACGGTTGATTGTATTTTTATTGGCTATGCACTTAACAGTAGTGTCTATCGGTTCTTGGTGTACAAATCCGATATCACTGATATATCAAAGAACATGATAATGGAGTCTAGAAATGCATCGTTCTTTCTTAGATGTATTTCCATATAAGTCAAAGGAGGAACCAAGTTCCTCCAAATGAACACATGAGACTATTAGTGAAGATAGTGAAGAAAGATGAAGAAGTTGAGGAGGAACCTCGACGCGGTAAAAGAACAAGAATGGAAAAATCTTTTGGTCCGGATTTATTGACTTTTATGTTTGAAGGTGAACCCCAAATTTTTAAGAAAGCATTGAACTCTAGTGATGATCCTCTATGGAAAAAAGCCATCCAGAGTGAAATTGATTCTATCTTGCAAAATCATACTTGGAAATTAATGGAGCTTCCACCGGGTAGTAAACCTTTAGGTTCCAAATGGATCTTCAAGAGAAAAATGAAACCTGATGGATTAATTAATAAATACAAGGCAAGACTTGTAATTAAAGGTAATAAACAAAAGGAAGGTCTTGATTACTTTGATACATATTCTCCTGTGACGAGAATAAATTCCATTAGAATGGTACTTGCAGTAGCAGCTCTGGCAATTTTGAAGTACATCGAATGAATGTAAAAGCAGCTTTTCTTAATGGAGATTTAGATGAAGAAATCTACATGGAACAACCTGAGGATTTTTCAGCTCTAGAACATGAAAAGAAAGTGTGTAAACTGGTGAAGTCATTATATGGCTTGAAACAAGCTCCAAAACAGTGGCATGAGAAATTTGACAATGTCATGATGATAAATAGCTTCAAGATCAATGAATGTGACAAATGTGTATATGTCAAAAATACAGAAGATGGATATGTCATTATATGTTTGTATGTAGATGACATGCTTATTATTAGAAGCAATGATCAGATAATTAAATCTGTTAAAAATATGTTGAACTCGAGGTTTGACATGAAAGACATGAGACTAGCTGATGTTATATTGGAAATTAAAATCACAAGAACATCAGACGAGCTTATTTTAAGCCAATTACATTATGTTGACAATATTCTTGAAAAGTTTGATAAAAATAATTCTGGAAATGGCAGAACTCCAATAGATCTAGCTTTACATTTATCCAAGAATAAAGGTGAGAGTATTTCTCAAATAGAATACTCTAGAATCATAGGCAGTCTAATGTACTTAATGAGTTGTACAAGATTAGACATAGCCTATGCAGTAAGTAAACTACGTAGATATACGAGTAATTCTGGAAGTGAGTATTGGCAAGCAAATACAAAAGTACTGATGTACTTGTATTTTACTCGTAACTATGGGCTGCACTATACGAGATACCCGACTGTACTTAAAGGATAAAGTGATGCGAACTGGATATCTAGTGATAATTCAAAATTCACTAGTGACTATGTGTTTACACTAGGTGGTGCAGTAGTTTCTTGGAAATCCTCGAAATAAACAGTGATCGCTAAATCCACGATGGAATCTGAATTTATCGCACTAGACAAATATGAGGAAGAGGCTGAATGGTTACGCCACTTTCTTGAGGATATTCCAAGGTGGACGAATCCTGTGCCTCCAATCTGCATACATTCAGATAGTCAATCTGCAATTTGTAGAGCACAGAGCAATATGTATAATGATAAATCTAGACATATTCGTCGAATACATGATACCATTAGACAACTACTCTCTACTGGGATTATCTCTGTGGACTATGTAAAGTCAAAGGATAACATTGCGGATCCGCTAACCAAAAGGTTAAACAGAGAGTTAGTTTATAAATCATCAAGGAAAATGGGACTAAAGACCATGAAAGAATAAGTCGATACAATGGACACCCAACCTAGCTGACTGGAGATCCCACGATCTAGGTTCAAAAGGACAACTAAATTGTAAAGACCAAGTTAGATCACTGTGGGGATTTTCCCATGTTCATTCCCATGATGAAACAGTGATGCCCGTAAAGAAACAACTTAAGCTAGACTTTTAATGATTCTTATGCGTCGAATATCCGAGCAGAGTAAAGCGGGTTACTCTTAAGTAAGAAATTACCTATGTAAAAGAGAAGAAGAGCCGCTTCCAAGGGAATAATATAGGGCAATATTCTTGTTAAACTCTTGCAGAACCAGGTGTATGTTCATGGCAAAATGAATATAACAGTGAGAACTGAAAATGCATTAGGAAAAGTTATGTGTGAGATATGTCATCGTTTACACAAATGACAGAACAGTTCAAGGACATCGCGTCTACTGTTTAGTTAGTAAAGTAAACATATTTTCACAAGGAAAGATTCAAAGGGTAACACCTACCAATCCTATGCAGTATTGAACCTGTAAATTCTATTACCAAGTCTGTCATATCAGTTTGTCGTGTCTGTGGTCGTCAATTTTTATTCATGTGGGAAATGTTAGAAAATGGGTATTTTATACATCATTTACGAACCCTTTTTTGAGAAATTTTTGAGTAAGATCCTTAATGAATTATTGAAAGATCTTGATTGATTTGTGTTCTCCTTCGTGAGTAGATCAAAATCATATATTAATTTGCTAAAAATGGTTAAAGGGTGAATGAGAAATTGTCTCTCAAAGTGAGACGTTTTTATTCTTGAAAATTGGTTGAGAAAACATAGTCCCACATCGGAAAAACCAAAGGAATTAGAAGAGGATATATAGTAACCTCCTTCTAAGCATTGTAAAATTTCTAGAAGAGAGGCTCGCTCTCTCGCTTGCGGGAGGGTACAAATCTCGGACCGGATTATATGCGACTTGTGTCCGCCCGCACGTCCTGCGGATACGCACCCCGTGCAGAGCCACATGTTGCTGCAGTTTTGATTTTTTTTTCTTTGTAAACGGCTGTTATAAATACAGAAATGGTTTTGTCTGTCGTTTCAGTGCAGTATTAAATATTTTTCTGCCGTTACATTGTACACATTCAATTGACTGTCTGCTGTTACACTGTGGCATTCAGAGCATTGACTGCTGTCCGCCGTTACAGTGTACGCATTCAATACATTGTCTGCCGTTACACTGAAGGCATTCTAGCTTTGTCTGTCATTACAAGTGTCCAACCCTAACTCTATATATAGAGCCCCACCCTCTCTCTTTCTTCCCTACACCAGAATCTTATCCTTTCTTCCTCTATTCAATTTTATTCTGTTCCGTTCCTCGGTCCCGTTGTTGTTTGGTAAGTCGGTGATAGGATTCTCATGCTATTGGTCGGTTCGAGAGTGTTACGTGGTGCCTACGTGAACGCTCTAGTCGTTGCATCCTGGGAAACAGACGCTTTCGCACAATCTACCAACCGGAAGAGGCAAAATCTGTTTTAAGAAAATTGTGTGATACACAAGCCTCGACTACTTTACCTTGTTACGTATCAATTGGTTTCTTTGTAAGTTGTTATTTATTTATTTTTATTTTCTTGTTGGTTTTTCATCCTCTCCTATTCTATTCTCTGTTTTCCCGTGCCTCTCAATCAATTGAGTTTATTGTAAAAGAAAGTTTATAAACAATTTTTGTAATAGTTTATCTTCGGGTGTTTGGGTGTCGGGATTTCACCCTTGAACTTCTGAGGGGATTAAGTATGTATTTAGCTAGTTCTTTGTATTCTTCTGGTTAATGTGCATAGGATTCATTGTTAATAATGCAAGGAACATGTTCGATGAAATGCCTTTTAGAGATGTGCATAGGATCCATGTTGGTGAATTGGATTTTAATAGTGGATTTGTATGTTTTGATTTGTAGGGTCTAATATTCAGTCAAGCTGGTATGAGTTGTTCTTAAATTGAATTTGTATTTGGATTGAACTATATAAATTTTGTTGAATTTGTGTGATTTGTGCTTGTTTGATAAGTGGAAAAGTTTTGATTTTGTGCAATTTAAAGTAAGGTTCAAAGTAATTGAAGTTCAATACATGAGTGGTTTTATTGTCTGATTGTTTTTCATTATCTATATAATAAAACACAAAGAAAGCTATCAAGTGGCTCTCTTTCAATCCCCCCAAAATCAAAGGCCCAGATCTTACCCCACAAAACACATTTTCACCACAAAGTTTTCCCCCAAAACTCAAATTCAAATCTCCCCAAAACAACTCATTTATTTATTTAATTCTCTCTCTCTCTCTCTCTCTCTCTCTCTCTCTCTCTCTCTCTCTCTCTCTCTATATATATATATATATATATATATATATATATATATATATATGGAAACATAGACTTTTATACCCCAATTTATAATTATTTTTCACTATATACTAATGAAAACATGGACTTTATTTACAACTAATTATTGTCATAGTATTCTAACTTTAGCTACATAATTGTTGATTTACTGTTTACAAGACTTTTTATATATTGTATCGTTCTGAAGACGTGCCGTAGGCACGTGGCCAGGCAAATCTAGCTATCTTATAAGAGTTGTGACTATCAAATTAGGGTTTGTGTTGTGAGTTTACAGTACTACTAGGTTTTAGCGAGTGTGACTTAATCGTATGTTTTCGTTTGAAAACTTGATGTTCTGCAGATGACTTAAATGTTAAGTGTTATTGTTACCTGTTTGATACAATTATGAGGCTTGTAAATAGTTGTCAAGTTTATAATATTAGTCAATGAAGACGATAAAGTTTGCTAAGTTGCATGATGTTATTGGATGTATGGTTGCTGCTAGTGACATTAGATGAAGTAATTTAATCGAGAGTGTTGTAATTTACTTATTGAAGTTAGAATAAAAACCAAGAGAACACGACTAAACGGTTTCACTTTTCAATCACTATGTTTCACCTTATTTTGAGGTTATTTAGGCGATAATGATTTAGCATAGATACAATTTTGTTTCTTGAATCTTATTATTAATTATTATGCTTTCAAAGACTTGTTTAACTTCCGCAATCAAAAATTTACATTGAAGACAGTTCTAATGCTTGCTGATCATATGGTATGTAGATCTTATTTCGTTTCTTCCTTTTACTTCATTGTTCGGAATAGTTATTGAAGTCAACAACAAAGGCAGATGAGGGCTTCCTACATCCATCTCCATACATAGACAAATCAACAATAAAATAGCTATTATTGATCAGCTTATATGTATTGTAATTGTGGCTCTAGCATATGTTTGATTCTACGCGTGGCTGCAGTTTTAAACAATATGGTTGTTGTTATCTTTTAAAATATATATATATATATATATATATATATATATATATATATATATATATATATAGCTTTTAGAATTAAAAAAAGAAAATAATTTTTTTAAAATTTAAATATATACCGATCCTAGCATTTTTAAAATGTCGGGATAGATTTTACCCAGATTTAATACACTACGACGGTGTTTTACAAACGCCCGGGTAGGCGTTGTAAAGGAAAAATGCCAAATGAAAATACCTCTACGCCGGCATTTTGAAAATGCCGGGGTATGTATTTATCTTTACCGGTGTTTTCAAAAAATGCCAGTATAGACCCCTACTCTATTGCGATGCTCGATTCTTCGGCGTATGTACCGGTGTTTTCGAAAACGCCGGTGGGGGCTACACCAGCGTTCATAAACGTGTGAGAATTAAAAAAAAAACGCCGGAAAAGACGATTATTGTCGCAGTGTGCACCTGTTTTGAGGTGAAAGAAATTGAGAAATTTTGTTTCTAGAAAATCGAGTATTCCTTTCAACAAATGCCTATACTTTGCTAAATAAGGGAATGTAGGGTGGATTCAGAATATTACCCCCTCTAAATCACAAACCCCAGCATTACGACCTACAATTAGCAAACAAAAATTAAAGAGAAACATTACATATATAATAAAACTTGTCTTCATTAGTAAATACTAATATGCAGGTACATTTTGAGGATGGGATGTGGCTACCATTATACATTTGGTTCAAGGCCCACGTTCCTTTGTCATGATTGCAATGTTGGGCACGAGTGTAAGAGCCCAAAAATTATTATATCTAAATCTTATACTAATAAGAGAGAGAGAATGCTATTTCTGCTATCTTTTTTTGACCTTTTTCTATTTTAAAACATAGAAGGAAGAGAAAAAGTAGAAATTCATATTTAAATAACAAAAACAAAATAAAAACTCCAATTCCTCAAATAAGTCTCTTCACCTCTCACTTTCTCGATCTTACAAAATCTCACTCCCCCGAGCAGCTTTAGTAATATTCAATTATAGAACATTATGGTTTGACAGTTATTCCCTAAATCATCTACTTATGTGAGGATGATAATGAAGATTTCAGTAATTACGGTAGAAATGATATTTATAAGTTTCTCCCAATTCTCTCATATTTTTTAAGAGTTCGATATAATTTTATGAGCCTCTCAAAAATTATTTAAGTTGTGCAATTAGCACAGGGATACTTACGCATTCCAGCTAATCTGGATCATACTGCATATGCATTCATGATTCTTGGTTGACTGTCTGAGGCATTGACAAAAGAGATAACCACATAATCAACTCTTTAATTATAATTAGATACAAATATAAAACAATGCGGGTTTGCAGAAGGCTAGTTAGCTAGGGAAAATTTTTGCCGTACTGCCTCACTTTTTGAAAATATTTGGCGTTCTGTCCCACTTTCAAAAACAATTAGTGATCTACCCCTATTTAGAACACGTCAGCAGAAACCGTTATTAAAAATAACGGCATAGATTATTTACATGCCGTTATTTTCAATAATGGCATCTATTTTACTTTTTTTTCTCATGTCGTTATTTGGAATAACGGCATCAGTATATTTCTTTTACAAGTGTGAATCTTCTAACTTTAAAAAATTCTAAGTGTGAAAAAACTTATAAATAACGCCGTTATTCTGAATAACGAATAGATGAACTCTTGCCGTTGTTTGGAGCAGAGAGAATGAATAATAAGTTTAAAAAAAAAAAAAAATTATAACTGATGCCGTTATTTGGAATAAAGGCATCAGTTATAATTTTTTATTTTTTTTAACTTATTCGTAGAGAGGATGAATAATAAGTTATTTTTTATAAAAAAAATTTATAACTGATGCCGTTATTCCAAATAACGGCATCAGTATTGAGAATGCCGTTATTTGAAATAACGGCATCTGTTATAAGGTTTTCACACTTACAATTTTTTCTCTAAATGGAGACTATAAGCTGTCGAAAAACAAAATAACCTATGTCGTTGCTCTAAATAACGGCATGACACTTTTTTTAAATATAGATGCGGTTATTAGAAATAACGGCACGTAAATAACCTATACCGTTATTTCTAATAACGGATTATGCTAACGTGTCCTAAACAGGGGCAGATCGCTAATTGTTTTCGGAAATGGGGCAGATCGCTAATTGTTTTCGGAAGTGGGGCAGAGCGCCAAATATTTTCAAAAAGTGGGGCAGTACGGGCAAAATTTTCTTAGCGAGGCTTGTGGAATGGAACATTCCATTCTACAGTATGCAATACATTAATGTTTTTTTGTGAAAGTTTAAGGTTGCGTTTGGTTAGTTGTTTTGAAAACAATTTTCTGAAAACAGTTTTCTGAAAAGAGTTTTCTGAAAATGAGAGTGTAAAAGCTGTTTGGTAAGTAATTTTTTTTTAAAACAGTATTTTGAAAAGAAGAGTATTATGTATGCATAGGTTTGGTTGTATGTATATACTGTATATAGTATATATACTCTGATACATACATGTTGTATACATATACATACATACTGATATATAATAATATAAAACATTTTATTATAATAAACATATTTAATAATATACACATAAATAATAATATAAAATAATTATAATAATATATATATGTAATAATAATATATTCAAATTATATATTAAACAATTTATTATAATAATAAAAAATTATATAATACTATATATATAATAATATATAACAGTAATATATAATAATAATTATATATCTTATAATAATAACATATTATTATAATAGTATATATAAAATAGTATATATGAAATAGTAGAATATATAAAATAGTATATATAATATAATATATATATAATAATAATATAATACAATAATAGTATATATAATAATAATATGATATGATAATAGTACATTTAATAATAGTATACATAGAATAGTATATATAAATTTATAATATATTATAATAATTGTATATTATATAATAATATGAAATAATTTAATAATAAACGTATTTAATTATATACATATATATAATAACATATAATAATTATCTATATAATAAATTATAAAGAAAGTTATCAAGTGGCTCACAATCAATCCCCCCTAAAATCAAAGGCCTAGATCAATCCTCACAAAACATATTTTACCTCCAAAATTTCAAACCCCAAAACCAAAATTTTTACCTCAAAACTAAAAAAACTTATTACTTTATTACTATCTATCTCTTCTCTCTTCACTTTTTCATATTTCTCTCTTTATCTCTCTCCCTATCTCTCTCTCCCATTCTTTCTATATTTACTTAGAAATTTTATATTTTCAGAATTTTAATGTTTTTTTTTCCGCAATTTTTTTTGCACATATTATACTGAAAATAGTAAATATCTTTTTAACTCCACACTTAAAGTTCTAAGCAGTTAGTTTTATACCCCCATTTATAATTATTTTTCAACATATACTAATGGAAATATGAACTTTTATTTACAACTAATTATTGTCATACTATTTAAACTTGAGCTACATAATTGTTGTTTTACTGTTTACAGACTTTTCGTGTTTTGGATCGTTCTGAAGACGTGTCGTAGGCACGTGCCCACGGGTAAATCTAGTAATAATATATATGTAACAATAATCTATTATAATTAAATATTAAACAATTTATTGCAATAATAATAAACTATATAATAATATATAATAGTAATATATAACAATAATAATATATATTATAATATATATATATATATATATATTAAAAAATAAAAATAATATATTAATAATAATATAATATATAATAATAATAATAATAATAATAATAATAATACTGATAATATATATGTAACAATAATATATAATAATAATATATATAATAATAATATATATAATAATAATATAATATAATAATAGTACATATAAAATAATAAAATATATAATAAAAATATAATATAATAATAGTATACATAAAATAGTATAAATAAAATAATAATATATATAATAATATAATAATAATAATATAACAATAATAATGGTCTATATAAAATAATAATATATTATAATAATTGAATTTTGTATAATAATATAAAATAATTTATTATAATAAAAATATTTAATAATATACATATATATAATAATATATAATAATTATAATAATATATATGTAATAATAATATATTCAAATTATATATTAAACAGTTTATTATAATAATAATAAATTATATAATAATATATATATAATAATATATAATAGTAAAGTATTATAATAATAATATATATAATAATAATAATAGATTATTTAAATGGTATACATAAAATAGTATATATGAAATATTAGTATATATAAAATAGTATATATTAAATAGTATATATAAAATAATAATATATATAATAATAATATAAATAATAATAATAATAATAATAATAATAATAATAATAATAATAATAATAATAATAATAATAATAATAATAATAATAATAATAATAATAATAATAATAATAATAATAATGAAACAATAATATATTATAAATATATATATAACAATATATTATAATAATAGTATATTTTATAATAATATATATAATAATATATAATAGTAATATACTATATATTAATATATATAATAATATATAATAGTAATATATAATAATAATAATATACATAATAATAATATATATAATAATAATATAATATAATAATAGTATATTTAAAATAGTATATATATAATAATAATATATATAATAATAATATAATATAATAATACTATATATAAAATAGTATAAATAAACTAATAATATATATAATAATAATATAATAATAATAGTAGTATATATAAAATAGTATACATAATATAATAATATATTACAATAATTTTACATTATTTAATAATATGAAATAATTTATTATAGTAAACATATTTAATTATATACATATATATAATAACATATAATAATTATAATATTATATATGTAATAATAATATATTATAATAATTAATTATATAATAAATTATAATAGTAATATATAATAATAATAATAATAATAATAATATATATTATAATAATAATATAATATTATAAAAAATTATTTGAAATAATAATATATATTATAATAATAGTATATATATTATAATAATAGTATATCAAAAAAGAGAGAGGAAGGGTTAAGAAATGACCCCTTCGAATTTTTCTGAAAAGAGTAGCAAAAAATCGCTTCGAAAAGAGGGTAACCAAACGGTTTTTTGGTTTTAGAAAACGGAAAAAAAGGGTTCAAAATAACTATCCAAACACACCCTAAATATTTGGTAACGAAAAACGTCCAAATATTTGATAGGCTTCTTAATTTGGAAATGAAAGAATCAATTCAAGCGATTACTCTACAAGAAATATAGAAAATTTATTTTTACTGCAAAAGTTGTATTAGTCTACAAGACAGAAGGAAGGCGAGACTTATTGGCAGACTCTACAGTCAGTAATTATTGGCTGACTCCATATATCTCTGTTTTAGTAGTACATAGATTTGAAGTTCAGTTAACATTATTCTTACATCGTCATACCATTCCTCCTAGATTCATTAGGTTTTACGCTATTTTAACACTTATCCTTCTCCCGACGTATGCTTGAATTTATTCTCTTCATCTTTTTGTCAAGTTGTTCATAAAAACCTTGTACACGCATTATATAATTCATGTATAACTAACTGGCTAGCTATATATGAATTTAATGAATTGCTTTGGCGTGTGAACCGCCTCATTTTATCTATATGAAAACAAAACAACCAAAACTTTCAGTTTCGTTGTTATCTCATCCAGTTAATTCCCAATTAACATAAGCTTCTAGATAATGCCCTAAATTTTTACAATTTTTCCAAAAAAGTAAATAATTCTGATATTGTTTCATGAAAGTTTTATTGTAAAATTGCTGGTTAAGGGTTCTGTCTGATCTTTCTCTGAACCGAGACTGAGAATGTGTAAGGTAGTATCTTTTTATATAATATATTATACTAAACAACTTTTGGTTCAAGGATTTTTCTCCTTTTTTCTTGTTTTTTCTTTCAAATAATTAAAAAAATAAAAGCAAAATAGGAAACAACCATCTCACTATTTTTCCATCCAAAATTTAAATTTGAATCATATCTCTTAATCAAACTTTAAAAATCGTGCATTATTATATAGATGTTATTAGATAAATTTTTCAAAAATAGTTTTGTTATTTTCTTATTTTAGAAAAAATTATATGCAATATTACACGGTTATACTACAAATTATATTATATTATATTATAAAAGTTTGTGTAATATTGTACAAGAGTACACTAATTTTCTTTATTCTAAAGTTATGCAGTGAGAGTACAATCTGCTTTCCTCATATGTTCTAATTCCATTCTGTTTTGTATGGTTTCCTAATGTTTACTGTACGGCCTTGTATTCTCGTTGTGGTTCGTTTTACGGCTTGTAAAATTATTGTACATTCTTTCTATATATATATATTTTGATGGCTGGGGTCGTAAGACCCTATCCGTTTCATCAAAAAAAAAAGTTATGCGGTGAGAGTTGTGAGATTTACATTTACATTCTAGCTGGTAATATATTTATAGTTTCCGTATTAGATATATGGTGTCGATATACAAGAGGAAATAGATCACCCATAGTCCTATACCGTTTGTGAAACCACTTGCATGCAAGTTACATACATACGTGCAAGGGAAGTGGATATTGGGATGAGAAAAGGGCGGCAAAGTGGCATGAAATCTTAACTGAAAAAGAGTTACTTGCATGATTCCTCTTCCATCATATAAAACAAGTAGCTATATACAACTGATAATTGATGATATATATTAGTATATGCATATTCCACTCATAAATGCATGAGCAGAGCGCATAACCTTAAACATATCGATATGAAATAATAAAAAGAAGAAATCACAGAAAAATCATTAAGTTATATAATAACTGGTGCTTAATTTATTGGTTATTTGATAATTTGTTTATTAATTTAGCATTATTTGGGAGTACATAATAACCTCTATTTTCTCTTCTGGTGACATCACCTCTATTTTCTTCTTTCTCTTTTTTTTTTTGCTTTTTTGAGGGCTTC
Organism: Hemerocallis citrina; assembly: GCA_017893485.1. Lineage (NCBI taxonomy): Eukaryota > Viridiplantae > Streptophyta > Magnoliopsida > Asparagales > Asphodelaceae > Hemerocallis > Hemerocallis citrina. Next base: position 119,974,657 of record CM030367.1, read on the forward strand.
TTCCAAATTCTAGGGCTCATGTCATGGAAAGTTAATCTTGCAGGACTGATACAAACTAACTTTGGCAGTGGGGGGCTTTCCTCGAAGAAATATTCCGTAGCCATCATTGTAGTTGTCCATTCCTGGGCCCAAAATTTTAGAAAAGGTTGTATTGTAGACAACCAATAGTACAGGACCCTTTGGCTTTCGTTGAACTCCGGCAACTACCGGCCAAACTCGGTGAAGAGGAGCTGCTTTTGGAGAATAGTGTCAGAGTCTTGCGCATGGGATGTGATCCAGTTACGAGTGAAATTGATTTGGGTCTCATCGCTTGCATTTGATATCCTGCATGAATTATTTGATTATACTTAAGCATATCCTGCATGAATTATTTGATTATACTTAAGCAGTTGCAATGTAGAAACTTTTTTAGACTAATTTAGATGTGTAGATCAATATGAGAAGGCCGAGTGCACATGCTGTGTGCACCATGGGTGGTGCACAACGGAAAGGGGACTGTTACCGCTAAATCTGGTGTGGGGGCAAACAGATAGAATTTGTGGATTCTTAGGGATACCGAATAGCCAAACCTGAAACCTTTCCACCGGAGTTTGACCGTTGACTCCGGCCGTTCACCTGCAAAAAGTGCGATACACCGGAGTTGATCCCGGCGACGCACCCTCCGAGCTCAAGTCAGTAATCAGAAAAGATTATGAATGAGCTTTTACTGGCAAAAGATTGATTACCTCTTAATGGTGGTGGATGGGGGGTATTTATAGCCACCTTTGGGACCAATTTTAGGAATGAAATCCCTAATTCCCAATGAAAGGATAGAGCGAATCAGGACCGTTAATTAAATACAATCAGAAACCTTAATTCTATCTAGTTGGACCGGATTTCTTGCGGGTTGGGACCCGCACCCAGTTTAAGCGGATCCGTTCGTAGATTATTGGGCCTTTGTAGAAAAGACCGAGTACCCATCTCAGACCCGTTGTAGGTGAAATTACCATTTTACCCTTGAGTTTTAAGATTCGTGCCCGATTTGGATGGTTCTGATTTAACCCCATTTTTAGCCATATCACGAGCCCCCCACTCCCGAAGACTGAATGTGATCAGCCTTTGAGGAGTAGTCTTACTGTTTTAATGGCTTGCGGAGTTGTATCGGAGTCCGAATGAGTGGTGTTGAATCTTGGTAGGAGGTATTATGGCGATTTACTGAGTTAGTTGCACGCTCTAGATTGTTCTTTGAGCTCTCCTGAATTTATGGTAATTTTTCTCTATTTATTTTTCGGGCCACCTATTTAACTTTGCGAAGTGGCGATTTATCGTTCGGGGGTATTAATTAATTATTCTAAATAATAATTATCCACACGGGGGCTCAAAAATCTTTTCCCAAATTTATAATTATTTCTTAGAATTTTCAATTAATTTTCTTGCATTTTTAATCGTTCTTTCACAGTTTTTTAAATAGATAACTCGATATTATTTATGATGTGGTAGGATCTGGGCCCTTCATCAGCATTGGACACGAATTTTGGGGAGATCTAGTAACCGAGGTTGCTTTGGAGGAGTAAATTCCTCCGTTTCGTGGTTTAGGTGCTTCGGCATCCCCCCCCCCCCCCCCCCCCCCCCCCCCCCCCCGAACACATGCTATGGAGGAGGCTGAGGTCTAGAGGGGTTCGGCGCCTTCTGTTGAAGAGCGGGGATATCTTGGCTAGGCTTCAGACGCGAGCTTTGGCCGAAGTCCGGAGGGGGTTTTTTCCCGTGTTAGAGGGCCAGTGCTAAGAGCCCTCGGCAAGGTGTGCCGAGGTTCAACTTTTTCATGTTTGAGGGTCGATACCAAGAGCGCTCGGCAAGGTGTTCCAAGGTCCAATTTTTTCATGTAAGAGGGTCGGTGGCAAGAGCACTCAGCAAGGCGTGCCGAGGTCCAAGAGCGAGAATTTTTTCCATGTTTGGACGTCGGTGCCAAGAGCGCTCGGCAAGGTGTGCCGAGGTCAAACTTTTCCATGTTTGAGGGTCAGTGCCAAGAGCTCTCTGCAAGGCGTGCCGAGGTCCAGGAGTAAGGATTTTTTCCTCGTTTGGGCGTCGATGCCAAGAGCGCTTGGCAAGGCGTGCCGAGATCCATTTTTTCCATGTAAGAGGGTCGGTGGCTAGAGCGCTCAGCAAGGCATATGCCGAGGTCCAAGAACGATAATTTTTTCCATGTTTGGGCGTCGGTGCCAAGAGCGCTCAGCAAGGTGTGCCGAGGTCCAACTTTTCCATGTTTAAGGGTCGGTGCCAAGAGCGCTCTGCAAGGCGTGCCGAGGTCCAGGAGTGAGGATTTTTTTTCTCGTTTGGGCGTCGGTGCCAAGAGTGCTCGGCAAGGCGCGCCGATGTCCAGGAGTGGGAATTTTTTCCTCGTTTGGACTTGTGTCTTGTTCATTCATGTGTTGTCGTATTACTTGTGAAGTTGGACTATTTTTAGCGCGCTTAAGAGCGAGGTATGGGGGTAATGCCGAGCACTGCTTCGAACCTCTAACTCGCGAATTTGTAAGAGAAGGCAGTTTCTTGCAGTGGAGAGCAGCTTTTTGGGGGATTACTTCAACTTTTAAGCGAACCATAAGAACCAAAAGTTAGCTTCTCCAAGTACTCTTCTCCCATGTCTAGTCTAGTTGTAGAAACTTCGTCGGTTATAGCGAAGTGGCTTGGATTCCGAACCCTTCATTTGTGTACGTTTCGACAGTTGTGGGAGCAATTCCGAATGGCGAACCACTTCCAGCTCGCTTAAGAGCGAGCTTGCGAAGCGGAGTCGAGAAAAGTGTTGGACTCCGAACTCGTCGTTTGAGTAAGTTTCAACGGTTGTGGGAGAAATTCCGAATGGCGAACCACTTCTAGCTCGCTTAAGAGCGAGTTTGCGAAGCGGAATCGAGCCAAGTTTTGGACTCCGAACTCGTCGTTTAAGTAAGTTTCAATGGTTGTGGGAGCAATTCCGAATGGCGAACCACTTATAGCTTGCTTAAGAGCGAGCTTGCAAAGCAGAATCGAGTCAAGTTTTGGACTCTGAACTCGTCATTTGAGTGTATTTCAACAGTTGTGGGAGCAATTCCGAATGGCGAACCACTTCTAGCTTGCTTAAGAGCGAGCTTGCAAAGCGGAGTCGAGCCAAGTGTTGGACTCCGAACTCGTCGTTTGAGTAAGTTTCAACGGTTGTGGGTGCAATTTCGAATGGCGAACCACTTCTAGCTCCCTTAAGAGCGAGCTCGCGAAGCGGAATCGCACCAAGTTTTGGACTCCGAACTCGTCGTTTGAGTAAGTTTCAATGGTTGTGGGAGCAATTCAGAATGGCGAACCACTTCTAGATCGCTTAAGAGCGAGCTTGCGAAGCAAAATCGAACCAAGTTTTGGACTCCGAACTCGTCATTTGAGTGTATTTCAACGATTGTGGGAGCAATTCCGAATGGCGAACCACTTCTAGCTCGCTTAAGAGCTATCTTGCAAAGCCGAGTCGAGCCAAGTGTTGGAATTCGAACTCGTCGTTTGAGTAAGTTTCAACGGTTGTGGGAGCAATTCCGAATGGCGAACCACTTCTAGCTCGCTTAAGAGCGAGCTTGCGAAGCAGAATCGGGCCAAGTTTTGGACTCCGAACTCGTCGTTTGAGTAAGTTTGGTTAAAGGCCTTAAAAAGAGAGATAATAATAATCAACAAGGAAAATATGGGAAAAGATAATCTTTATTTATAACTGCTAATCGGTTACTTCTAAGTTGCAAGTCGTTATTACAATGAGAAAATAAAGAAGCAAAATACAAGTGAAGAGATGGAAATGGCTCGCCACTTGAAGTCACTTAGAGAGGCGTTAAGGCGCTCTCTTGGTACTTCAGTAGGTGGTCGGCATTCTAAGTCCTGGGTATCTCTTTGCCTTTAAGGTCTTCGAGATGGTACGTCCCAGGCCGAACTACCTTGGCGATCTTAAAGGGTCCTTCCCAATTCGGGACTAGCTTACTCTTTTGCCTGGGAAAGGAGATAGCTAGTTTTCTGAGGACCAAGTCCCTTTCCTTGAGATCGGTGGGACGGACCCTTTTGTTGTAAGCCTGCTCAATTTTTCTTTGGTAATTCTACTGGCGAATTGAAGCTCTTTCATGGAGCTCATTAACTAAGTCCAAATTCGCCCGAAGCTCTCTGGCATTCTGCTCTTCTTCATTGGCCATAAGGCGAGGAGATGGTAGACCGACTTCCAAGGGGATCACAGCTTCGGACCCATAAGTGAGATTGAATGGCGACTCACCTATGGGGGTCCGTTTCGTAGTGCGGTGGTTCCACAGTACGTTGGGAAGCTGCTCCGCCCATAAGCCTTTAGCCAACCTATCCAGCCTTTAGCCAACCTATCAGTCGGTTGGCATTTTCCACTTGGCCATTTGATTGAGGATGGGAGACAGAGGAGAAGCGTTGCTGAATGCACAGAGATTGGAATGCGGCTCCCGTGAACTGTGTTCCATTATCTGTTATTAGGACCCGGGGCACGCCAAATCTACAGATTACATTCTTCCAGAAGAACTGCAATACTTTGTTCTCAGTGATCATAGCCAAAGGCTCGGCCTCTATCCACTTTGATAAGTAGTCGATCGCCACGACTAGAAACTTGAGTTGACCCGGAGCTGGTGGGAATGGACCTAAAAAATCCATCCTCCACATTGCGAAGGAAATCGGACTTGAGAGGGATGTGAGTTGAGCTTGGGGTAGGCGACGAATGTTGGAGTACTACTGACAAGAGCTGCATTGCCGGACGTGTTGTTCGGCATCTTGTAGGAGGGTAGGCCAGAAGTACCCATAGTTCAATACTTTCCTGGCGAGGGACCTTGACCCTGAACGTACTCCGCCTATACCTTCGTAAAGCTCTTGTAAGGCATATGAGGCTTCTTCCGGGGAGAGGCATCTCAAGTAGGGTCTGCCGTCTACTTGAGTGTAGGAGCATTTGTACAAGACTCCTTCCACATGGGTGTACCGCTCTGCTCTCGTTCGGACTCGACGAGCTTCTTTAAGGTCTTCGGGGAGGAGCCCATCCCTAAAGAATTCTATCAAAGGTTTCATCCAGTTATCCTAAAGTTGGACGGGCAGCGACTCCATCGAGTCAGGGGTTTCTTCTTCTATGCTCGGCCTTAGGAGCACTTCAATCAGGACGGTCTGCTCGAGACCTTGAAGGGAGGAGGAGGTTAATTTGGAGAGGGCATCTGCTTGGGAATTTTCTTCTCTAAGGATCCACTGGATTTGAGCCTCTTCGAATGAAGCCATGAGACTTTGGACCTTGGCTAGGTACTTAGCCATTCGGTCGTCTCGTACCTCGTACTCCCCTAAGACTTGGTTCATAACCAACTGCGAGTCACTGAATATTCGGAGACGTTGTACCCCTGCCTTGCGAGCCATGCTGAGGCCGGCTATAAGGGCTTCATACTCTGCTTCGTTGTTGGAGGCCTTAAAATTGATGCGGAGGGAGTATTGGAGAACAAAGTCATCTGGACCTGCCAGAATGACCCCGGCTCCGCTCCCCTCGGTGCAAGAGGACCCGTCTACATACACTGTCCAGATAGGAGGCCCTTTTGCTGCTTGACTGACCTCTGGTATGGTGCTCTCAACAATAAATTCAGCTAAGGCTTGAGCCTTGATTGCGGTCCGAGGCTGGTATGATATGTCATGCTGGCTCAGCTCGATCGACCACTTCCACAGATGGCCGGATGTCTCGAATTTGTGTAGAACTTGCTTAAGCGGCTGGTCGGTAAGAATGACCACCGAGTGGGACTGAAAATAAGGGCGGAGCTTCCTAGCTGCCATGACCAAGGTGTATGCCATCTTCTCCAATCTTGGATACCGGAGCTCGGCATCCCGAAGTACCTTGCTCACGTAATAGATGGGCTTCTGAGCCTTGTCTTCTTTCCTCACCAGGACAGCACTGAGGGTATGCTCGGAGGCAGCTAAGTAGAGGTAGAGGGTTTTCCCGGGGATAGGCTTGCTGAGGAGAAGGGGATTGACTAGATAGGCCTTTAGCTGATCGAACGATTCTTGCTGCTTCTGACCCCATTCGAAGCCCTTAGCCCCCCTGAGGGCTTTGAAAAAAGAAAGACACTTCTCCCCTAACTTAGACAGGAAGTGCCCTATGGCCGCGAGGCGACCAGTGAGTTTCTGAACCTCTTTCACACTTTTGGGAGGGGCCATGTGTAGCGCCTCGAATTTCTAATATGATATCGTAGAAAACACGTGGCACATTTTCCAGCATCAACTTCAATGTAATAGTACACATAGCCCAAAAACACAGATAATTTTTTTTTCAACATTTATTACAACAATCATTTACAACATAGCGGAATACAAAACACCTTAAATTACAAACTTTCTTTTTACAACACTTCTTTTACAAAATTATACAAAAGCTCTGTTACATCAATTTATCTCAAGTATCCAAATCCCAAGCTCTAAGCAACAACAACCTGTAAAACATGAGGCTAGAGATGATCCCTAACCCCCAAAACTAAAGGGATCAGCCATAAAGGTGTGAGTGACATAAAACAAACAAAGCAACATAATTATATCATAAGAGATAAAGTCACTAACAACATGTATTAACAACAAGAATAAATAAATGAGAAATAACAAATAAGTAAGGCATGAAAACATCAAGGATTATAAGATAGTGAAAGTAATTCATGAAAACGACAAGTGAATCTAGACTAAGTGTCAAGTGTAGGGAAAATAGGAAAAACACAAGCATAAAACCAAGTCAAGAAAACACAAGCTCTATATGCTGACTCTCTAATGCATACTTGTCGGATTCTATACATTCCATAGTACATAGGTCCGGTGCAAGCCCTTAACGATCTCCACTTTATAGGATGACCCCTGCTTATGCAACTAATCCTACTACGGTGATGGGAAACAAGATCCAGAATACTCCGCGAATAGGCACCACAGCCCTCGACGCGCAAGCATCATGTAAGATAGCTCAACAACAATCACCGGAGAATCATCTCCCAAATCCGTGTACCCCACGAATAGGCTTGCAAGGCCCTCGTCGTGCAGATACACTAGGTACATTCCGTGAATAGGCCTGCCGACCCTCGACACGCGAATGCACCCTGCATGCTCCGTGAATAGGCCTGCAGACCCTCGACATGCGAACACGCAAATGTCCTCTCGAGACAGAACAACAAACAGTTCTGGAACGCATCCGTTGGACTAACAAACCATGAGCCTATACTTACGTTTCCCAAGTTCCATCACATCCCCACTAATGCCTGTCCTTAAGTTGATTATTATTAAACCACAAAATCTCCATCTCTAGAGTTAGTGTATCCTGCCAGACTTAAATACTCAACAACAACTAAACCAAGACCTCCCAGGTCTAACTCAATAAATCTCAATTGCCGGTTTACAGGACTCCCACTCAACTCCTAGAGATCTCAACAAGACCAAAGCTAACTAATCCATTGATGAACATAATATTATTCACATTTGGAAGCAATAATCTTATTGCAAATGCACATTTAAGAGCTTTATATGTGGTATTTAACTCTTATTTTCTCTTTTCCATAAGAAACAGCCTAAAACAGCAAAACGAAGCAGATTCAGGATTTTAAGGATGAACTCAAAATATTACAGAGCATCAGTCGACTGATTCTTCCACACAGGCGACTGAACAGAGAAATCAAGTTTACGCAGAAGTCTCGACACAGTCGACTTACTCCAACACCAGTCGACTGGTAGGCGGTAGAGTTAAAAGATAAGATATTTGAAGATTCGTCCAAATCTAAATCCAAATCAGAATAGAAAAGGAAGAAAAGAAGAAAAGAGAAAGAAATAAACGCAGATCAAGATAAGAAAGGAAATAAATAAAAAGAAGAGGACCTTTCTATAAAAGAAGAATGCAAACCCTAATTCTCTTCTCTTGTTCTATAAATACCAACCAAGAAAAAATATATATATCGGGGACTATCTCAAGAGCAGCCAAGAAGGCCATCGACAGCAAGCATCAAAGAAGGAGAACAAGTCGACTGCTGATTGGGCTAAAGCGCAACATCATACAAATCAACGTTCTTCTGTTCTTTCTCTCTAGTTTTTATTTCTATTGTAGTCATGAACTCTATTATATTAATCAATAAAGGTTGTATTATGTGCAACTAATTTCATAGTTGGGTAGATTGAAACCGTAGTCCTGTAATGCTTATATTTTTCTAAATGCTACTCTATTACTTATTGATTAAACCTGATTAAACGAATAACAATTTACATGAAACAAACTTGTTCAGATGTTCTAGGGACAGTCGACTGAAGTGACAGCCAGTCGACTGGCATACAGAACTTAAGTTTATCAAGTTGTGCAGTGTAGATCTGAAGCTGTTATATGAGCATATTGAGACGACCCGTATCTCGTGCTCATAACTTGTAACAAGGGAATCTCTAGGGGTTCTTAGTTTAATCAACTTGAGGGATCTAGATCTGATACCAATTTCTAGGACCTTGAGTGTTTGTTCGTTTCCACTGTTCTTATGTTTTCTTTAAGTGCAATTTAGTAGATACCACGCTAAATACTTAAGGAAAGAAACGAATTAGAGTAGATACCATGCCTAATTCTTGGCCTAGGGAAACATTAACTTTAAGGAGTAGATACCATGCCCTTAAAGGAACAAACATGAGTAATTAGAGTAGTAGGTAACTTAGCATTATTGGCTATTGGTGGAGATCAAAAACCCAACTACTTTAATAGACATTTGTGACTCAATTTGTGATGCTATTTAATTTAGATTTTTATCCTTTCATTTCTTTAGACTTTTCGAACGACACTTCAATATTCTTATTTCTTTTTATTGATTAGTAAGTTAGAATCTACAATCTCTGTGGGATCGACCCTTGCTCGTCACTACGCTTCTCCAAACGATTCGTACACTTGCGAGATTTTTAATTTGTGTCTAGTTATTCTATTTATTTAGGTAGCTGGATTGCACAACAAGGTTTTGGCGCCGTTGCCGGGGATTGTTAGCATTTTAACTTACAAATCAGTAAAATCTTTTTCTTTTTATTTTATTTTATTTCTTCTTTTTCTTTTTCTTATGTTCTCTTTCAGGTTAAACTTTGCACAGACTCAGACCAGTCGACTGTCTCCAGGAACAGTCGACTGTACAGCGAACATTTCCAAAAGCAACAATGGGTGAAAAAGTATTAAATCGAGTACCAATGCAAGACAAATTCATTCCAAAGAATATTGAGCAACCGTCTTGCATAGCTTTTCAACCCAAAGTCACAGGGAATATGCATCTATCACCTCAATTACTCAGCATGGTTCCCTACTTCAATGGTAGAATAGACGAAGATCCGCACCTCCATTTGCAAGATTTCTTTGATCTTTGCAGGACACAAAGCGTCCAAGGGCTTACCCCTGAACAAATCAGGTTAATCTTGTTTCCTTTTTCTTTAAAACTTAATGCTAAGTTGTGGTATAATTCCTTGGAACCAGGATCAATTAATTCATGGGAGCAATTGGCGACAAAATTCTTGAAAGAGTTCTTTCCTGCCCAGAAAACCAGACAACTAAAAAGGGAGATTCTACTTTTCCAACAAAAATGGCGATTTGTTTTTCGAGGCATGGAAGGACTTTAAGAACAAGCTTCTCAAGTGTCCTACGCACAACATACCCAAGGATGATCAGGTACAAGCATTTTATGAGGGCTTAAATGACGCTAACAAAGCAATTGTAGATGCAAGTTGCAATGGAATGTTGATGAGGAAGAGTGCTGAGGAGGCCATAGAGCTATTTGAAGAACTCAGCGAGAACTCACAACAATTCTCAACAAGGAGGGGTCTTTCGAAAAAACAGGGAGTATACGAAATTTCTCATAATAATAACATGCAATTAGAAATGGAAACCATGAACAAAAAAATTGATATGCTTGTGAATTCAACGTTGGGTGGCATAAAAAGCCAACCAAAAGAAATTTTTGCAAATTGTTTTCATTCTAATCATACAACTAATTCATGTCCCATGTTTTCTTTCGCATACCAGGAGCACACAAACTACGTAGAACAGGGAATGTACCCACCCCAGAACAATATTTTTTCAAACACGTACAACCCAGGGTGGCAAAACCATCAAGGCAATCAATTCGCACCAGGGCATATGCAGCAATTCCAAGGTGGGAATGGGTATGATAGGCCAGAACAAGAAAAGAATAAGTTGGATTTCGAGACCACCATTCTTTAACTACTCCAATAGCAACAGCAAACAAGCAATCAACAAGGACATGCCATTCAAAAATTGGAAATTCAAATTGGTCAAATTGCTACGGAGTTAAGTGAAAGAAAGGCAGGAGAATTCTCATCACAAACCATACCTAACCCTGGAGGACAAGAACAGCTCCAATCAAGGACAACACTAGAGGAAGAGATTGAGTTTAAAATATTTGATGCACCACAATTTCCACACGATGATCATGAATGTTATAATGTTGATGTGGTTCAGGAAATTTGTGACCAAACATTTCAGGAACATAGTGTTGATCCATTACAAGAAACAATTACACACCCTCTAATATTAGCTCATGTTGAACAGGAATATGATGATCGGAGGATTGCAGAGACAGTACATCACCTTGAAACTCCAAAGTCATATTCAGGTAAGCTTGCACCTGCATTTGAAAAGTTGGTATCTGATAACATTTGTGTTTTCCAGGATAAGTCGACTGGTGTCCAGGATAAGTCGACTGGTGAACAAGACAAGTCGACTGCTACCAGGATCCCAGACGTGGAGCTGAAGCAAATACATGAATATTTGGGGGACAACCAGACATTACCTGTGACAGCTACTGAAAAATTAAGCATGCATGAAGAAGCAAGGCTGCAGGGAGTCTTGCAAGGACACAACAGTGCACTAAGGTGGACCATTGCAGATAAGCTTATGTCAAGATGGTACGGTCCAGACATTGTTGCAGAGGTTTCCCCACATAGAGCGTTGACGAAAAATCAAACGTTCAAGGTGAATGGGCAGAGGGGGAATCCTTATAATAAGATGAGTTTTGAGCCGCGATCCATTCAATACATTGCATAAACTCATCAAGTCTACCTGAAGACAGAAAACACAGCGCTTATTAGGAGGCAACCCAATTTTTCAGGGGAGTACTTACACTCTCTTCCTTTATTTATATTTCTTAGTCATTGCTTTATTTCTTTACTTTATTTTCTTTCCTTCAAACTAGGTGGTGACACATGCCTATTTATCTTAAGATTTATGCGAACATTGAGGACAATGTTTCATCTAAGTTTGGGGGTATTAGTTAGTTACATTTGGAGTCTTTTGAATTTTTTAGGATAAACAATTTCTTATAAGGTAATAGTAAGGATACTTATTTACTTTAGGATTGTTGAGTTTCATAATTCCTTACAAAATTGTATGAGTCATGCGATTATACATAATAAACAAATGTGATGCTTTTTCTGGTGATTATTCCCTTTTGATCTAGTCCTAAATTGAGTTTAAGTAAATAGAGTGATAAAAATATATATATATATATATATATATATATATATATATATATATATATATATATATACTTGAATAAAGTCAATCTACTCCAATGTTTTGGGTGCTTAGTAACTAGGGGTATTCATCACCAATGTTTACCCTTACGTCAAACGGCAACTTGAAATATGAGTATGCAAAGCACTTTAAAGTTTGTGACTTGTTGAGTAACCGGGTGGATTCATCACAAATGTTTTGCATTCGCGTCAAAAGGCAAGTGACAACTTTAAAGAAGAGACTATATATAAAAAAAATTAAAAAAAAAAAAACTCTAGTTTGCTACTCGGTTTGTAGTAGAGAAAGGAGATAATCAAAGATGGAGTGTTACATACTATAACTATAATTAATTGCATGACGAGTATGATTAAGTTTGGAATTATGAATAGACAATTGCACTAGAGAAAGTGGGTATACTTGTGTTTACTTTATTTGCAAATTGTTTATAACTTTGATTGCAAAATTTTGATGCTTGCATAATGAGACAGTTTCTTGGTATGAAGGGTTGAGTACTATTATTTTCCCCTTGTTCATAATTTTAGTTTGCTTGAGGACAAGCAAAAGCTAAGTTTGGGGGTATTTGATGAACATAATATTATTCACATTTGGGAGCAATAATGTTATTGCAAATGCACATTTAAGAGCTCTATATGTGGTATTTAACTCTTATTTTTTCTTTTCCATAGGAAACAGCCTAAAACAGCAAAACGAAGCAGATTCAGGATTTTAAGGATGAACTCAGAATATTATAGAGCATCAGTCGACTGATTCTTCCACACAGGCGACTGAACAGAGAAATCAAGTTTACGCAGAAGTCTCGACACAGTCGACTTACTCCAACACCAGTCGACTGGTAGGCGGCAGAGTTAAAAGATAAGATATTTGAAGATTTGTCCAAATCTAAATCCAAATCAGAACAGAAAAGGAAGAAAAGAAGAAAAGAGAAAGAAATAAACGCAGATCAAGATAAGAAAGGAAATAAATAAAAAGAAGAGGACCTTTCTATAAAAGAAGAATGCAAACCCTAATTCTCTTCTCTTGTTCTATAAATACCAACTAAGAAAAAATATATATATCGGGGACTATCTCAAGAGCAGCCAAGAAGGCCATCGACAGCAAGCATCAAAGAAGGAGAACAAGTCGACTGCTGATTGGGCTAAAGCGCAACATCATACAAATCAACGTTCTTCTGTTCTTTCTCTCTAGTTTTTATTTCTATTGTAGTCATGAACTCTATTATATTAATCAATAAAGGTTGTATTATGTGCAACTAATTTCATAGTTGGGTAGATTGAAACCGTAGTCCTGTAATGCTTATATTTTTCTAAATGCTACTCTATTACTTATTGATTAAACCTGATTAAACGAATAACAATTTACATGAAACAAACTTGTTCAGATGTTCTAGGGACAGTCGACTGAAGTGACATCCAATCGACTGAAACAAACTTGTTCAGATGTTCTAGGGACAGTCGACTGAAGTGACATCCAATCGACTGGCATACAGAACTTAAGTTTATCAAGTTGTGCAGTGTAGATCTGAAGCTGTTATATGAGCATATTGAGACGACCCGTATCTCGTGCTCATAACTTGTAACAAGGGAATCTCTAAGGGTTCTTGGTTTAATCAACTTGAGGGATCTAATCTGATACCAATTTCTAGGACCTTGAGTGTTTGTTCGTTTCCACTGTTCTTATGTTTTCTTTAAGTGCAACTTAGTAGATACCACGCTAAATACTTAAGGAAAGAAACGAATTAGAGTAGATACCATGCCTAATTCTTGGCTTAGGAAAACATTAACTTTAAGGAGTAGATACCATGCCCTTAAAGGAACAAACATGAGTAATTAGAGTAGTAGGTAACTTAGCATTATTGGCTATTGGTGGAGATCAAAAACCCAACTACTTTAATAGACATTTGTGACTCAATTTGTGATGCTATTTAATTTAGATTTTTATCCTTTCATTTCTTTAGACTTTTCGAACGACACTTCAATATTCTTATTTCTTTTTATTGATTAGTAAGTTAGAATCTACAATCTCTGTGGGATCGACCCTTGCTCGTCACTACGCTTCTCCAAACGATTCGTACACTTGCGAGGTTTTTAATTTGTGTCTAGTTATTCTATTTATTTAGGTAGCTGGATTGCACAACATCCATCGTCAAAACGATGAAAGGGAGAAACCTCTCCAATCAACAAAACCAAATCTTTATAAAATTTCATAATCCAAATCCAATAATAAAATATTTTGAGACATATGTTCTATAGTAAGAATAATATTTAGAATAGTATGTTATAGATCCAAAAACATTTATGGAATAAATCATTTAAAAGAACATCAGAACAACTCGAGAAAAAGCATCAGAACCAGTCGATTGCAAAGGGTCTTCAGTCGACTGTCCAGAGTGAAAAACTAACATCTTTAAGAAAATAAAATCTAAGTATTGACGGTCGACTGTAAGAGTCACCAGTCGACTGTCCAGAGAGAAAATTTAATAATCTTTAAGAAAATAATTCTAAGTATAGCAGTCGACTGTAAAGGGTATAGGTCGACTGTCCAGAGGGAAAAATTACAATAACTTCGAGAAAATAATCTGAGTGGTACCAGTCGATTGTAAAAGTCCCCAGTCGACTGTCTAGACAAAATTTCCAGAAAAACTATTAAAAACAGCAGCCGGGTCCTGCCAGTCAACTGTAAAGGTCACACCAGTCGACTATAGACCTACAGACTGTATACTTTGGTTGTGCACATTTCAACCGTCACGAAGATTTACTTTACAAAATGAAATCTATTAAAAGTATATTTTTGATATGATCAAATACAACTTATAGGATATACAAAGATCCATATAAACCAATCAAAAACCATTTGAATTGATAAAAATAACTTTTTGATGAACTTCTTCAAAATAAAACATAAATTGTGCATATAATCAAAATAGAGTTTCTAAAATTAATTGTTCGTTGAAATTGCTTCGTATTCAGATCCAAACCACATCAAAACCAAATCTCAAAAGAAAATCCCAATTTGGATATATTTCCTCAAATTCAACTAAATCTCAAATTTTAGTCATCATAACTCAAATCCTCAAAACATGGTCCTCTAAACCATTATTCATTCTCAAAATTCCTCAACTCAATCTCAACTATTCTCTATAGTTGATTCATGAACAAAAACAAATTTATCCTTAACATGTCCAAGTTGTATTCATCCAATTCACCAATAGTCCAAAAATCTCATCTTTAATTAATTAATGCATAATATCCATCATACTCAATCAAATCAATAATCCAAAGAAAAAGTCTACTCACAATATATATTAGGTTCTCCAATAAATCTAAAATCATTCACATGCAAATATCTAGGGTTCTTCTCAATGATCCAATTTTTTATCAATCCAACATACATATTCATACCAAACCGTTACATGCTTTCTAATATATGGAATTCAACATCCAAGATCAATCAAAATGTTCATATCATTCTCATACAACATACACAAATTAAAGAAAACAAACAAGTCACTCTCATACATAAAACAAAATAACAAACAATTTACATCACTCACCTCAAATGAAGAAATCCAATTGAATAAGCAAAACCCTTCTTTACGAAATCCAAGATCTTCTCTTTCAATCTCCAAGAAAACAAAAATGATAAAACCTTGTGTTGCGCAGTGAAAGACGACTGCACTCCACCTTTTATACAGGCCGGAAATGAAGAATTAGGCTTTGAAACATATTTTCAAAATAATCCTTTCAAAATATAACTTTACATATATAAAACTTTCTTTATAAAATAGTTAAAATAAGTTAAATAATTTAAAACCAAATCAAATCCTTTTACTTCTGAGTTGTCCAGCAATCCAGCATAGCCCAGCAATAAGTAAAATTCGGATTTGTACTCAGGATGGCAATTTTGCACATAAGTCCTTCTTTTTGTAATATTTGCAAATACACCATAAAATATTCGTAAAAATCCAGAAAATTCAGAAATAATATCTAATAATACATATTATATTTTCCAATAAAAATATCTGACTTTTACTTTCCAGAAAAATATTTGCACAAGATCCAACATAAATTCTATATTTGTAAAAATACCATATTTGTTTAAATCTTTACCAAATCAACTCTAAATAAAATTTAAATATATTTTAATTTCAATGATAACCATGGAAAGCCCAAAAATCAGTAAAAACAAATTTTCATTATTTATTTGAGATCAAAACGGTTTTTTACATAAAAGCCCATCTCTTTCAAGGTATTTATAAAAATAGTTTCTTTATTTAGAAAAATCCCAAAATTTAGAATATACTCCATTATAAGTAGGAAAATTTATTAAAAATATAAAATTGGATATTTACACTAAAAATAATTGCACGTGTTTTGCATGTGTAAAAGATAAATCTTCAGAAAATATTTATTAAATATCCAGAAAATCATTTTAATTCATTTTCAAATCTCAAAAATAGTATTTAAAGATACGGGGTACTACACCATGTCTAGTATGGCTCTGATCTTCTCGGGGTTGGTTTCGATTCCTCTTTGGCTAACCATGAAGCCTAGGAACTTTCCAGACGAGACTCCGAACGCACACTTGTTTGGGTTGAGCCTCATACCATGCCTCCTCAATACATCGAATGCCTCCTGTAGGTCGGTAACATGGTCGGCCCCATGGATGCTCTTAACTAGCATATCATCAACATACACTTTCATGTTTCGGCCGATCTGATTCTGAAAGACCTTGTTGACGAGGCGTTGGTAGTCGTCCCGGCATTCTTTAGTCCGAAGGGCATTACCCTGTAGCAATAGAGCCCTTGATCGGTGACGAAGAAGTTCTTTGGGATATCCGGGGGGAACATTCTAATTTGGTTGAACCCGGAGAAGGCGTCCATGAAGCTGAGCAGCTCATGACCCAAAGTGGCATCGATCAAGGTGTCGATGCTTGGGAGAGGGAATGGATCTTTAGGGCAGGCTTTGTTCAGGTCCGTGAAGTCGATGCAAATTCTCCAACTCCTGTTGGCCTTCTTTACCATAACAACATTGGAGAGCCATTCGGGGTAGTTGACTTCTTGTATGAATCGGGCCTTCAGGAGCTTGTCCACTTCCTCCTTTATGGCTTGTTGGCGCTCAGGGGCGAATTTGTGCCTCTTCTGTTGGACTGGTTTGGATCCCGAAGCAACGCTCAGGCGGTGGACGAGGAGCTCCTCGGAGATTCCTGGCATGTTGGCAGCCGACCATGCCAAGAGGTCATGGTTCTTTCTTATGCATTGGACTATGTCGGAGCATAGGCCAGATGGGAGGGTCTTACTGATAAAGAACTTGCGGTTCGGATCTTGCTTGGAAAAGAGCACTTCCTCCAGCTCATCCACCGGTTCGGACATAGGTTGGAAGTTCCCTTAGGGAATCTTAAGAGTCTCGAGGGAGAGGACTGGACCCCCGGTGGAGGTCATGTAACACTTGCAGGCCATCTTGTAACACCCCAGATTGTATTATGCTTGTATATATATGTATGTATATTGACTGTATGGGTGCACACGATTGCAGTGTTTTGCTTGATTTTGATATCGTGGTGAATGGTTAGGGTTACAGGATGGTTCATGGGAAGATTGCATTCCAAACATGCACGAGAACGAGGAGGACCGATACTAGTATAAACACTAGTTTTCGGTACGATACCCATGCAAATATAACACTGTATGATACTATAGTGAATATATATTGCATGTACTCGTTAGACCGCTCGTCTCGCACTCATTGGAACCCATTTAAGCTAAATAGGATAGTGCAACTCATTGCACTCATTGTACGTCATCTACAGTGATGCGTCGTATTTGGGGTTTGGATGTGTGCTGATGTAGGAAGGCAAGATTATAGCTTATGGTTCGAGACAACTATGACCACACGAGAAGAACTATCCGACCCATGATTTGGAACTTGCAGTGATAATTTTTGCTTTGAAATCATAGAGGCATTATATCTACGGAGTAAAGGCGGAAATCTACACTGATCACAAGAGCTTAAAGTACATCTACCAACAGAAGGATCTCAACTTAAGGCAGAGGAGGTGGTTGGAAGTACTCGAAGACATCAGGCCTGAGATTATATATCATCTAGGAAAAGCCAACGTGGTAGCAGACGTGCTCAGTAGGAAGAGAAGTGTGGCAACATTGATAGCAACCCGGAGGGAGCTAGATGAAGTGATCAGGCAGGCAGGCATCGAAGTGGTTACACAACACATAAGTGCAGTTCTGGCACAGTTGGTGTTACGACCAAGCTTGGATGAGTGAGTGAAAGAGGCCCAGACCAAAGATCCAGAGATGGAAGACATGAAGAAGCAAGTACACGAAGGAAAATTGGTAGAATTCAGTATAAGAGAAGGTTCACTATGGTTTGGTAACCGACTATGTGTACCAAAAGATGGGGAGTTGAGGGAAGACATCATGAAGGAAGCTCACTCCATATTACTCACGATTCACCCCGGAAGCACCAAGATGTATCGTGATGTGAAGCAACACTATTGGTGGTCAGGGATGAAGCGAGATATAGTAGAGTTTGTCGCCAAGTGTTTGACATGCTAACAAGTTAAGGCCAAAAACCAAAAACCAGGAGGATTGTTATAGCCTTTACCCATCCCAGAATGGAAATGGGAGAACATCAGTATAGATTTTATCACTGGGTTACCCAGGAGCCCTAAAGGAAATGACTCAATATGGGTGATTGTGGATCGATTGACCAAGTCAACACATTTTCTTCCAGTAAAGACGACCTGGACAGTCGAGAAGTTGGCCGTGGTCTACATTGAGAACATAGTAAAGCTACATGGAGTGCCAGTGTCGATAGTATCCGACCGAGATGCAAAATTTACGTCTCGATTCTGGCGAAGTCTATAGTCAGCATTGGGAACTAGAACAGACTTTAGCATAGCTTTTCACCGTCAGACGGATGGACAGACGGAAAGAGTCAACAGGATTCTCGAGGACATGTTACGGGCATGCATTTTAGACTTCGGAGGAAGTTGGGAAAAATACTTAGCCTTGGTAGAGTTTGATTATAATAACAGCTATCAGGCAAGCATTGGCATGGCCCCGTATGAAGCTTTGTATGGACGAAGATGCAGGACGCCGGTTTGTTGGTTCAAGGTAGGAGAGCGGCAGATGTATGGACCAAAAATTGTGCAACAGACGTCAGAGCAGATCGAGCTTATTCAGAAGAGGCTTCAAGGAGCATAAAGCAGGCAAAAGAGCTATGCGGACAACCGCCGAAGAGAGTTGGAATTTGAGGAAGGCGACTCGGTATTTCTCAAGGTATCGCCGACCAAAGGAGTTATCAGGTTTGGAAAAGGCGGGAAGTTAGCTCCGAGGTATATTGGACCATACAAGATTCTGAAAAAGATTGGCAGGATGGTTTATAAGTTGGAGCTGCCGGGCGAGCTATCTCAAGTGCATGACATGTTCCACGTCTCTATGCTACGGAAGTATGTCCCGGATTCGAACCATCAGTTGCCAGAGGTTCCGAAGGATTTACAAATAGATCTTTTCTGTAGAGAGAAACCAGTCAGGATACTTGATCATCAGGACAAGGTACTGAGAAACAAGGTTATCCCGATCGTGAAAGTTCTCTGGAAGAACCAGTTCGTGAAAGAAGCCACGTGGGAGCTGGAGAGCCGCATGAAGGCTTTATGTCCGGATTTATTTTAAGTGTTTTCTGTTTGTCTTCTTTTGTTGTGTTCTTTTCTCCTACTAGGAACGTTCTGGGGACAGAACGACTCTAAGGACGGAGTGATGTAACACCCCGGATTGTATTATACTTGTATATATATGTATGTATATTGACTGTATCCGTGCACACAATTGCAGTGTTTTGCTTGATTTTGATATCGTGGTGGATGGTTAGGATTACAAGACGGTTCATGGGAGGATTGCATTCCAAAGATGCACGAGAACGAGGAGGACCGATACTAGTATAAACACTAGTTTTCGGTACGATACCCATTCAAATATAACACTGTATGATACTACAGTGAATATATATTGCATGTACTCGTTAGACCGCTCGTCTCGCGCTCATTAGAACCCATTTAAGCTAAATAGGACAGCCAACACAACTAACCCCAAAACCATTGGCTACAAGCCATCGTTTTTCGTAAAACCACTCTAATATCCGGCCTACCCTCCCCTCTCCTTCATTTCCCACTTCTTTTCCCCCTTTTGCTCTGGAATTTTCAGAAGAGAGCACCACAAGAGAAGGAGGAGAGAAAAGAAGAAGGAAGTAAAGGAGAAGGAAGAAAAGAAGATTTCCAAGAGAAGAGCCTTCAAGAAATTTCTTCTACTACAACCTAAGGTGGGAAGTTTCTCTAAACATGAAATTCTTGTCTTTTAATTAAATTTGATTGCATGCATGTGTGCTAGAATGCATAGGATTGCTCTTCTAAAGGTTAGAAGTAGAAGTCAGAATGGAACTAGAGAAAACTGGTTCGGAGTACCATTTTGTGGATTTTTCCGAGAGCACAATATGTTGAATTAGACCACAAAATTAAAAGGGTTTGTTAATTTATGTGTTAGGATGATTCATGATTTATTTCAGATTTGTCTATGATCATTTGATATGCTAATAAAATTGTGAGATGGATATGTGTAGTAAGGCAGACTCAGGAAAAGAAAAACAGGATGGTTGATATTGTAGAAATTTTCGTGATTTATTGAGACATGATATTGATCTGAAATTTCTACTCAATGTTACTGAATTCATTTCAATCATGTAAAAAAATTAGTAAATTATTTGGATGATTTTAGAGGCATTAGAAAAATCTATCTCTAACCAGGCTATTACTCACTGTATAATTGGAATTTTGATATGAGGTCTTTTGCATAATGTTGGGTATGATGTCTAGTTTCACCACCATAAATTTTATGTCAATTGGACAAGTATGCAATTTACTGTGATTTTGTGATTGAGCAATGTGCTGTTTTCAGCCAGTTTTGACACTCTGCAAAGATTGGGAAATTGAAACCTGTTAGAGGCATATTTTGAGGATCATGACCCAGTAGAGAGTTGCAGTGGACACCTAGACCTTTGCAAAAAAACTAATTAGGGTCAATTCCAATAAACGGTTGAATTATTATGATTTTTGTAAGACAGGACAGAGGACTAGAGTAGAGCTGATTGCTCTGAATTGGAGAGGCCAATTGTGTGAATTGGTGTATCGATGATAGATGAGTGTGTTAGGGTGACTTAATGGTATAATTTGTACTCATGACCAACTAGAGAGTTTTTGAGGACACCCACACCCTTCTACAAAATTTGAGTTTGTATCGTTCTGATGAACGAGTAGGATTTTGTGTTAATGGTAAGGTGCTGTCCGTGCGCAGGAAGCACGCAGGTTGGAGTTTGAGAAGCTATTTCGAGGACTTAGGTAGTTCAATTTAAGCACGTGATCAACTAGGTAGTTGTAGCCTAGGATCGTACCTTTTCAGGTTGGGGCCATACACTCCAATCGGAGTTGTATCGATAGAGGGATGACTATTTTGAGATTCGGGCAGAAACCCGTAGGTTGCTTAGTCTGGGTTAGGACTAAGAATTGTGAAAGCATTTTTCCCTTGTGTGTGAGCCGAGTCGGTGACTCGTGTCTAGGGATGGTTGATCTCTGTTATTGAGGTTGTTGACTCCCCGAGTGGGATGGGTGACTTGAGTTAGTCACTAGGGTAAAGGATACCCTGCACCTATCAAGCCTATATTATTAAACTTCTGCCGAGCGTAGGACGTCCGAGCATGCCAGTGAGTGGAGCTCATGGGGCAATTATATATTTACTGCCGGAGTAGCAGCAGGCGTAGGCCATTATGCTGGATGAGTCCAAGCAGGGAAAGTGGCGAACCGGACCGGTATCGCCAGGGGCCAGAGGCTGATAGGCAAGTATGGAAGCAGTAATTCTTACCCGAATAATTAGAGTAAGGTAAGGGGTAGAATGGTTTATTAAGGGGTTGGAAAATTGTATTAGTCCTAGTAAACCATAGTTGGTGTTGTATCTTCCAGTCGTAGGGATACGTTCTCGGCCGCTCATGGATTGGGTCCCCGGCTCGTATCTCGATCTGTTGATTCCCAAAGTTCTGCCGAAGTAAGGTGCGGGAGGCCCGGAGGATTTGACCTCCCGTGGTGCTCACGTCCCTAAAGCATGGGTTTTGTGTTTGTGGTTTTTGGTATATATCAGTTCATTACCCGATGAGGGGTGAACACGCATGCGTCAGTCCATGGGTGGACATGTGGAACCAAGGGTCGTAAGGACCAGGTTCAACGTGGTTTCTAAGGAGGTCAGTACGTGGGTACCAACTGGCAGTGACCACTTGGACACTGCAGGGCGGAATTAGACCAACCGTTGCAATCTCCTTGGGTGACAGACACTCTATTGGGAACTGGAGTGTGTATAAGAGTAGGATGCATGGCGAGGGTTCGAATCCCTAAATTGTGGAGAAAGACGGCTAGATTTAGGGGCGTATGTAGTATGGGATGCATTCGTGCTCCAAAATCTTGCTTGCATTAGAAGTTAGGCATGTGAGTTTGCTGCATCTAGTCATAGGGTCAAGTCATAACACTACACTAGAACCCGAATCTACTAAACCCTTGTTTTGGCACAACACTTTTCCTTTTTGCATAAATTATTGGTTGTGATTGAATTTTAGAGGATCGCTGTTATCACCAGCTTTGCGTCAGTCGAAGTACTGACGTTTCCCACCTTTTAGGTATCGGTTATACCTTCCGAACAAGTGCAGAGATATCAGAGTCACGCAGCAGAAGCTTGAAGCTGAGGAGCAAGTCCCGAGGGAGCCGATGGGCTGCTTAGCGAAGTTCTGCAAGTAATCAGTCGATTACCATTCCAGGAGGCAGCTGATAGCTTTACAAGAGTAGTCTGTAAATACTTGTAATAAGTTGTAATGAATTGATGTAATTTGTACTCCTTGTCCAAGAACAAGTTATCGGTTGTAATCAATGATGTATTGACTTATTTGGCAATAAAAAGTTTTTTAAATTTCCGTGTTATTACTGTATTGAGATGCATTTGAAGGTAAAGATTCTGGAAGGTGTCACGGATGTCTGGTAACGGGGATCCGGGGCGCTACACATCTCTTGACTACCTCTTACTTTCCCTACTCCTACCCTGGTGGGGAACTTCATCTTGAGATGATAAGCCGACGGGACGGCCTCTAACGCAGCTAGGCCTGGTCGGCCTAGAATCACATTATAAACAGCGGGGATGTCGACGACCATGAAGTCCATCGGCTCTGTCCGGGTAGTAGGAGTTTTGCCAGCGGTTACGTCAAGGGTGATTACCCCTTCGATAGTCACCGACACTCCCGTGAACCCATGGAGCGTGTAGCTGGCAGGCTTGAGCCTGTCTCGCGATAGCTTGAATCCTCGGAAAGCTGCGAGGAAGAAGATGTTAACAGAGCTCCCATTGTCCACCAGTATCCTCTCCACTTTAAAATTCTCCATATGGAGGTTGATCACTAGTGCATCGCAATGGGGGGTTCGGACACCCTCCAGGTCTTCATCTGCAAAGGTGACTGGGACTCCGAGGCCTTTGGGAGGGGGTATGCCATGCACCGAGTTGACTTCCCTGATGAAAGCCTTTCGAGAGGAGTTGGAGGTGCCTCCCATGGGGCCTCCATGAATGAGATGCAGAATGCGTTCCTCTTCAAACTCAGGAGTCTCATCACGCCTTTCAGGACGCTTATTAGCCCCACTGAGGGCAGGAGGGAGATCAGTTCGGTCCTTTCTCACAAACTTAGACAGCTGCCCCCTCTGGATGAGGGCCTCAATTTCATTCTTCAGGGCCCGACAATCACTGGTGTCGTGGCCGTGGTCTCGATGATATCGGCACCACTTTTCTTTGTGCTTTTTCTTGCCGGGGGTATTCATCTTCGGAGCAGGAGGCAGAACTCCTTCCTTCTCGACTTCCATGAGGACAGTAGAAATGTTGGCGTTAAGAGGGGTAAACTTCTCAAATCTAGAAGGTGGGCGGCGCTGGCCCCCATTGTCCTTCTGAAGCTTCTTAGCTCCCTCTTCTCCAGCTGCCTTTCTCTTGGTCCCGGGGGAAGACCCCTCAAATGTGGGGCGATGCTCAGCTTCCTCAACCCGGATATACTTCTCGCTTCTGAGAATGAGGTCAGAGAAGTTTTGCGGGGGCTTCTTGGCTAAGGAGGACCAAAGGCTTGAGTTAAGGACATTTGACTCGAAGGCTACTGCAGTGACCGACTGGTCGAGGGAGGCAATGGACCTGGCTTCCGCGGTAAACTGCTTCACATAATCTCTGAGCTTCTCACCCTTCTTCTGACTGAGGTAGAGTAGCGAAATACTGGTTTTCTCGGTTCGGCGGCTACTCACGAAGTGGGTGACAAAGAGGGTCTCAAATGTTCAAAGGAGAATATAGAGGATGGGGCAAGGCGAGAGTAACGTTCCCGGGCCGGACCCTTGAGAGTAGTTGGGAAGGTTTTGCACAGTAGGGCATCAGAAGCTTGGTGGATCAACATATGGGTCTTGAAGCTCTCGATATGATCCACGAGGTCTGACTCCCCAGAGTAAGTCTTGAACTGCGGGGGCTTGAAGCCTATTGGAACGGGTGCCTCCATGATTGTTAGAGAGAAGGGAGGTCGGCTTGGACGGAGGGTCCTTCCTCTCATCTCTTCTTCACTGTCTAGTTGGCCGAGGTGCCTCTCCATCTCGTGGAGACGATGATAGACAACGTCATCCCTTCGACATTAGCCAAATGAGTCTCTGGACTCGTCTTCATAAGAAGGGGAGCGCAGAGTTCGGCGATGGTAGCTAGGGGAATGGCGAGGACTGCGATAGCGGTTACTCAGAGCTTGAGGAGGGGTTAGGAACCGATGGTGAGGACTTTGGACCGGAGGAGGAGTGGGGACCCTCCGGGCATTGTTGTTGTTCGGCCGGAGGTTGAGGGCTTGCAAGACGGTTGCTTTGAATTGCTGGAATTCGGCCCGGGTTATAGGTGCGGTATCATCCCTCGGGGGTTGCCGACCAGCGGGAGAGTGAGGCCTTCTCCTATGGTTCTCGGGGGACTCTCTTCACCCTCTGTGAGGAGGGGACCTCCTGTGGTCGCGGCGACGAAGAGATCGCTCATTTGGACGTTCCCGGCGGGAGGCTTCCTTACGGGCCCGCCTTTCATCCAAACGGTGGCGAAGATCCTCTTCTTTCTGGCGGTTGAGGAGGGAGTTGCGGAGGTCTTCGGAAGGGCAAGGGTTTTGAGATGCCATTGAATCGGTTGAAGGGTTGTGTACGGAGATGCAGTCTCGATGAGGATGTTGCTTCTGAGGGTTGGGACGAGAGACCCCTGCACCGGCATTCTGGGGTCCGAGCGGAGCCCTTTGGGATTGAAGGTTCTGAAGAGGAGGTTGGTCCTGCTGCGGGGGCTGACCAGGTTGCAATGGGAGTTTCCCCTACAGCTGGACGGTTTGGAGGGGGACCTCCTGTTGATGTTGAGGAGGAGTGGGTCCATGGTTGGACCCCCTGGATCATAGTTTTCGGGGAGGCATGGCTGGAGATGATCTTAACCAAGGGAAGAGGAAGGATTGCTATTCGTGGGTTCCCACAGACGGTGCCAATCTGTTACCGCTAAATCTGGTGTGGGGGCAAACAGATAGAATTTGTGGATTCTTAGGGATACCAAATAGCCAAACCTGAAACCTTTCCACCGGAGTTTGACCAATGACTCCTGCCGTTCACCTACAAAAAGTGCGATACACTGGGGTTGATCCCAGCGACGCACCCTCCGACACTCAAGTCAGTAATCAGAAAAGATTATGAATGAGCTTTTATTGGCAAAAGATTGATTACCTCTTAATGGTGGTGGATGGGGGGTATTTATAGCCACCTTTGGGACCAATTTTAGGAATGAAATCCCTAATTTCCAGTGAAAGGATAGAGCGAATCAGGGCCGTTGATTAAATACAATCAGAAACCCTAATTCTATCCAGCTGGACGGGGTTGGGACCCGTACCCAGTTGAGGCGGATCCGTTCGTGGGTTATTGGGCCTTTGTAGAAAAGACCCAGTACTCATCTCAGACCCGTTTGTAGGTGAAATTACCATTTTACACTTGAGTTTTAAGATTCGTGTCTGATTTGGATGGTTCCGATTTAACCCCATTTTTAGCCATATCCGGGACTATATATATATATATATATATATATATATATATATATATGGGTAATAGGGATATGAGCAACTTGCTCATTTAGTAAATGAGCAATTGATTATGTGGCATGAATGTGATACATTGGACAACTAACCCTTGTAAGGATTTTCCTATCACATGTATGCCACATCATCAATTGCTTATTTACTAAATGAGCAAGTTGCTCATACCCCTTTTTCTTTATATATATATATATATATATATATATATATATATATATATATATATATATATATATATATATATATATATATATTTATAGCATTTTTCTATTGCAAATGGATCTGTTTGCACAGACCCGTTGCAAATACTACTTTTGTTTGGATCAATTTTATCATGATCCAACTGCCATGAATGACCCCGCCCAAATTCCCCTCCTCCTCACTTAAACCCCGGGGGGGTGTTTTCGGAATTTCACCCCAAAATACCCCTTCACCTCATTCACACACACACTCTCTCTCTCACTATCCCTGTACCTAAACCAACGCTCGACGTCGATCTCCTCCAGCTCGCACCGCCTCCTCCTCCCACCCGCACCTCCTCCATCTCTCGACTGCCTCCTCAAGCCCTCCTCTTCTATAGGAAGCCCGGAAATCATTGTTACATCTTGGAGAGTGACCTCCACCGGTAGATGGAATATGTGTATCTAACCTCTATTGCTCAATAAGAGCTGTAAGTAAGTGTCGATTGAGCTTCACACCCTCATCAATCCGACTCTGTAAAATCAGGCTTCGACCAAGTTCGCATGGGTAGGGCGGTGCATGAGAAGAGTCGCGTGCATCCGGAAATTACACTTATTTGCAGACTCATCCCACGCTGCTTGAGATCTATGTATGTATTGCAATGCAAGTACGCTTGGGGTCTTCCGTTCCTGGAAGTGTACATCCAACCGAAGATGACAGACCAGCCTTGGCAGAAGAAGAATGGTGGCCACCAACCTACATGAATGTATATATATATATATTTTGATACAATGTTACATATTCATATTCAAAAGTAACACTAATAAAAAATCTTACTTCTGTAAACCGTTCACCACTACCGCTACTAGACGGCCTTGACGATCCCTTTGTTCTGCCCGTTTTTCTATCAACAATACTACCAAGTTTAATTGATAAGAGTTCTAATTTATGTTAGGTCGCCGAAATTGTAAAAAATGAGTGAAAACGTGAGAAAATCACATAAACGAAAACAAAAAATTACGAAACTTTGTGAATAGGTTGGATTCACCGCAACAAGCTAACGTAACTTGTAGAAGTGAATTTTGACTCACGGTTTGCGAGATACGGCCTTGTATCACTTTATTTTGTTCATCTTGTATGAAAGTGATATACGGCCGTATCTGGCAAATCATGAATTGAAAATCACTTCTAGAAGTTGCGTTAACTTGTGTGTTGTGAATCCGACCTAGCTGCAAAGTTTCGTAATTTTTTGTTGCACTTTGTGCAGTTTTCTATATTTTCGTACTCAAAATATCCAAAATTATAGTTGTTTTTGTTTGATACGTGAGAGAACTGCACAAATGACCACAAAATATTATGAAACATTGTGAGTTGGTTAGATTCACCACACACTAGGTAACACAACTTCTACAAGTGAGTTTTGTTTTACGGTTTGCGAGATACAGCCATGTATCACTTTATTTATTTTGCTTGTATGAAAGTGATACATAGCCGTATCTCGTAAACCGTGAATTGAAACTTACTTCTACTAGTTGTGTTATTTTGTGTGTGGTGAACCCGATCTACTCGCAAAGTTTTGTAATTTTTTGTGGTTGTTTGTGAGGTTTTACATAGATCAAACAACAACTACTATAACTAAAACTAAAATTTTGGATTTTTTTTGAGTAGGAAAGCATGGAAAACTGCACAAATGATAACAAAAAAATTACGAAACTTTGTCAGTAGGTCGGATTCACTACACACTTGGTAACACAACTTGTAGAAGTGAGTTTCGATTCACGGTTTGCGAGATATGACAATGTATCACTTTATATATATATATTTTTGCTTGAATTAAAGCAATACATTGCTGTATCTTGCAAACCATGAGTCGAAACTCACTTCTACAAGTTGCGTTAGCTTGTGGCGAATCTGACCTACTCCAAATGTTTGGTATTTTTTATGGTCATTTGTGCAGTTTTACAAAGATCAAACAACAACAACTAAAATAACAACTATATTTTTTCAAATTAAGTGAACAACAACACCTACATTTATAATTCTACCATCTACAAACATCAAACAACTATATTCAATACATATCAAACAACTATATCTATATAACTACTCATCACAAAAATCAATTTAATTTTTTTTTTTATGCGTTCATTGATTATGAATAACAAGTAATGAGTACAGAGTATATAAAGATACTTTGGGATTTTAGGATTTCGTGAATAAGAAGGTCATTCGCAGCAGGAATGTGGTTTTCAATGATGAAATCTTGTACAGAGACATGCGCATAGGTCAGGGCAGTAAAATAGGTTCAGATCCATATTCATATTCAGATACAGATGTACATTCAGATTCATATTCAGTTTCAAGTTCTAAAGACAGTCCCAGTGGTGGGGTCCCCACTGTGCAGCATAAGCCAATACAAAAGGCTCAGAAGGAGCCTAATCAGAATGAGGAGAGCCATTAGGGGATCCTGAACTGCTCGGTTGTCGATACCTATTTTGAGAAGTTCAACACGAGAGATAAGGAAATCCATTAGCCAACACAGTTCACGATAATTTTTTGTAAACAGATTCAGGCAAGCCATAGACCCATGAAGATGTTTTGAAAGATAGGTCAAATTTAGTGGGAGTCTACCATAATGGATGATATGAATTCCTTGACACAACCAAACTTTGGAGTTGACCAACTTATCTGCAGGGAAACATCCTCTTATGAATAAGTGAATTTTCAGAATGCAAGATGAGTCAGATGGAAGCAAGAGATACAATGCGAGACTTGTTGTTAATGGTTTTCTCAAAAGGAATGTGTTGACTATAATGAAATTTTTGCTCCAGTTGTGAAAATGGCTTCAATCAAAGTTCTGCTTAGCATAGTTGCAGTTGAAGATTTGCACTTAGAGTAGTTGAATATCAAAACAGTGTTCCTCCATGGTAATGTGAAAGAAGAGCTGTATATGAGACAATCCTTAAGTACTGAAGTTAAAGGAAAAGAAAACATGGTATGTCGATTGAAGAAGAGTCTATATGGGCTCAGACATGCACCATAATAATGATAATTGAAGTTTGATTTTTTCATGCGAGGAAAAGGATCGAGAGATGCGAATCAGAACATTGTGTCTATGTGCGCAGGTATGACGACAACGACTAATTTTAGCTTTATATATGAATGACATGTTTTTAGTAGGATCATGAATGAAGAAATTAATGAGGTGAAACATTTGCTATCTTCTCAGTTTTCTATGAAGAATTTAGGTGAAGAAAAGCAAATTCTCAACATAAAAATCAGTAGTGACATGTAGAGTAAGAAGTTTTGGTTGTCACTAGTGAACTATATAAAGAAAATCTTGAAGTGATTCAATATGGATGGCACAAGGCCAGTTACTTGTCCCTTGGGTGCACATTTCAAGTTTTCAATGGACTTGTGTCCTACATCGGAGGTAGATTTGGAGGAGATGACTACATTCCTTTATGTCCCAGCCATTGGTAGTCTTATGTATGTGATGGTGTGTACCAGACCAGATATCGCACATGCAGTGAGAGTTGTTAGCCAGTACTTGAGGAATCCAAGTAAAGAACATTGTTATGCTGTAAAGTGGATTCTCAGATATCTTGCAGGTACTTCATATCATACTCTATGTTTTGGGGATAATTATTTGCATATACATGGTCATGTTGATGCATACTTTTTGCGGTGATCGAGATGGTTGTAGGAGTACTACAGGGCATGTGTTTACAGTTGGAGGTACAATTATTACTTGGGCTTCACAATTACAGAAGGTTGTAGCACAGTTAATTACAGAGTCATCGAAGGACATGTTATGGATTTCGGTACTCATGGATCAGTTGCATAGGAAACAACCAATAGGGGATCTGTAGTGTGATAGTTAGAGTGCATTATTCTTGGCAAAGAACTCAGCGTATCATGCTTGGACTCAACACATTCAGATGATGTATCACTATATCATGATGGCAGTTGAAATAACGTGGTTGAATTTATCGAAGATTCTTGGTATTAAGAATCCATCAGACATGCTCACAAAGGTAGTGGAAGGTAGAAAACAACTGTTTTTGCAATTCCACTATTGGATTGTATCCAGTTTAATTATTGAGGAGACTCGCATAGGCACAAGCCTTGAATATGACAATAGAAAAATGAAGAACATGTTAGAGACTTTGTATATATGTCTTCAAATGAGGAAGTGTGGAAATTTTTTGATCCAATACATATCACAATGGGTTTGAAGAAGATCAAGAAGAAATTCAGAAAGAAGAAGCAACAGTGGCAGCAAATAATAGCAACAAAAGTTGACCGCCCATCGGTTGTAAAAGGAAAGAAGGAAGCAGTCGCTGTGAAATCTACCACAAGCTCTCTATTTGGAAAAGACACAATTGTGGTCGACTGTGAGGAGGGCAGTCAACTGCCTAAACTCTCTGTTTGCTCAGGGGCTATTTGTGGTTGACTGCCACTTCTTTGCAGTCAACTGCACTGAACTGTATGATCAGCGATTGAGGTCTATTCTTTTGTAATCCAATATATATGTATGGTGTACAATTATTAGGGTTGATTGATTGATATTACAAGTGAGAAAGAGAGATCTAGCAGCCATTCTTGAGAGAAAAAGAAAATATAAAATCCTACACCTGGTGGTGAGATTTAGATTGATTGTAACTTGTTATCTTCATTATTCTAGTGGAAATCGCAGAAATGCCTCTGCATGGGAAAGTAGTCACTGCATTGAGTGAACCTCAAAAAATCCCAGTGCATGCTTATGCACTGGGTTGAATTGTTCGTTCTTGTTTCTTTGATTAGTTTTTTTTTGTTTGCATCCCAGATTAAGTTGTAAAGCAATTACACTCAACTGAGAGGTCATGACTTCATGTCTTAATACACTCCATATTTATTAAACACACGGAAATGAATTTTCTCTCCTTTTCTTGGTTGACATACTTGTTGCGAAGGGACAGGGATTTCTTCAAAACATCAATAGTATTCTGAGGATTCCTAACATGACCAATTGAAGCAAGCTTCACGTCTTTCCTTCTCCCATGTTCAGATCTGTCACCCTGAATAGAAGCAATTACGATATCACAAACAAACAAGAATGTTAGAATTAGGGATATGAATAAATAATTTATTGAGTTGTTATTGATTGAGTACAATATGCCTCTTATATATAGGATAGAATGGAAGACTAAACCAATACATTATTCGATGAGACTAAACTAATATAATATCTAACACCCCCTCTCAAACTTAAGTTGGTTCAAGCAACAAGAGTTTGGAATACTGACGACATTCATATGGCAAGGACGGCTCACTGTGATGCACTTGGTGATGATGCATGGCATAGGGAAGGCGCTCAAGTAGATGGCGCATGGGACGGTGCGCTATGGTGCATGGACGATCCAGCTCTTGGATCAGTAGAAGTGGAAAGTTGTAGGAGTTTGTGTCGGCTCTTGACACTAAAGAAGTTGTAGTAGTAGTTGGATCTTGAAAGGTGTAGAACTGGGAAGATATAGAAGGAGTTTGTGTTGGCTCTTGACACACCTGAACTGAGAAGAAGTAGAAATAGAAGTAGAAGTAGTGGTGGTGGCACATGTTGGAATCTCACCCCCGAACTGAGAAGTAGAAGACGTTGAAGCGGCGCACGGTTGTGGCGCCTGTTGCGATCTCACCCCCGAACTTGGAAGTAGTGGAAGTAGTGGCGCACGGTAGATGGCCCATGTGTTGGGATCTCACCCCCGAACTGAGAAGAAGAAGTAGTAGTAGAGGCAGATGCTGACGTCGAAATCTGAGATGACGTTGAGAATTAGGATGATGTCAGGATCTGGATGCGAAAGTTGGTGGGCATCGACGAAAGGTGGGATGAGAGATGGAAACTGAGATGGTGTCGATATTTTCCCATCTCAAACTCATGATCGATTCAACTAGTGTAAGTTTGTTGACGAAGTACCGAAATCTCTCGGGATCGGGACGAGTGTAGAATCTTGAAGAACCTGAAAGAAAGATTTTTTTATTATTTTATTATTATATTATTTTATAATTTTATTTTATAATTTTTTTTTAATTTTTTGCACAGAAACATGTTGGGTTTCAAGTTTTGGTTCAGGTAGGTTAGGGTTTCGAGTTTGGATTTGAGTTGGGTTTCAAGTCGGGTTGTGGATTTGGATATGGGTTTTGGGTTTAGTCAAATACCATGTCAGATAAGTCGGGTTGTGGATTTGGATATGGGTTTTGGGTTTAGTCAAATACCATGTCAGATTAGGTTTTGGATTCAGGTGAGAAGTGGAGATTAGGGTTTAGGTTGAAAGAAGTGGCTGCTAGGTTATGGGGGATTGGGCTCATGATGGATGCGGGTTTGGGGATTGGGGATTGGGGAATTCGGTAGGATTTCGGGGTAAGGGATGAATGGGACGGAGAAGGATAGGTTTGAAGAGTGGGTAATTCTATTAGTCTGATTGGGGGGAGGGGATGAGGGGATGGGTTGAAATTTGGGGAGGAGGGAGATGGATGGTGGGATTAGTGGTTAACAGAGATGGGTGGCGGATAGTAGATGAGGATGTCTTGGTGGCGGCTAGCAGAGGGGATCGGGGTTCGGGAGTTGGTGATAGGTGGCACCGGGATTTGGGCAGGAGCATGGCGACGGGAGGATGGTGATGAAGATGGATGGGGGCCGACTGTGTGTGTAACGCCCCTAATTTTTAATACAATATTTTGAATTAATAAATAATTTTTAAATCAACCTTTTTAATTATTTTGAAATTTTGTAAAAATTGACATTTTCACATGTGCAAAACACGTGCAATTATTTTTGACGTACAAATTTCCTCTTTTAAATTTCTGAATAAGTTCTACTATTTATAATTGAGTATATTCTAATTTTTGAGATTTTTTTCTGAATAAAGAAACTTTTTTTCGTAAATACTTTGAAAGAAAAAAGTTTTTGTGCAAAATGTCGTTTGGAGGAAAAATTTGAATTCAAATTTTTGCTGTGCTGTTTTGGTATGCCTAGTAGTGGAGAGATTTTATCCCTCTAATTTTATTTGATTTTATTTTATTCAGTAAATATATAATTATGTAATTTTGAGATTGTTGGGGACTTTATTGCAAAAATGCAATTTAAAAGCCTAATTTTCCAAAATATTACCTTCTTTAGGACTTAAATATGTTTTTGGAATTAATAAATGATTGTGATGAAATTTTGTGATTTATTAAGCATTTTTCTGAAATTTATCATTTTTGCACGTGCAAACCACGTGCAAATATTTTTCTTGGAAAATAAAAAGTCAAAAAATTCATTTGAAAAATATAATATATTATTATTAAATAATAATTCTAAATTTTATGGATTTTTATGAATAAATTATAGCATGTTTGCAAATATTTTAGAGTGAAGGACTTTTATGTAAAATTGCCCTCAGAGGCAAATTTTTTATGAGGGCCGGCCAGATTAGAAGATTTGGGGGGTTATATTTTTACTCTAACTAAATTGATTTGATTTACCTAATTGATTTGAAAAGATCTATACATGTAAAGATTTATTCTTCTTAAGGGACTTTTTTGTAAAATCTTCATAAAAACCCTAGAATAGAGCCCTGGCCTATATTACCAACAGCATCAACCGCCCACCTCTGTTCACAAGAAAATAATATTTTTTAAAAATTATTTCTTGGAGTTTGGATCTTGGATCTTTGGATTTTCGCAAGGAGGAGGAGGAGCTTTCTTTCTATTATTATTATTCTTCAATTGATCTTCTTTGAGGTGGGTGGTACTTATTATCTTTTGATGTGTTTTTAATATATTGTTATGAAGAACCTAGTTGAGAGCATGATAGGGCTTGTTGTGGATTTTTTTAGATTTGTAGATCTATATTTTGATAGTTTGATCATGGTTAAAAATATTAGATGATGATGTTAGGCTTGATGAATGAACTTTTAGATGTCTATATGAAATAAACGTGCATTTTTGATAATGAGGATCATTTTTGTGTTAATCTTGAATGTTAAACATTGATGATGCATGAAAGATCTAATTTGGAATTTATAAAATTGATTGGATCACCATAGATTTAATTGTAGATGATGGGGATTTTTAGATATAATTAGAACTTGTTGTATGCTCTTAAATCCATACTTGATTGATTTTAAAGTTGAGATTTTTTCTATGTTTATTTGTTGTTTTTAATTATTAAAAATCCAAACTTAATATTACGGTTCGAATAATTGTTGTATGGATTTATCACGCCCTGCTTTCCAAAAACACGGAACACAAGCGCGTGACATTGGCCCAGCGAATGACTTACGTCATCCATAAGTTGTTATTTGTCACGCCCCGCTTCGCAAAAATATGGAATACGAGTATGATATTGGACCATTGAATGACTAATGTCACCCACAAGCTGTTTATCCGATTAACTCAACATTATAATCAATACAGAACAATTGCGCAGACAATAATAATAATCTCATGAACAATAATACTTGAAATGAAGCAATATAAAATATCCAAATACAACAATAATCCAACATCTAGAAACAGTAATAAAATCCGGGACATAAGTCCAATACAATAATAAATCCCAAACACAATAGTAACAAGTCTCAATACAATAAGTTCATTAAAAATAACATCCAATTATAAAGCAGTAGTTCTTTAGAAAGTTTATTCTCCAATTCCAGCAGGCAACTTTTCTTCATTACCTGTATACACTTCATCTAAAAAGAGAAGAAAAATTGTCCTTAGAGCAAGTCATGTACAGCAAGTAGAGAAAGCAAGGAACAATGAAATAACGGCAAAACAATAAGTCATTGGATCAATAGGAATCAATAACACGAGACAATAACAATAATCAATATCATGATAATCGATACAATGGCTATAAACAATGATTCAGTATTCGGTAACAATAATCAATGATCAATATCAATAACACTTAGCCAATATTCGATATCAATAGAACAATGATGAATAATATGCAATGTCGGTGTGATACAATTCTTAAGTCGATTAATCATTTTAAATCCTAACTAATGCACGTACTACTGTGTCCCATATGTTCCATACCACATGTTCGATGCATACAATCAATTTCGTTTAGACTATAGTGGTAGATTTTATAGTTCATGTACGGTTACGCCCCGCTTCCCAAAAAGAATACGGAATACGAATACAAGACAAAAGCCCAGCGATTGATTTTCATCATCCATAAGTTGTTCAAAAATCTTTACAACATTTCACAAGATAATCAGAGTCGGAAGCAAAAGATACAATCAGGCATGCATAATTGAAGCAAGATTCCAACAGAAATTACTTGAAACCAAATATAATAATCTCAAATAATCAAATTCTGAACAAGTCAATGTCCTGGGTCACATCAAATACAAGATAAATATCCAAGTAATCAAGTACATATTAATATAGTTCAAGCAACAATAATAATAACAAGTAAACTATGAAATCCAGCACTAGTATCTCATTTCTCCAATGGCATCAGGCAGCTGTCCATCCTGATCTGCAATTAATTAATTGCGGGAGAAGAAAAAGAAAACAAATACCCATCAATTACAAGTTACGGGCCACTTATAATGTAGGATACAAGTACATGGGATAGATAAATCTAAGTAACAAGCCTAGCATGGTATATCATGATAACAGAATATAAATCATGGCATGGCAAGAGGAGCAAGTATAATAGTATATGTCGAGTGTTAAGCATACAAGTGACATGTACCAAGTCACCAGTATCAAGAATCATGTAATCAGGTAGCATGTATTAAGTACCAAATCTCATGTATCATGTAGTCAAGTATCAAGTGGGCAAGTATCATGTTCAAGTGTCATGTCTCAAGTCTTGTAGTTATTACTATCTAGGTAGCACTTCATGAACCCCAAAAACATAACACAGGGTTGCTACAACAAACAGTTTCGCTTTAGATTTCATAGGGGACCATACAGGACAGTGTACTCAGGGACAAGTTCCAAGTATCATGTAATCATGTATTGTTGTGCAATCCAGATGATCTAAATAAATAGATAATCTGGACACAAATTAAAAACCTCGCAAGTGTACGAATCGTTTATAGAAGCGTAGTGACAAGCAAGGGTCGATCCCACAGAGATTGTAGAAATTAACTTACTAACCAATAAAACAGAAATAAGAATCTTAAAGTGTTGTTCTAGAAGAAATGACAAGATGAAGATTAGATCAAGTAGTTATGAATCACAAATATCTATTAAGTAGTTGGGCTTTGATTTTCACCTATAGTCAATAATGCTAAATCACCTTCTACACTACTCTAATTACTCATGTTTGTTCCTTTAAGGGCATGGTATCTACTCCTTAAAGTTATTGTTTCCCTAAGCCAAGAATTAGGCATGGTGTCTACTCTAATTCGTTTCTTTCCTTGAGTATTTAGCATGGTATCTACTAAGTTGTACTTAAGGAAAACATAGGAACAATGGAAACGAACAAACACTTGAAGTTCTAGAAATTGGTATCAGATCTAGATCCTTCAAGTTGATTTAACCAGGAACCCCTAGAGATTCATGTGTTACAAACTATGAGCACAAGATATGGGTCGTCTCTATGCTCATATAACAGATTCAGATTTATAATACGCAAACTTGATAAACTCAGGTTCTGCATGGCAGTCGACTTGCTGTCACTCTCAGTCGACTGCTCTTAGAACTTCTGAACAAGTTTGATTATTATAAATCTATACCAATTCAATCAGGTTTAATCAATAAGTAATAGAGTAGCATTTAGAAGAATATAGCTTTACATGACTACGGTTTCAATCTACCCAACTATGAAATTAGTTCCACATAATAAGATTTTTATTAACTAACAGTTTCGAATACATGATTAAAATAAAAGAACGAGAAAGAGTAGAAATAAACTGATGTTGTTGGCCTGAGAAGTCGACTTGCTATCACTCAGTCGACTGGCTTGTTCCCTTCAGTGTACTTGATCTCCTTCTTTCTTCGATGCTGATAGAAAAATGCCTCTTGGTTGATGATTGATGATTCAGAGATTAAGTGATACCCTTAACTTCTTATTCCAGCCTTTTTATAACTTCTTTTGCCCACATCTGCAGATTCCAATTCTATCTCTTTACATTGAATATAAGTTTGAGTCGATCTTCTCACTTGCCAACCCTGGTCTCCTATCTCGATTAATGGAGAGTTGTTATTCGCAGAAGCCCTGGGTTTGGATAACTTTAATCTTGCTTCGGATTTGGATGAGGACGAATCTTCCCTGTTCTTATCTTCTAACTCTGCTGAATACCAGTCGACTGGTTTTGGAGTAAGTCGACTGTGCCGAGACATCCGTAGATTCATGATTCATCAGTCAAGTCGACTGGTGTTGGAGTAAGTCGACTGTGCCGAGCAGCTTCGGCCTTTCTGTCCAGTCACCTGTTTGGAGACCCAGTCGACTTATGCTCTGCAGTTTCTGTGTATCATCCTCAAAATCCTGAATCTGCTTCGTTTTGCTATTTTAGGCTGTTTCCTGTGGAAAAGAGGAAATAAGAGTAAAATACCACATATAGAGCATTGAAATGTCCAATTGCATTAAGATTATTGCTCCTAAATGTGAATATTATTGAGTTCATCAAATACCCCCAAACTTAGCTTTTGCTTGTCCTCAAGCAAAATTAAACTACAAGCATCTCTTGAACATCTTGACCCTTCCAACATTTACCTTAGAGAACTTGCTACATTAGATGTCAAGGTTAGAACAAGCATTAAGATAGGTCTAAACAGGCTTTTAATTTAAATGTTAATCACTTATTCACAAGAACACTTAACTTGAATATTAAATAATAGTGTGGCCAATGCCTCTGCAACATAATCATGATTAAGGCCAGCAAGATCAACTATATTTCAACTCCAAATTCTCACCATGGCATACACTCACAAAGAAAATATAGCTCTCATTGACATGGGACATTCAAGTTAGATCTCGTGACAACTTTCATTACTTGGATGAAACCATATGCTTGATCTTGCTACTACATCTTCACACCATTGATTTGCACACTACTTGGATCAAAAGGTCTTTTATAGGTTGTAATGGGGCCTTGGGTGAGGGTTTAATCAATGAAGGGAAAAAGGAATACAAAATTCTAAAGAGTTAGTAGAGCAACTTGCGTTGTTCTAAAAGAAAGATTTTTTTTTTTTTTTTTTTTTTTTTTTTTTTTTTTTTTTTTTTAAAGGCCATATATCACAGGCCAACACCTTTTCCCCCAGCAATTTACACCTTTTCATATTTTCTTATGACAAATCCTCCAACTCTTCTTTATATTTTCATCCCCTTCATCTTGGCATACCACATCTCTTTACAATTCTTGCTCTACTAACTCAATAGATATATGTAAGGTGACCTATTCATCTAGTCTTTGGTTAAGGATGATGTGTCTTACAAAAAGAAAGCTTTTATAGGCTTCAAAGGGGTAACTAGTGGATAATTGATGTTGGGTAGGCTATTTGTCTTTGGTGATAGAATCTTAGGTGCCTTAATCATTTCCAAGTTTTTATGCAAAAACCAAAAATAAGTTTCGGAAAGTAGCAAAAACAAGTTCTAGATCATCTCAAGAATGCAGTCAACTGAGATCTTCAAGTGTGTGACTCTCTCAAAAGAAATATTTAAGGCTCAAAAACTCACAATTTGTGTAGTTAAGTTTACTCACAGTTGAACTTGCTATTCTCTTTCACAATTCGTTAAATTGACATAGCCACATGAATGAAAGTTTCAAGTATGATCCCTATGATAAGTTATTAACATTTTTAAAGATAAAGACCACACTTAATACTCGTTCTCCACTCTCTACCTATAGTAACTGAGCTCATTTCTCATCATTGTTGTTAGAAAAGACTCAACATCAAAAGACTCCAAATGTGAATAACTACCCCCAAACTTAGATGGAACATTGTCCTCAATGTTTGAAATAAAAAATTTAAAATAGGCATAAGTTACCATCC
Source organism: Hemerocallis citrina (assembly GCA_017893485.1). NCBI lineage: Eukaryota > Viridiplantae > Streptophyta > Magnoliopsida > Asparagales > Asphodelaceae > Hemerocallis > Hemerocallis citrina. Next base: position 120,013,537 of record CM030367.1, read on the forward strand.
GGTTTGAAGGAAAGAAAAATAAAATAATAATAAAAAAAATGGATAAAGAGATAAAAAAAGAAATAAAGAGAAAGTGTAAATACTCCCCTGAAAATTGGGTTGCCTCCCAATAAGCGCTGTGTTTCCTGTCTTCAGCTAGACTGGATGAGTTCATGCAATGTATTGAATGGTTTGAAGATTCACATCTTCCTCTTGCGGCTCAAGACTCATCTCAATATAAGGTTTCGCCCTATGCCCGTTCACCTTGAATGTTTGATTTTTCTCTTTGCTATGAACCTCCAATGCTCCATGTGGAAAGACTTTTGTAACAATGTATGGGCCATACCATCGTGACATAAGCTTGCCTGGAAAGAGTCTTAATCTTGAGTTATATATCAATACCTTCTGTCCTTCATAAAACTCCTTCCTTGCTAGCTGTTTATCATGGTACATCTTGGTCCTTTCTTTGTACAACTTTGCATTTTCATATGCGTCGTGCCTCAATTCTTCAAGCTCGTTCAGTTGCAATCTTCTTTTGTCACCTGCTTGTTTCATATCAAAATTGAACCTTTTAATGGCCCAATAAGCTTTGTGTTCCAACTCCACTGGCAGATGATAGGCTTTTCCAAAAACCAGACGGTATGGTGACATGCCGATGGGTGTTTTGTATGCTGTTCTGTAGGCCCATAATGCATCATTCAAGCGTAGTGACCAATCCCTTCTCCTTGTATTTACTGTCTTTTCCAAAATGCTCTTGATCTCTCTGTTGCTAATCTCCACTTGCCCACTGGTTTGAGGATGATATGGAGTACCCACTTTATGTGTAATCCCATATTTCTTCATCAATGAAGCAAATGGAAAATTATTGAAGTGGCTCCCTCCATCACTAATTATTGCTCGTGGTGTACCAAACCTGGTGAAGATGTTTTCCTGTAAAAACTTGACAACAACTTTGTGATCATTAGTTTTTGAGGGGACAACCTCGACCCATTTAGACACATAATCCACACCCACAAGAATATATAAATAACCAAATGAGTTAGGAAAGGGACCCATGAAGTCGATTCACCAAACATCAAAAAGCTCGATTACTTGGATGTTTTGCAGTGGCATTTGATTTCTAGAAGAGATGTTGCCTGTCCTTTGGCATTTGTCACAAGTCCTGCAAAAAGAAAAAGCATCTTTGAATACATTAGGCCAGTAAAAACCAGATTGTAATACCTTAAGTGCTGTTCTTTTTGGTCCAAAGTGTCCTCCACATGCATATTGGTGGCAATGTTGTAGAATACTCAATTGCTTTTCTTCTGCCACACATCTTCTTATAATTTGATCAGGGTAGAATTTGAATAAGTAAGGATCATCCCAATAATTGTGCTTGCACATGGCCACCAGTCTCTTTCTTTCTTGACTTGTCATACCTTGAGGGAAGACATGAGCAGTGGGATAATTTATAATATCTGCAAACCATGGAAGTTGTATATTTATTTCAAATAAATTTTCATCTGGGAAATTTTCATTCAGTGGTGGCACAATTCTTTCTTCATCATGTAGTAATCTGGACAAGTGATCCGCCACAACATTGTCACTTCCTTTCTTGTCTCTAATCTCAAGGTCGAATTCTTGAAGCAACAGCACCCATCTGATCAACCTAGGCTTAGCATCCTTTTTAGCAAACAAATATCTCAAAGCAGCATGGTCAGTGAAAACAATGACTTTAGAACCAATCAAATATGATCTAAACTTCTCTACGGCAAAAATGACAGCTAACATTTCTTTTTCAGTAGTGGAATAATTAAGCTGTGCATCATTTAAAGTTCGAGAAGCATAGTAAATAGCACGGGATACCTTATTTATTCTTTGACCCAAAACAGCTCCCAAAGCATAATCACTTGCATCACACATAAGCTCGAAAGGATGGTTCCAATCTGGTGCCATGATGATAGGTGCAGAAATGAGAAGATTTTTCAATGTAATGAAAGCATTTGTGCACTCTTCTGTCCATGCAAACACAACATCCTTAGCTAACAATTCACAAAGGGGTCTGGAGATTTTGGAGAAATCTTTTATAAATCTTCTATAGAACCCCGCATGTCCAAGAAAACTCCTTACACCCTTTACTGTAGTAGGAGAGGGTAGTTTTGATATGATGTCAATTTTTGCCTTGTCTACCTCTATGCCACTTTTTTACACCACATGTCCCAAGACAATACCTTGTTGTACCATAAAATGGCACTTTTCCCAATTCAGCACTAAATTGCATTCTTCACATCTCTTAAGTACAAGCTGCAAATGGTTAAGGCATTCATCAAAACATGACCCCAAAACATTGAAATCATCCATAAATACCTCGATGAACCGTTTCACCATGTCTGAAAATATACTCATCATGCATCTCTGAAATGTAGCTGGTGCGTTGCAATCCAAAGGGCATCCTCCTGTATGCAAAAGTACCAAAAGGACATGTAAAAGTGATTTTTTCTTGATCTTCTGGAGCAATAGCAATTTGATTATAGCCACTATAAACATCTAAAAAATAATAATGACTATATCCTGCTAATCTTTCTAACATTTGATCAATAAAAGGAAGAGGGAAATGATCTTTCCTGATTTCGTTATTCAGCTTCCTGTAGTCAAGGCATACCCTCCATCCTGTGGTCATTCTTGTAGGGATAAGCTCATTCTCTTCATTCTTCACCACTGTGACTCCACTTTTCTTAGGCACTACATGTATAGGACTCACCCATTTGCTATCTGAGATAGGGTAGATGATGCCAACATCTAGTAGCTTCAAGACCTCTGTTCTTACCACTTCCTTCATGTGTGGATTAAGCCTTCTCTGTGCTTCCTTGCTAGCTTTTGCATTGTCTTCAAGAAGTATTTTATACATGCATTTGGATGGACTTATTCCCTTGATGTCTGCAATGGTCCATCCTATTGCACCCTTATGTTCTCGCAGTACCCTCAGCAGCTTATCTTCCTCTTGTGCACTCAAGTCTGCAGCAACTATTACCGGTAGCATTTGGTTCTCGCCCAAATATGCATGCTTCAAGTGTTCAGTCAGCGGCTTAAGCTCCACATCTGGTGTCCTGGTAACAGAGGAAACAAAAGTGTTATCAGACACAAGATTTTCAAATGCAGGTACAAACTTACCTGAATATGATTTTGGAGTTTCAAGGTAATGTATTGTCTCTGCAATCCTCCAGTCATCGTATTCCTGTTCAACATGAGACAATGTTAGAGATTGTGTAATTGTGGCTTGTAGTGGTTCAACACTATGTACCTGAAATGTTTGATCAACAATCTCCTGTGCCACATCAATATTATAACATTCATGATCATCATGGGGTAATTTTAATGCATCAAACATTTTAAATTCAACATTTTCTCCATTTATTTTCATACTTATAGTACCCTTTTTAACACAAATTTTTATATCAGCCGTACTCATGAAGGGCCTACCTAGAATGATCGGTAAAGAAAATGGCATGGAAGAGTCCTCCATATCTAACACAACAAAATCTACAGGCAAAATGAAATCGTTTACCTGAACTAGGACATCTTCCAAAATACCTCTAGGTCTTCTGATGCTGCGATCAGCCAACTGTAAAGTAATAGATGTTGGTTTGAGCTCCCCCAATCCTAGCTTTTCGTAAACAAAGTAAGGAAGAAGATTGATGCTTGCCCCCAAGTCTAGCAGTGCCTTTTCAAAGAAGTGCTCTCCAACCCTGCAAGGAATGGTAAAACTACCTGGGTCCTTCAGTTTAGGAGGTAATTTCCTTAACAAAACGGCGCTCACTTCCTCTGTCAAAGCCACATCCTCCCTAACCTGAAATGTTCTTTTGTGAGTACAACATTCTTTCAAAAATTTGGCATAAGAAGGAATTTGTTTAATAGCTTCAAGTAGGGGGATATTAATTTCTACCTTTCTGAGAGTTTCAAAGATATCAAATAAATGTTGTTCTTTCTTTTACTTGACTAACCTTTGAGGGAATGGTGGCAATACTGCCCTTTCTTTTTTACTTACCTTGTTAGACCCCAAAGCTTTTGATGGTTGTGTGTCTGATTCTTCTATGTGTGTTCCAACCTTGCTGTCAATTATCTTACCGCTTCAGGGTTGTTACTGATTTGAGCTGTTCTTGGCCTCTAGGGTTTGGTATAGTTTGTGATGGAAGTTCTCCTACCTTTCTTTCACTCAACTCCTTTGCGATTTGACCGATTTGGGTTTCCAATTTCTGAATTGCCTGCCCTTGTTGGTTGCTTGTTTGATGTTGTTGTTGGAGCAATTGAAGAACGGTGGATTCAAAATCCAACTTCTTCTGTTCTTGACTTGGCCGATCATACCCACTTCCCATCTGGAAGTTCCGTGCATGTCCTTGCGAAGATTGAGTGCCTTGATTGTTGCTCCATGAGAAATTTGGATGGTTCCTCCACCCTGGGTTGTATGTATTCGAGAAGGGGTTATTTTTTGGTGGAAACACTCCTTGTCCCACATAGTTTGCATGCTCCTGATCTGTGAAAGAAGACATGGGACACGTATCAGTCGTATGATCAAAATGAGAACAAATTGCACAAATTTCTTTTGTTTGATTTTTTACACCGCCTATTGTCGTCATTGCATTAACAAGCATATCAATTTTTTTGTTCATGTTTACCATTTCTAATTGTATGTTATTACTACTAGAAATTTCGTAAACTCCCTGTTTTTTAGAAATGCCTCTTCCCCTTGTTGAGAATTGCTGTGAGTTCTCGCTGAGTTCTTCAAATAGCTCGATCGCCTCCTCACCACTTTTTCTCATCAAGATTCCGTTGCAAGCTGAATCCACCATTGCCTTGTTAGTATCATTTAAACCCTTATAAAATGCTTGTACCTGATCATCTTTAGGCATGTTGTGCGTAGGACACTTGAGAAGCTTGTTCTTGAAATCCTTCCATGCTTCGAAGAATAAATCTCTATCTTTTTGTTGGAAGAGTTGAATCTCCCTTTTTAGTTGTTTGGTTTTCTGGGCTGGAAAGAATTCTTGCAAGAATTTTGTTGCCAATTGCTCCCAGGAATTGATTGATCCTGGTTCCAAAGAATTATACCACAATTTAGCATTAAGTTTTAATGAAAATGGAAACAAAATTAACCTGATTTGTTCAGGGGTAAGCCCTTGGACGCTTTGTGTTCTGCAAAGATCAAAGAAATCTTGCAGATGGAGGTGAGGGTCTTCGTCTGGTCTGCCACTAAAATGGGGAACCATGCTAAGTAATTGAGGAGATAGATGCATATTCTCTGTGACATTAGGTTGATAAGCAATGCAGGAAGGTTGCTTAATATTCTTAGGTGTGAATTTTGTTGGGTTTTCGGGGCATAAATGCAGCGGATTAAAACAATAAAATCGAAACCCAATCGCAGGATCCATGCAAAACAAGATGTTTAATTCGTAGTTATGAACGTTTACCTTAAAACGAAGCTTTAAGGGTTGAGAAAAGGATGACTAATGGAGGTCCAAGCTTCTTGAATCACCACGCATCCCGCTCACGCGATCTACGCTCTATCGGTATCCACACGAACACTTGGTTTTTGAAGGAGCGATGTACTAGCATCCGAAAACCAAATTCACTCTATCTCCATCTTCTTCTCTCAAACGGCTAGGGTTTTTCTCTTAGCCATGAACCCTAATTTGAGAGTTTTAAGATCTTTATATAGAGAGACAAATCTGTTTTTTTCTAAAGCCCAATCTTATTGGGCTTTTATTAAAATTAGAATTCTTAATTAAATAAATAATTAAGTCAAACTTAATTAATATTCTAATATAATTCTAATTCTAATCATTAGTAAATTTGAAATTATATTTAATTAATTAATTAAGTCCCACTTAATTAATATCATAAATAAATTCGAATTACTATTTAATTTAAATTCATAATTTAAATCAAATCTCCTTCAAGCGTTCTTGTGTGTGACCCTTTAGGTTATTATTACGTTGGAAATAATTTTAATATCCAATAATAAAATTATAAACAATGAGCGGCATCTAGTAATACATCATTGCTACCCAAGTAATAATAATAATTGGTGATCCAATAAAACCTTTCGTGATTAATGTTTCCGTGTAATATAATCCCTTTAACCAAATATTATAGATTAAACTCGAGGCATGTTCTCAGTCATCCTCTTCAACATTTAATCTGGGTTTCCTTGATCAATGAGTAGACTATTAAAACAAATCATTATTTGAGCATGGCCATGCATTTCATAGTCTCACTCAATCAAGAGGCCAATAATATCTCTCCTAATTATAGGAGGGTTAAATCCTTTATCTATCATTCATATTTCTCATACGACTCATAATATACCCGATGTCCACTTTTATCATCACCCGGTCAAAGGTAACTTTTAATGTAGTCAAAGTATATTAATCCTCGTATAGAAATATAATGATCTCAAGTCAGAGGATCATTACACCATTATCACTGTGAGTCTTTCTTATGACTTTATTTAAACATGAAGAATCTCACTGTGGGTCTATCCAGTGCCATGTAGAATCTTACATGCACCTATGTTCTTGACTTTAGTATCACTATACCTATGACCAATGAGATGTGGTCATCAGTCAACAAACATACTAATCTTTATGCATTATTATTGTCCCATAATGACAATGCTTGATTAGGGATATTTAGGAATATAAACACTATTCATATAATCTCATTTTTAAGTCACATACTTAAAGATATAGAATACGTATTATATATTCCAAGGACATTTATTACTCTAACATTTTTATCGCAGTAAATTAAGACATAATAAATTAACATATAATAATCAATAGAACACAATCATTAATTAACAAAAGTATTTCCTAGAAGCACAATCACATTGTCTCTAGGGCACTTACACTAACAATCTCCCACTTGCACTAGAGCCAATCACTCATGTATCTAATACCCATGGAACTAGTGTGACCTTCGTGCTTCTGCTGCGACAAAGCCTTAGTCTTGTGGGTCCGCAACGTTATCTTAAGTATGCACTTTACATATGTATGTATTCTGACTTAAGCCGATTAATCTTTTAGATCTATCTCTATAGATCCTGATCCCTAAGACATATGTATCATCGCCAAAGTCTTTTATCGAGAAACTATTTCCCAACCAAATCTTCACAACCTGTAGATTAGGAATGTCATTCCCTATTAATAATATGTCATCTACATATAATACTAGGAATGACACATGGCTCCCACTAACCCTTCGTAAACACACGACACATTTTCATTTTGCATGAAGCCAAACTCTTTGACTGTTTCATCAAAACGAATGTTCCATCTTCTCGAGGCCGGCTATAATCCATAAATGGACCGTCGCTTCTCACAGACCATTCTAGCAAACTTTGGATCGACTTGACATCCATTTGCCAGATTTCATAGTCATAGTAAGTTGCTATCGCAAGCAAAATCCTGATGGATTTGACCATAGCCACCGGTGAGAAAGTTTCATCATAGTCACTACTATGAATCTGCTTCGAAACCTTTCGCCACTAGTCTTGCTTTGTAGGTCTGTACATTACAATCCACATCAGTTTTCTTCAAGAAACCCACTTGCACCCTATGGGTTTTACCCCTTCGGGTGGTCCAACCAAAGTCCATACTTTGATTTTCATACATGGAATCCATCTCAGATTTCATGGCCTCCAGCCATCTCTCAAAATCTGGACTATTCATAGCATCTTTGTAGGTGAGAGGCTCATTATCATTTATGATCTTCACATCGCCAATTTGAGTCAGAAGAAATCCACGATATCTCTCTGGCTCATAGCGAATCCTACTAGATCTACGAATAACCTGTGTTTCTTGAGCAGTGTTGTTATCAACATCTTGAGTCACATTCTGCTCATGTTCCAACTCTGGTTCAACATTATTCTGTGGTTCTCGATCCTCATCGAGATCTATTGTCCTCCCACTATTTTTCTTAGAAAGTAAATCTCTCTTTAGAAACATAGCCATTCAAGCAACAAACACTTTGTTCTCGGAAGGTTTATAGAAATAATACCCTTTTTGTTTCCATTGGGTATCCCACAAAATCTGATTTTGGTCCTAGCTTGTCAGAGATCATACGTTTCACAAACGCTTCATATCCCCAAATTTTCATAAATGACACGCTGTGACGTTTCTCAGTTCATATCTCATATATGGTGTCTTTTGAACTGATTTAGAAGGAACTCGGTTTAGTATTTCTGCAGCCGTCTCTAGGGGCATAACCCCAGAAACTAATTGGAAGATCCCCTAGACTCATCATCAATCGCACCATGTCCAACAAAATGCGATTTCTCCTCTCAGACACACCATGTCTTTGTGGTGTTCCAGGAGGAGTGAGTTGTGATACTATACCACACGCTTTTAAGAAATTTTAAGCTTAGGTATTCTCCTCTACGATCAGATCGTAGAGTTTATACTTTCGCCTATTTGTTTTTCTTCTTCAATCTCTTACTCTTTGAATTTTTCAAACGATTCGGATTTGTTCTTCAAAAGATACAGATATCCGTATCTACTAAAATCATCAGTAAAGGTTAAAATTAGTAAAAGCCACCTCTTGCCAACATACGCATTGGACCACATACATCACTATGTATCAATTCCAATTGTTTGGTGGCCCTCTCACCATATCCGGTAAAAGGAGTTTTAGTCATTTTGCCAATGAGACATAGTTCACATTCTTCGTATGATTCAAAATCAAACTTATCCAAGTATCCATCCTAATGTAACTTGGAAATGCGATTCTCATTTATATGGCCTAAATGACAGTGCCAGAGGTATGTTTGATTTGAGTCATTTATCTTTAGACGTTAATTATTTACATTATAGATAGGAGTATCAAAATCAAGAACATATAAACCATTAAACAAACGTGCAACCTCATAGGTAACATTATTTAATGAAAAGGAACAACAATTGTTCTGAATCAAAAAGGCAATCTTGTCCAAACAAGAAACCAAAATAATGTTTCTGCAAATTGCAGGCACGTAAAATAGTTCTCAAGTTCTGAAATAAGCCCCATGGGCATCGATAAATAATAAGTCCCTACAGCTAAAGCAGCAACCTTTGCTCCATTGCTAACATGTAGGTCGACTTCTCCTAATGCCAAAGTTCTACTCCTTCGCCGTTTATGCACATTTATACAAATGTGAGAACCACATCCAGTATCTAATACCCATGATGTAGAAGTAGACAAATTTGACTTCTATAATATAAATACCTGAATCAGAAATCTGAACAGCCTTCAGTTTCTTCAGATCCTCCAAATAAGTTTGACAGTTTCTCTTCCAATGACCCGGCTTCTTGCAATAGTGACAATCACCCTTTGCCTTTGCCTTTGCAACACCTCCAGTAGGCTTCAAAGCCTTAACAGCAGGTTCTGGATTAGCAGGCTTAGATCCAATCTTGTTCTTGCCTTTCCATTTACCCTTTCCTTTGGCATTCCCTTTGTTGACCATCATTATGGGAGCAGGGGACGCCTTCTGAATGTTGGTCTCAGCAGTTCAACATAGCCAACAATTCGGTAGGTGTCTTGTCTATCTCATTCATATTGTAATTCATTACAAATTTGAGCATAGTCGCTGTTCAAAGATTGCAAGATTAGATCTATCTGAGCTTCCGGACTGATGGCGGAACCCAGAGTAGCAAGGTACTCCATATATCCAATCATCTTTAGAACATGCGGTGCAACTGGATCACGATCACCCTATTTACACGCATACAAGGCTTTACTTGTATCAAACCTCTCTTGACGAGCCTGTCCTTCAAACATACGTTTAAGGTGCTCTATCATTATATGAGCATCCATATGCTCATGCTGTTTCTGAAGCTCAAGACTCATAGTCGCAAGCATAAGACAAGTGACATCCGTGTCATCATCGATATGTTTCTGATAAACATTATGTTGATCAACCGATGCACCTACAGGGAGAGGTCCAGGGCGAGAAAATGACATAGAGCTTTCACTCTTACCTGAGGACTATCCTCAAATTCCTTTGCCAATCGAGGAAGTTTGTTCCTGTCAACTTGTCCTTCTCAAGGACAGATCGTACAGAGAAGTTATTTGAGTTGTTTGCCATTAGAATATCTATAATGTAAAATGCATAAAAGAATTAGTCTACGGAATTATTAGTTTATGTTCAAATGATTATTCATATATATTCATAATATATATCTCCCACTATTTTGATCAAATTAATAGCCCTTACTATTAATTCGGAAAGCATTTATTATATATCTTTCTAGTGAGCCAAGATCCATATTTCATCATGTCTTGAGTCAGCGTTGGCCGAAACTCCCAAAACACAACTATTTAGGTAGACAACATTTGTCAATTATATCACGTATATAACTCTTGGATAGTTTGGTGAACAACCATTGCTCTAATTTATCTAATAAATTTTTCGCCAAACTCTATGCTTCTAAGTTCATAATCTTATTGTGACGACTTAGTTAAGTTAGGCCCAATGAATCAACATAACGAGTATCACATTTACTCTTTCGCACCTCACCACGATTAAAAGGAGCACTCTGCTTTGGCAAACCCACCCCTTATGATCTAGGCCTTGATGAGTGTTATTCATTGGAAAGCATCTTGTTTAACTTAATATTTATTAAGGGATTTACTTATAAACGATCATGATCCCATCATAAAGAGATTCTCAATTTTTCCTTGAATCAAATATTTCAAATCAAAATTCGTTGAATGAATGATTTCCAGATCAGAGGTTAACGCACAGACGGCATTATTGGCACCCCTTTTCTTACAGATTCGCAATCGGTTGTTGACAAAATCATTCAATCGTTGAATAATGAAAATTCATATTTAATTACCGTGTTTCATAAACACAAGAATCTCATGATCGTTTATTTAATGTTCATCTTAAATCGTTATAGATTTTATCTTGTTTAAGCATGAATGGGGTGTCGTATCTAATACATTCATCTTAATCTAATTAAGCATGCATCTCTTAAATCGTTATAGATTTTATCTTGTTTAAGCAGGCATGGCATGGGTGATGTATCTAATACATACATTAATACATTATTAATCTAATTGAAGCATGCATCATAATGTATTCTACACAGACATTCACACATCAATATGTAAAGTGCAGTATGTAAACGTGCTTGGTTATGGCCTTTATCCTACATGATCCTTTCAAGCTAATGAAAGGATCGAGGTCAATCTATGGTGGAAAATATAAATACAATTACATGTCTTCATTCTCCTTGGTTGCTCCACTTCTTGGATCGTCCTTCAATCTTCAAGTACATTACATTGAATAATTGAAAACAACCTATACTAATGTACTTATGTACTTACATAATAAAACTCGAGTTACATTCGAGATTATACAATTACAAGAATGAAGAAAACGACATGCAAGTCGTATTTACAAAACCAAAACCATAAACCATTAATCTAAGGGTCTTAAGGCCATAACCAGCACCATGCTCAAGTAAACAATTAATAGACATCATCATATGTCACCATACATCAATACATAACAGTACATATCATATCCAATATGATCATATAAGATACATCTCAGAAAATAATTTTCAGAAAATTCGAAATTAAATCAAAAAAACCATAAATCACTGTTTATAGGCAGTAAGCGGCGTTAAACGGCTTACAGATGCGAACCTGATTTTGTCAGTCTTGCTCAGTGGCCTGATTTCAGTCAAAAACCATATATGGTTTGCGAAAATCGGATACAGTACGCAAATTTCACTAAATCTGCGCAATTTTTCAGAAACCGTATCGTATACAATCTACGCGATAAGAACAAATATATAATATTCAAATAATATCATATATTATCTTATCATGTTATACCATATCATATTTCATCATGATCCAATCATAAAAATCATATAAGGCATAATTCAGAAAATTGAAATTAAATCTGAAAACATAAAATTGCATATTTCAGGCCCTAAACGGAGTCAAACGCCTTACAGACGAGTCGGTGATAGCTTAAGCTATCAGTTTTGTTCAGACGCTCGTTTCCCTTTCCGAAAAGGTACTCATTTGCAAAAATCGGACACTAGAAATAGATTTCAGCAAATCTGCAGCAGCCGTTTCAGAATCCATATCGAATACGATTCTCGTAATTAGAACAAACATAAATCATATACATATCAGTATACATACAGATTATAAGATCATCATATGATCATCCCAATCATCATTAACTTACAGTTTATGCATATATATCAAAACTGTAACAAATAAACGAATTAAAACGTTTTCGCAAGTGGCTCTGATACCAATGTTGGGTTTTCGGGGCATAAATGCAGCGGATTAAAACAATAAAATCGAAACCCAATCGCAGGATCCATGCAAAACAAGATGTTTAATTCGTAGTTATGAACGTTTACCTTAAAACGAAGCTTTAAGGGTTGAGAAAAGGATGACTAATGGAGGTCCAAGCTTCTTGAATCACCACGCATCCCGCTCACGCGATCTACGCTCTATCGGTATCCACACGAACACTTGGTTTTTGAAGGAGCGATGTACTAGCATCCGAAAACCAAATTCACTCTATCTCCATCTTCTTCTCTCAAACGGCTAGGGTTTTTCTCTTAGCCATGAACCCTAATTTGAGAGTTTTAAGATCTTTATATAGAGAGACAAATCTGTTTTTTCTAAAGCCCAATCTTATTGGGCTTTTATTAAAATTAGAATTCTTAATTAAATAAATAATTAAGTCAAACTTAATTAATATTCTAATATAATTCTAATTCTAATCATTAGTAAATTTGAAATTATATTTAATTAATTAATTAAGTCCCACTTAATTAATATCATAAATAAATTCGAATTACTATTTAATTTAAATTCATAATTTAAATCAAATCTCCTTCAAGCGTTCTTGTGTGTGACCCTTTAGGTTATTATTACGTTGGAAATAATTTTAATATCCAATAATAAAATTATAAACAATGAGCGGCATCTAGTAATACATCATTGCTACCCAAGTAATAATAATAATTGGTGATCCAATAAAACCTTTCGTGATTAATGTTTCCGTGTAATATAATCCCTTTAACCAAATATTATAGATTAAACTCGAGGCATGTTCTCAGTCATCCTCTTCAACATTTAATCTGGGTTTCCTTGATCAATGAGTAGACTATTAAAACAAATCATTATTTGAGCATGGCCATGCATTTCATAGTCTCACTCAATCAAGAGGCCAATAATATCTCTCCTAATTATAGGAGGGTTAAATCCTTTATCTATCATTCATATTTCTCATACGACTCATAATATACCCGATGTCCACTTTTATCATCACCCGGTCAAAGGTAACTTTTAATGTAGTCAAAGTATATTAATCCTCGTATAGAAATATAATGATCTCAAGTCAGAGGATCATTACACCATTATCACTGTGAGTCTTTCTTATGACTTTATTTAAACATGAAGAATCTCACTGTGGGTCTATCCAGTGCCATGTAGAATCTTACATGCACCTATGTTCTTGACTTTAGTATCACTATACCTATGACCAATGAGATGTGGTCATCAGTCAACAAACATACTAATCTTTATGCATTATTATTGTCCCATAATGACAATGCTTGATTAGGGATATTTAGGAATATAAACACTATTCATATAATCTCATTTTTAAGTCACATACTTAAAGATATAGAATACGTATTATATATTCCAAGGACATTTATTACTCTAACATTTTTATCGCAGTAAATTAAGACATAATAAATTAACATATAATAATCAATAGAACACAATCATTAATTAACAAAAGTATTTCCTAGAAGCACAATCACATTGTCTCTAGGGCACTTACACTAACAAATTTATCCTGCATTGGTACTCGATTTGGTACTTCCTCAGCCATTGTTGCTCGTGAATTGGGTCTCTGTGCAGTCGACTAGTTCCGTGCACCAGTTGACTGGCTTGTTGCAGACAGCCGACCTAGTCTGTGCAGAGTGCGTTCTGTTTCTGCGTCAATAGGTAGTAGCTCTGGACGAAGTGATCGTCTCCCGTGCATTCACCAAAATCCTGTAACCTAAAAGAAAAATATTTATTAATAAAAGAAAAGAGAAATGAAAAAGATTTTACTGATTTGTAAGTTAAAATACTAAACAATCCCCGGCAACGGCGCCAAAAACTTGTTGTGCAATCCAGATGATCTAAATAAATAGATAATCTGGACACAAATTAAAAACCTCGCAAGTGTACGAATCGTTTATAGAAGCGTAGTGACAAGCAAGGGTCGATCCCACAGAGATTGTAGAAATTAACTTACTAACCAATAAAACAGAAATAAGAATCTTAAAGTGTTGTTCTAGAAGAAATGACAAGATGAAGATTAGATCAAGTAGTTCTGAATCACAAATATCTATTAAGTTGTTGGGCTTTGATTTCCACCTATAGTCAATAATGCTAAGTCACCTTCTACACTACTCTAATTACTCATGTTTGTTCCTTTAAGGGCATGGTATCTACTCCTTAAAGTTATTGTTTCCAAGTGTTATAAATACTGTAAGACAATACTGTTGCAAAACTGTTGCAAAACAATACTGTAAGTGTTAAGGGCATGGTATCTAATTCAGGACAGCAAGACAATACTGTTGCAAAACTGAAATTCCAAGTGTTATAAATATGCAGATCTGAATCCGTCGAAACATCTAGAAAATAGACTCCCAACCGAATCCAATGAGTATAAATAAGTTATATAGTATTTCACAAAAACATAACTCAAAACTGATTTGAATTCAGAAAATAGGTTCAGCCAGAAATCAAGAAATCGAATTCAAGAGCAGGAAAACAGCATGAAAACTCGTTAAATAAATCCACGAAAAATCTAGGGTATTCCCCTATATGTCTAGTATCAGAATATAAAGTTTCAGAATTTTCCAGTGAAATTAGATTAGTCATCAAAAATCAGGAAACATCAATAAACGATAGTATGGCAAACTTGGAATTCCCAACACTGCTGTATGAAAACTATAATATCTCGCAACCAGTGAAACAAAATCCAAATCCGCCAAAGGGAGATGAAAATAGATAGAATAAGATAACTTTTATATTTCAAAATTATTTTTCATACAATAAAAGGAATCAAGGTGAAAACACGATTCTTTACAGAACTGCAAGCAAAATACAGCAATTATAGTTTTCATAAACGAGCATGAAACGACATATAAAATTTATCAGTAAAATCCGCCAAAATTCTGGATAATCCCTAATAGGTATAGAAAAACTTAACAAAACTTCGGATCAAAATAATATGTGTAGCACAAGTACCAAAATAATTTAGTCATCAAAATCACCAAGAAACGAAATCTGGAAAAGATCTACACTTCTGTAGTAAAACAGTCATATCTCACACATACGAAAATGAAATTGAGTAAGGTCAGAGGGGTTGGAAAGAAGACAAAATTCTCTACAAATCATGTTTTATACTGAAATTAAGAATCTGAACTTAATATGGTCTAAATTACCGATCAAGACAGATCATCGACAAAACACAGAATTTCCTCAAAAACCGAAATCAACATAGATCCAAAGAAACTTAATCCACACACAACCAAACATGAAATCGAGTCTACCAAGTGTCGAAACAACATGGATTAGGGTATATAACAAGTCCACAACAGGCTAATCACATGGATCTCAACAATTAGTCAATTTCTCACAAATAGTTCACATACATGATCAAGTCAAGATCGAGCGAAAACCTAGTTGTTTCATGTTGAATTTATGTCTTGAGTCAATTATGGTCAATAGCACTATAGAGTCAAAACCCAACAAGACTAACACACAAGAGTTGTCTCTAGAACCTAACTACATTACAGGTGGTATTTTTGACTTATATCATACAAAGGAATTTGAATACAAGTTACTTGCCTTAACCGAAGACGGCGAACGACGAAAATCAGGAATAACGGGAACGGATCCCGACAACGAGATAAATCCACGAACGAATGAATCCAAGCAAGCTTGAGCGAAAATCTCCACACGAACAAACTCCACAAAAAAGAGATGATCAACAGAGATATGATGGCAATGGTGGCTTGCAGCCACGGGGTAGATCAACACCAGCGAGAGGATGAGAGAGACTAGGGATCATATAGTGGTGATGGTGCGAAGGGTGATCGGCTAAGAGATGGGGGCTCTCGGGTATGGGGAGATGGTCGGGATGCTCAGGCCGGGAATGAGGGGTCTCAGCCTGGGGTGATCGGGCTGTGTGTGCGGGGTGGCGCAAGCATAGGGGAAGGGGCCAGGGTTTAGTAGATGGAGGCTAGGGTTAGGATTAGGGTTTAGGGAGAGAGAGAGGTAGAATATATATATGACGGGATTAGGGTTTAGCAATACAAGTTGGGTTATTGGGTTGTGGGTATGTTAGGAGTAGTAATAAAGTTTGTTTAATTGGGCTTTAATTTGGATTCAAATTGTATAGGATGTCAAATAGGATTGTGAATTTAATTTGGCTTTGGTAATCCTATGAGGGCTCAAACAATTGGATTGGGAATAGGATGAGCAACCAACACCACCATAAGCACCCAAGAACACAAAATAAAGAAGATAAGAACCAAATGAAAGAAAGAACAATAATAATGAAGAACGAAACAAAAATACAACCAATCAACCACAAGGGCTCAAAAAATGAAATAAAATGAATATATATTGAAAACAACTCCAATATAAGGTTTAGAAAGAATACAAGAGAGAAAATACACCAGAACGAAAAAATACACTAAAAAATACACAAAATGAAAAACAGGGGTTACAATCCTACCCACCTAACAAGAAGAATTTTGTTCTTGGAATTCAAACATGAAGATACATACGGTAACCCCAAAAACAAACAAAAGAACCAAACTACTCAAACAAATGAGGAAATTTCTGCTGAATCTCCTCCTTCAGCTTCCAAGTCGACTCAGCAGGCGTGTGAGAATTCCAAGCAACACGAACCAACTTGATGACCTTATTCTTAAGCACTTTCTCCCGCTGATCCACAATAGCAATTGTTGGAATCTCACAAGTCAAATTTGGCCGAATGATCAACTCAGAATAGTCGATCACGTGGCTCTCATCCCGGATATATCTCCAGAGTTGTGAGACATGGAAAACATCGTGCACTCCTGACAACGCTGGAGGCAATGCAAGACGATAGGCCACCTTGCCTACTCGCTCCGAAATCTCAAACGGTCCAATAAACCTAGGGCTAAGCTTGCCCCCACCAACGAACCGAATGACACCACGTCATGGCGATACCTTTAGGAAAACATGGTCACCAACACCAAACTCCAAAGCCCTCTGATGGACATCAGCCCATCGCTTCTGCCTATCCTGAGCTGCATGCAAATGCTTCCTGATCTGAACCACAACATCAACTGTCTTGGTGAACAACTTTGGACCCAACAACTTCCTCTCACCAATGTCATCCCAGCACACTGGCGACCTGCACTTCCGCCCATAGAGTGCCTCGAACGGAGCAGCTTTAATACTGGCTTGAAAGCTGTTATTGTACGAGAACTTCACGAGATGCAAATGAACCTCCCACGATCCACCAAACTGAAGCATACGGGACCTCAACATGTCTCAAGAATCTGAATAGTTCGCTCTGACTGTCCATCAGTCTGGAGATGAAAAGCTGTACTGTACTTCAACTTACTCCCCAAACTAGCCTGATGACTTTCCCAGAACTGAGATCTGAATCTCGTATCCCTGTCAGATACAATACTGACTGGAACCTCATGAAGCCTAACAATCTCTTGCATGTACCTCTCAGCAAGGCTCTCAGTAGACTGACCGACACGAAAGGGTATGAAGTGAGCACTTTTCGTCAAACGGTCAACAATCACCCAAATGGCATTATGACCCTTAGGACTCCTCGGCACAGCGGTCACAAAATCTATAGTGATATATTCCCACTTTCACTTTGGAATAGGAAGCGGTTGAAGAAGTCCAGCGGTTCTCTGATGCTCTGCCTTAACCTGCTGACAGATCCAACACCGAGCCACAAACCGAGCAATAGCCCCCTTGATACCATGCCACCAGAAATGATGCTTCAAATCCCGATACATCTTAGTACTGCAAGGATGGATAGAATACGAGGACTAATGAGCTTCTTCAAGCAACCCTTGACGAACTTCACCCTTAGGGACACACAACCGGGAACTAAAACGAAGCGAACCATTAGCATGATTAACCATGTCCGTTCGGGATCCAGACTCAACCTCAGCTTGAAAACCATGCAACTGTGCATCACTAGCCTGCGCCTCTTTAATCTGATCAACAAGAGACGACTGCAGCTGGAGCGCCAAACAACTCTGACCAGAACTCGGCAACACAACATCTAGCTCCAACCTTTGCATCTGCTTAATGAGATCACTCTGCTGAGTCATAAACATAACTGCTGGTCTCCTGCTCAAAGCATCAGGTACCAAGTTTACCTTACCAGGATGGTATTGCAAACTGATGTCATAGTCAGCCATAAGTTCCAACCAACGTCTTTGCCTCATGTTTAACTCCTTCTGGGTGAAGACGTACTTGAGACTTTTGTGGTCTATAAAGATCTCCACGCGGTCTCGAAGTAAATAATGTCTCTACAGCTTCAAAGTATGGATCACTGCCGCTAACTCCAAGTCATGAGTAGGATAGTTCTTCTCATGCGGCCTCAATTACCTCGTTGCATACGCAATGACTTGGCCCTTCTGCATCAAAACTGCTCCAAAACCCTTACTAGAAGCATCACAGTGAATTACAAATCTGCCTGAACCATCTAGAATAGTCAACACAGGCACTGACGTCAATCTGTTTTTCAACTCAACAAAAGCCTCTTTGCACTCATCAGACCAACAAAACTTCTGATCCTTCTCAGTCAATTTAGTCAACGGTCTTGGTATCTTCGAAAAGTCTTGGACAAATTTTCGATAATAGCCAGCTAAACTAAGAAAACTCATGACTTCTGAAACTGACTTGCGAATAGGCCAATCCTTCACAGCCTCAACCTTGGCCAGATCTACAGAAACACCCTTGCCTGAGATAATGTGCCCCAAGAAAGAAACCCTGTCGAGCCAAAACTCACACTTGCTGAGTTTCCCATAGAGCTGATTCTCTCTCAAAGTCTGCAGAACCACTCTAAGATGCTCAGCATGATCTTCTCGATTCTGAGAATACACCAAAATATCATCAATGAAGACCACCATAAATCTATCCAAGAACTGAGAGAAGACCCGGTTCATAAGACTCATGAATACAGTTGACGAGTTCGTAACCCCGAACGGCATCATAAGATACTCATAATGCCCATATCTAGTCCTGAAAGTAGTCTTCTGTATATCTGCAGCCTTCACCTTGACTTGGTGATACCCAGAACGAAGATCCAACTTTGAAAAAATAGCAGCCCCACTCAATTGATCAAACAAATCATCGATCCTGGGCAACAAATACCGATTCTTCATAGTAACTCTGTTCAGTTCCCGATAATTCATGCACAGTCGAAGACCACAATCCTTCTTGTCGACAAAAAGGATCGGAGCACCCCAAGGCAAAACACTAGGTCTAATGAAACCCAAATCAAGCAACTGCTAAATCTGCACCTTAAGCTCTGCTAGCTCAACCGGTACCATCCTGTAGGGACTCTTCGATATCGGTGATGTTCAAGGCTGAACATCAATACCGAATTCCACTTCCCTATCATGGGGTAAGCCAGACAACTCATCTGGAAAAACATCCAAGAAATTCTGAACTACTAGAGGCACAGCCTCACAGCTTGAGTACAATTCCATCGTACAATCTACCTGTTCAACTGCAGTATTTGCTCAGCCAAGGAAAGACTCCCCGGCATGGAACTCGAATTCTGCTCGATCTGGAATTCGGAACACAACTTTCTTGGCACAACAATCAATAATGGCATGAGCTTCACCCAACCAATCCATATTGAGAATGACGTCGAATCCTGAATTTCCAATTATAATCAGGTTGGCTTTGAAATCTGCGTCCCCAATTACTACGGGACATTGCCTGCACTCCCGAAAACAAATGACAACTCCACCACCTGTCACAATATTCCAAGCCTCTGACATGTTTCTACACTCCAACTGATGGCGAGCGACAAATCGAGTGGAGACAAAAGAATGGGTTGCCCCAGAATAAAAAAGAACATGGGCAGGAAAAGAGCAAACAAGGATGATACCTAAAAGGAATCAAAGACAAGGGGAAAGAATAGACAATTAAGAGTGAGGGAAAAACAACAATGTAGAAAGATAACATAAAGAAGTAAAGCAAGACCAAAAGAAAAAAAGCAAAAGAGAAACAAAACAACAAAACAAAATATACCTGCCACAACTTCTTCAGTTGTCTCCGTATCTGCAGCAGTCAAGTTGAAAGCCTGACCTCTCCTCGGAATAGCGGTCCTTTGACCGACAATCGATGCTGAGGAGGAAGCGGTGGCCTAACTCGACCACGAGCTGGAACTGCCGGCTGGACAGGACCACGAACTGTAAGAGTCTCCCTCTGCTGTGGACAATCCCGCAAAGTGTGGTTAGGAGCACCACAAGCAAAACAGCGGCGATTGGCCCGCCTGCAGTCCTTGCACTCATGCCCAGCAAGTCGGCAAAAGTCACAAAAACCACACCTCTGGGAACCAGCAGAAGAGTAAGGAGCTGCCCTAACTGGATGGGCGGGAACTTGCCTCCGAACAGGCCCACTAGAAGGCCTAGCAACAGCAGCGAGAACAGTCCGCTGAGAAGGAGTCACCCCACCGCAAGCCTGCTCCTAAGCTTGGGTTGCCTCAAGAGCCTCAGTGTAGGTACGCAAGCGAAGAGAGACAAGATGCCTCTTGATATCCTGCTCAAGTCCATTTGTGAATCTATGAGCCCTATCCTCTTCGGTTGCCACAAGAATGGCAGCGAAGCGGCTAAGTCTAGTAAACTCAGCTGCGTACTCATCCACTGACCTGGAATCCCGTTGCAAGAAAGTCCATGTTACAACATTGTATGAACAATTATGTAACCAATTCAAAATGGAATAATGACTTAACCTATTTTAAGGCTAGGAATTGTTGTTCCATCTCAACTCGAGTACTACTGGGGAAGAATTTCTCCAAGAATTCTCGAGTAAAAGTAGCCCAAGCAATAGGCCTCTCAAGTTGCTCAAACTCGACCATCCACTAGATATAGGCCAGATCCACCAGCCGGATGGACACCACGTCCACCCGGTCAGCCTCAGCAACACGAGCCGCTAACAACAAGCATTCAATCTGGATCAATCACTGTTCAGCCTCTAAAGGCGTCTCAGTGCCGGAAAAACGGTCGGGATGCAACCTCATAAAATTGGTAACTGTTCCTGGACGAGGCGGAATATTTGCCTGCACAGGCACAACAGGAGGCGCAACCCGGGCAGCTTCAAGAGCAGCCATCACAAGAACACTTTGGTTTTGCTGCTGATTAATCAGCCGCTCAAGCACAGCAGTGACAGCCTCAATTGGATCAACCTGCAACTGAGAAGTAGAACCTCTGCGAGCCATAGTCTGCACAAAACCAAAAACAATAGGCATCCAGAATTAGAGTTGGTATAAATTCATTTATGTATGCATGGTCGATGAAAGTTGAGTCGATCCCAGTTCGAGCCAAGCTTGTCTAATATATTAGGCAACTAATACATTAGCCAAACCTGGTGCTCTGATACCACTAATAATCCTGTCACGCTCCGCTTCCCAAAAAGAATACGGAATACGGATACGAGATAAAAGCTCAGCGAATGATTTTCATCGTCCATAAGCCATTGAAGAGTCTTTACAACATTTCACAAGATAATCAGAGTCGGAAGTCAAAGATACAACCATGCATGCATAATTCAAACAAGATACCAACAGAAATTACTTGAAACCAAATATAATAATCTCAAATAATCAAATTCTGAACAAGTCAATATCCTGGGTCACATCGCCGAAATACAAGATAAATATCCAAGTAATCAAGTACATCTTAATCAAGTTCAAGCAACAATAATAATAACAATTAAAGCATGAAATCCAGCACTAGTATCTCATATCTCCAATGCCATCGGGCAGCTGACCATCCTGATCTGCAATTAATAAATTGTAGGAGAAAAAAAAAAGAAAACAAGTACCCGTCAATTGCAAGTTACGGACCACTTATAATATAGGATACAAGTACATGGGATAGATAAATCTAAGTAATAAGCCTAGCATGGTATAATCATGATAACAGAGTATAAATCATGGCATGGCAAGATAAGCAAGTATAATAGTATATGTCGAGTGTCCTGTAAACATGTTTCATGTACCAAGTAACCAGTATCAAGAATCATGTAATCATGTTGCATGTATCAAGTACCAAATCTCATGTATCATGTAGTCAAGTATCAAGTGGGCATGTATCATGTTCAAGTGTCATGTCTCATGTCTTGTAGTTATTACTATCTAGGTAGCACTTCATGCACCCCAAAAACATAACACATGGTTGCTACTACAAACAGTTTCGCCTTAGATTTCATAGGGAACCATACAGGACAGTGTACTCAGGGACAAGCTCCAAGTATCATGTAATCATGTATCGTGTAAACAAGCTCCAAACCCAAACAAGCTCGAGTATCATGTGTGTACGTGTCATGTATATCGTGTCAAGCTCCACATGTAAACAAGCTCCAATAATCACTATGTTCTTCCGAGTACACGTTTTAGCGCTATCCACTACTAGATGTTTTCCTTAACCCCGGCTTGGTTATTTTATTATTATTAGTGTCCAACAAGCATGTATGTGTGCAAAATCTATCAAGAATAACATAGCATGATCATGTAACAAGTTCAAGTTACAAGTTAAACATGTGTGGGTACAAGATAACATATAACAGGGTAAAATGACTAGCTTTCTAATTCATGATAGCAAGACCATACTATAGCAAAACTGAAATTCCTAGTGTTATAAACATGCAAATCTGAATCTGTCAAAACGTCTAGAAAATAGACTCCTAATCGAATCCAGTGAGTATAAATAAGTTATATAGCATTTCACAAAAACATAACTCAAAACTGATTTGAATTCAGAAAATAGGTTCAACCAGAAATCAAGAAATCGACTTCAAGAGCAGGAAAATAGCATGAAAACTCGTTAAATAAATCCACGAAAAATCTGAGGTATTCCCCTATATGTCTATTATCAGAATATCAAGTTTCAGAATTTTTCAGTAAAATTAGATTAGTCATCAAAAATCAGGAAACATCAATAAACGATAGTTTGGCAAACCTAGAATTCCCAACATTGCGGTACAAAAACTATAATATCTCGCAACCAGTGAAACAAAATCCAAATCCGCCAAAGGGATATGAAAATAGATAGAATAAGCTAACTTTTATATTTCAAAATTATTTTTCATACAGTAAAAGCAATCAAGGTGAAAACACGATTCTTTACAGAACAGCAAGAGCAAAATACAACAAATATAGTTTTCACAAATTAGCATGAAACGACATATAAAGTTTATCAATAAAATCTGCCAAAATTCTGGATAATCCCTAATTAGGTATAAAAAAATTGACCAAAACTTTAGATCAAAATATTATGTGTAGCACAAGTACAAAAATAATTTAGTCATCAAAATCACCAAGAAACGAAATCTGGAAAAGATCTACACCTCTGTAGTAAAACAGTCATATCTCACATATACGAAAATGAAATCGAGTAAGGTCAGAGGGGTTGGAAAGAAGACAAAATTCTCTACAAATCATGTTTAATACTGAAATTAAGATTCTCACCTTAATATGGTCTAAATTACTGATCAAGACAGATCATCGACAAAACACAGAATTTCCTCAAAAACCAAAATCAATATAGATCCAAGGAAACTTAATCCACACACAACCAAACATGAAATCGAGTCTACCAAGTATCCAAACAACATGGATTAGGGAATATAACAAGTCCACAATAGGCTAATCACATGGATCTCAACAATTATTCAAATTCTCACAAATAGTTCACATACATGATCAAGTCAAGAACTGGCGAAAACCTAGTTGTTTCATGTCGAATTTGTGTTGTGAATCAACTATGGTCAAATAGTAGTATAGAGACAAAACCCAACAAGACTAACACACAAGAGTCGTCTCTAGAACCCCACTACATTATAGGTGGTATTTTTAACTTGTATCCTACAAAGAAATTTGAGTACAAGTTACTTGCCTTAACCAAAGATGACGAACGAAGAAAATTAGGAATAACGGGAACGGATCCTGACAATGTGCAAAACCCACGAACAAAAATCCACGAACGAATGAATCTAAGCATGCTTGAGCGAAAATCTCCACACGAACAAACTCCACAAAAGAGTGGTGATCAAGAGAGAGATGACGGCAATGGTGGCTTGCGACCACGTGGTAGATCAATGCTGGCAAGAGGATGAGAGAGACTTGGGATCATATAGTGGTGATGGTGTGAAAGGTGATCAGCTAAGAGACGGGGGCTCTCGGGTATGGGGAGATGGTCGAGATGCTCAGGTCGGGAATGAGTGGTTTCGGCCTGGGGTGATCGGGCTGTATGTGCGGGGTGGCGCAAACAAGGAGGAAGGGGCTAGGGTTTAGTAGATGGAGGCTAGGGTTAGGATTAGGGTTTAGGGAGAGAGAGAGGTTGAATATATATATAAGGGGATTAGGGTTTAGTAATACAAGTTGGGTTATTAGGTTGTGGGTATATTAGGAGTAGTAATAGGGTATGTTTAATAGGGCTTTAATTGGGGTACAAATTGTATAGGATATCAAATAGGATTATGGATTTAATTTGGCTTTGGTAATCCTATGAGGGCTCAAACAATTGGATTGGGAATATGATGAGCAACCAACACCACCATAAGCACCCAAGAACACAAAATAAAGAAGACAATAACCAAATGAAAGAAAGAACAATAATAATGAACAACGAAACCAAAAGACAATCAATCAACCACAAGGGCTCAAAAAAATGAATAAAATGAATATATATTGAAAACAACTCCACTATAAGGTTCAGAAAGAATACAAGAGAGAAAATACACTAAAATGAAAAAAACACTAAAAAATACACAAAATAAAAAATAGGGGTTACATGTTCGGGCTATGATGATGATAACAGTAATAACACGGGCCATGGTATAATTTCTTACATAATGACGATAATAGTAGTAACACGGGCCATGGTGTAATTTCTCACACGATGACGATAACGGTAATAATCACGGGCCATCATCCGAGTACAGTCTCTATATCGTCAACTACTCTAGTCAATCTCTTAAACCCCGGCTTATTAATTATTTCATCAGTGCAACAATACAATGTGCAATTTAAGACATGAGATGAACAATAGTATCAATAGGAGAACAATAGGATGGTAACATGAAATAGGACAATTAGAATGGTAACAATAACTCATTAGGCTCATGCAATACAACATATATATATTAATTCATACAATAGTACGATATAAGAATAATTAATCTATTAAAATTTGGTAACATGAAATTGTACATTTACAATGGCAACAGTAACTCATTATGATCATGCAATACAACATACATATATTAATTCATGCAATAGTACGATATAGGAATAATTAATCTATTAAAATTTGGATTATAAAATTCTGGACAACAAGAGTAGTCTGTAAAAAAATGAGTTTTCCGCTATTTCAGAACTCGAAAACTGAATCCGTTAGAAATTCTAGAAACTAGACTTTCACACGGTTCCAATGCATATTTAAAGTTCAAAATCTGACAAAAGTAGCTAGGTCAAACAGATCATTCTTTACAGATTTCATGTTGAGGTAGAATTTCGACATCATGTTATTTTATTTTTAGAATCAGTAAAAGCTCAATAATAAATTCATTAAAAATATTTTCTAGACTCCTAAACATGTTAAGCAACAATGTGAAAATTTTCAGAGTAAAATTTTATCATTTGATCAACTTTTTTATTGTTTAAGCATGGAAGATACAAGAATCTGAAAATCAAAAAGTAAAAATACAGTTGTAGTAAAACGGGCATAACTTTTTGTACACAACTCGGAATTCAAAAATTCAAGATATTCTGG
The DNA here is from genome assembly GCA_017893485.1 of Hemerocallis citrina. NCBI lineage: Eukaryota > Viridiplantae > Streptophyta > Magnoliopsida > Asparagales > Asphodelaceae > Hemerocallis > Hemerocallis citrina. The sequence goes on from CM030367.1 coordinate 120,039,606, forward strand.
AAACTAGAAAGACAAGGCTACAATTCTTATTCAGAAAATTATTCATTTTAAGATAATTTGCTAGTTCAAAAATAGCAGTCAACATACAGGACAACAAGTAAGATACAAGTTTTAGGGTAGTTTTCATGAAAAAAAATTAATTTAAAGATGATGGGTATCAGTTCTACTAGTTGATAAACTTCTCAATCAGCATGAAGGGTATAAGAACATGGTAAATAAGATTAAGAACACATACATATATCAATTTATCATTAATCAACCATCAACCGATCAAACAACATATAACCTAGCAATTGTCTCTACATTAATTAATCGTGTTATGAGTTACATGAAAATTTCATATCATCAATACTGTATGATGTATGCAAGATTCAATATTTTTGGAGTCAAAGTGGCACGATGTCAAGAATATCGGGGTTAGCTCGTGTAAACCCTCAATAGACCCAACGAAGAGATAAACAAAGTATAATACGATAAACAAGAGATCCACTTGTAAGAATTTCAACAAAACTTGAATTTGACACAATTAACAATTCAAGAGGACGGTGACTTGCCTTATTAACAGAGAAAACGAATACCAAGAATAACGGGATAAGGATCCCTAAGCAACGAACCCAAGAACTAGCACAATAGCACGTGCAATAAAATCCAAGCAAAATTAGCCACATGAGAACTTAGCAACAACAACAAGAGTAGAGACAGCAACAACAGAGTTAGCAATGGCAACAGCAAGGGCAACGGCAGCATCGCTGGATGAGGGCGGTGATGGGGGTCGACGCGGCGGTGGGAGGTGGGTCGAGGACGGCGTCGACGGGGACAGGAGAAGGTCGTCGGGATTTGGGGGTTATGGCTGTTGTTGGTGATCGAAAACAGGAAAGGAAGAGGAGGTTGGGGGTTTTGGGTGTCTGGGCATCGAGGTAGTCGATGAGGGGAGGTCGATGAGTGGTGGCGATGACGGGGGTCTCCGGAGGTGGCCGAGGAAGGAGAGGACAGTATTGGGTTTGGGAATTTTGACCGGAAATTGGACGGGGAGAGAGAATGGCGAGGAGAGAGAAAGAAGAGAGAGAATAAGCAGCTAGGATTTTGATTGTGTGCAATTTTTAGAATTTTCTGTAGAGTTGTATTTATAGGGTACAATTAGGATATACTGGGTTAGTGATTTAGGATTCAATAATAGCGGTTTTGGGTCAAGAACGATTGAAATTAGGTTTTAGGGTTCAAATAAGAGATAAATCTAAATCAATAGGGTTCGAATAAAAATACCCACAATTAGATAGAAGAAAATAGGATCAATAAGAACAGCTCAATCAACAAGAACGAAGAATTTCATGAACAAAATTTAATTAAAATAATCAAGAAACAAAAATAGAGCATTTTATTCGATTACCAATAAAATATTACAAAAAGGGGGGAAATGAAAATAGCGGAAATGGTAGTTACATTATTATTCAACTCAATAATATAACAAGATAGATACAACCACACATGCAATAAGAACAATCACATGAATAACAATACTTGGAATAAAACATGATATAATCAAATAGGATAATCTAACATCTGGAAACAAAATAACAATCTCCGGGTCAAAAGCCCATAATACAATGTTAATAAAACTCAATACAAGAAGTCCAATAAAATATCGATCAATCTAGAAAGCAATAAATCCTCAGAAAGACTATTTTCCACGTCCTGCAGGTAACTCTCCTTGATCACCTGTGAATACCTCATCTAAAAGGAAAAGAAAATTTTCCGTAGGGCAAGTCATGGACAGCAATCAGAGAAAGTAATGAACAATGAAAATACATTATAGCAATGAATTCAATAAAGCAATATGAATCAATAACGATGGACGATAGCAACAATCAATATCAATGGTAACAATGCGATGATTATAACAATAAATGATATTTCAATATTCGATGTCAATACTCAATGGTCGATGTCAATATCAATAAAAATGTTCAATATCAATAGCAATGACGATGTTCAACATGCATTGTCAATAATGTGTCAATTCCTAAGTCTATTAGCTTTTAGCCTAACTAATGCATGTACTACTGCATCCCATACCACAGGTTCCGTACATACAATTAATATCATTTAGACCTAAGTAATGTACTATATAGATCATGTACTCGGCAACAATAATCAATATTCAATAATCACGATTCAATATTCAATGTACGATACAATAATTCAGCAACGATACAATATACGATAGAATGGGTTACCGTCGTAAGCCACAATCAATCAATAAAACAATAGCCGATAACAATATTTAGGGAAACACGGGCCCCTCCTCCGAGTACAGTCTTTACATTGTCCACTACTTAAGTCACCCTTAAAACTCGGCTTGTTAAATATTTTATCGATGCAATCAATTATATTATGCAATCAAATAAATTTGATGAACGATGGTATCAATAGAAATCAAGAGTAGGATCAAAAGGAGCGACGCAATAAGAGAATATCAAAAGTGCAATAGATCTTGTAATGTATTTACCACAACCCAATTCAGCAATTATAATGATATATACACAATCATATTAAGTAAATATGGGAAACACAATTCTAGACAACAGTACATTACTGTACTAAAATCAAGATTCTCACTGTTACAGAAATCCAAAACTAGATCCGTCAGAAGTTCTAAAAGTAGACTCCGGCTAAGTTTCAACGCATATTTAAAATATTAAATCCGATAACATAGATAGGTTAATTAGATCGTTCTTTATAGATTACATGCTCTGACTGAAAATCAATATCAAGTTGTGATATTTGTAAAATCAGTAAAAGTCCAATTTTAAATTCATCAAAAATAATTATCAAGCCCCTAATCATGTTGACTAACAATCTAGAATTTATTTGGGCCATATTCTTCCTGATCCCCCTTGTACTTCCTTTCTTGTTTTTATTTTTGCAAGTAGGCCTTGTAGCGGACTGGCCACCGCCTGATGTATTAGCGAACATCTTTTAATGAAAAGAAGACTCTTTTTTGGCTAAGTGTTGGAGTGCTTTGTCTTTGAGTTGCATTGTAGCTTGAATGTATTCTCTTATGGACTTGCTTCTTGATCTTAAGAGATTTTACTTCTTTCGTTCTCCCCAGGATTGCATTGTGGCTCGTCTTCGCATTGAACTCGGGGTTGCCAAGCTAGGGCTTTCACAAAGTCAGGAGCTACTTCGTAAAGCAGAATCTGAGCTTAGTTATCTGAGGTCGATCCTTGCTCATTGCAACATAGAGGTGAAATGGTTAGAAGAGGGGCATCATGAGGCAGAGCCTGAAGGCGAATAAGTGGGTACGTCGATGGCTGTCAACCTCTGCTTGAGACTCTCACATCTTCGTCGTTCTCTATGCCAGAACGCTGTGGAGAGGGACGAACTGGAGAAGATGGTTGTTGAAAAGAGCTTCGAGGTCACTCATCTACGGCAGACAATCTCTGATTCCTCTCATGGGGCAGGGTTAATATGGTTGCCACGTCTAGAGATAAATGTCACAGACGTCTCGCTTACGGAGCGGAATGTCGAGCTGGAGAAGGAGAATGCTTGCTTGCAATGGCTATCTAAGAGAAGCAATGTCAGGGGGTACTCGAGGAGGGGCTTCATCTAGTTTTCTCTAAGTGTTAGGGGGTAGGCTTCCATTGGCTCCAAGCCATCTTCGTCAATGCTTGGTTTGAGAAGGACCTCTATCAAGACGGCCCGTTATAGACCTTGGAGAGACGAGGAGGCGAGCTTAGAGAGGGTATCTGCTTGCCCATTTTCCTCTCTGGGAAACCGCTGGAGTTGAACATCTTCGAATAGAGCTAGAAGCTCCGTCACTTTTGCCAAGTACTGGGCCATACATCCGTCCCTTGCCTTGTACTCCTCAGACACCTGGTTGACTACTAACTAGGAGTCGCTGAAGACCCTTACGCGCTCGGTGCCTACCTTGTAAGCCATGCAGAGCCCTGCTATGAGGGCTTCATACTCTGCTTCATTGTTTGCTGCCAGAAAGTTTAGGGGGAGGGAGTACTGGAGGACGAAATCGTTGGGTCCAGTTAGGATGACGCCAGTCCCGCTTCCATTGGTGCAAGAGGACACGTCCACATAAATGGTCCAGACAAGGGGGTCGGTAAACGACTCGCATGAGTCGGGGATGGTGTTCTCCACGATGAATTCGGTCAGAGCTTGGACCTTTATTGTCGTTCTGGGCTGTTAGCTGATGTCATGCTGACTTAGCTCGATGGACCACTTCATGAGCTGCTTGAATGTCTCGGGCTTGTGGAGAACTTGTTTCAGCGGTTGGTCGGTAAGGATGACCACCGAATGGGATTGGAAGTAGGGGTGGAGCTTTCGGGCCGCCATGACCAGGGTGAGAGTCATCTTCTCCAGCTTCGGGTAACGGAGTTCGGCATCGCGGAGCACCTTGCTCACATAATAGATGGGCTTCTGCGTCTTCGCCTCTTCCCTTATATGGATCGCACTGAGCGTCTGCTCCGAAGCTGCGAGATAGAGGTAGATGACCTCCCCAGGTGCTGGCTTGCTCAGAAGTGGGGGGGTTAGCCAAACATTTCTTTAGCATGTTAAAGGACTTCTGTTGCTGCTGTCCCCACTCGAAGCCTTTAGCCCCCCTGAGGGCCTTGAAGAACAGGAGACACTTCTCGCCGGACTTGGAGAGGAATCGCCCAATCACGGTGAGGCACCCTGTGAGCCTCTGTACTTCTTTGACGTTGGAGGGGGAGCCACCTTGAGAATGGTTGGACCTTTTTAAGGTTGGCCTCTATGCCCCTCTGGTTGACCATAAACCCCAGGAATTTGCCCGATGAGACACGAATGCACACTTGTTCGGGTTTAGCCTCATATTGTGCCTCCTGAGCACCCCGAAGGCTTCTTGAAGGTCGAGAGTGTGCTTTTGCCCTCGGGTGCTCTTGACCAACATGTCGTCGACGTAGACCTCCATATTTCGGCCAATCTGGTCTCGGAAGACCCTGTTCATAAGACGCTGTGTAATATCCCGGACGGATATTATATTGTATAAATTATTATTTTTAAATTAAAATATTTTTAATGGGAATTTCTTGGTTTCACTCATAAAAAGTTACCTGGACCTATATACTGGTAAGTATATACAGGTATTGTATCAGTTTTGTGCACTTGTACAAAATCCTGAAAAAATGCATTTTTGAGAAAAATGTCTGGAAATTCCGGGCAGACACTGAAAATTATTATTTTATTTTTATTTTCCGAAATGAAATATTTTTGGTGGATATCACCCGGTTTTGTTGACAAACATTATCTGTCTCTATATACCAGTCTGTATACATCTGTATTGTATCAAATTGGTACTGAAATCTTCCGGGATGATAATAAAATTTATTTTATTATTATTTTTGTAATTAAATTATTTTTGTACGGATTGTGCGGTTTTACAAACGGAAATTATCGGCATATAAATATATACATACGTATGCGTATTGTACCGATTTCGTACGTTTGTACAAACCATGTAGTATATGTTTTGGACAAAAATATCTTATTTTTGTTATGATTAATCAAATTTGGAGGGCTAGGATTTGTTTGGAGGCTTAAACCTAGGGTTAAGATTAATTAGGGATACATAAGGGTTTAAATTGTATCTTTTACTAGAAGACTCTTCTCCACCTCACCCGTCCACCTCACCCCCTCCACCTCATCCTTCTAAGGCCAGCCAAAATGACCCCAAGGGGGCTTGTGCACTTGTGTGGATGTATTTTGCACTTCCCACCCTCTTTTCATCCGATAAATACCCCTCCCTTTCACCTTTTGCCTCATTTTACAAGAAAAAAAAGAGAGAAGAAAAGAAAGAGAGGGAAAACCCTAAGTGTTCTTCATTAGGGGGTTTTCCATAGGTGTGTTCTTCATTGGAGGTTTTTGTAGTAGAAAGCTAGGAGGAAGGAGAAGGAAAGCTAGCTAGTTTTTCCTACAAAGAGATCTAAGGATGGAATTCTCTACTTCTAAATTTTTAAGTTGTATGTTCTTATTTATTTTGTTTATATAGAAAAGAACCCATCTTTTAGGGTTAATAATGGTTGTATGTGAGAAAGAACCCATCTTTGATGGTTGGTTGTTGTTGGATAAAAAGAACCCATCTTTTGATGGTGGGTGTTGTAGGTGCATGTTCTAAATAACTTGGACTATTTTTCTAAGCATATAAGTGGTTGTAGGTTAAAAAGAACCCATCTTTATGATGTTTTGTTGTGTATTTATTTTCCTAAATAACTTGGACTAATTTCCTAAGCATAAGCATGTTTGTAGGGATCAAAATGATCCCATGAAAAAGATGGATGGTGAGACCTAATTAAAAGGCATAAACGTTGATTTTTTTAGACATTGTATGGTTAGTATTGTTGTGATAATTATTTTGGACTAATTGGACTATGATATGTGCATAAGAACGGTGGGAAATCAAGATGAAGATTATCTCTTTTTATTTGTGTGGATTCTTGTCCACTTTTGTTGTATGTGTGTTCTTTAAAATGACTTGGACTAAGTATTAAGTATAAAGTGATTATAAGGATCAAAAGGATCCCATTAAAAAGATGGGTGGTGGAACTTGTTAAAAACACATAAAGGGTGATCTTTGGACTCGTTATGTTTATTGTTGTTATTATGGTTATTTTATTAACACAAATGACCACTTGGACTATAGCTATGTGCATATAAAGATTAGTGTAGTGAGAATATTTACTTACCCATTCTAGGGTTGTAGAACTCATTGAGCTTTTTAAAGATAAGTTTTTGTTGTATGTTGCTCTCTACTTTGTTAAGAAATCATTCTTACTAACCCTTGTTCATAAAAGGTTACTCTTTTTGTGTGTAGGAACTTGTAGGATTGAAGAAAAGTGGGTTTTAGTATGTACTAATTTGTTGACTAATAAATGTAGTCCTTGTAATATATATAGGACTTGTAATTTCCTAAAGAAGTAGTCTTGTAATAATTTACTTTTAGTCGTTTAGTAGCATGTTCTAAACTTCTATAGGTTGCTAGAAACCCATTCATGCATGTGATATTTAGTTGTTCTTAGTAAAGAACCTACCATGCTTGAGTTGTAGCAAAGAACCCATCCATGCTTATGTGAACCCATGAACCTACCATGTTTGTGTTCTATGTCAAAAAGAGAACCTATTCATGCTTGTGAACCCACCCATGCTTAAGTTGTGTAGCAAGGAAACCCATTCATGCTCATGAAACCCATGAACCTATTAATGCTTATGGAACCCATGAACCGATTCGTACTCATTCTAGTTTCAAAAAGAATTCATATACCATGCTTGAGTTGATTTTAGTAAGTATACCATGCTTGAGTTGTTGTAAGTTGTTGTAGTAAGAAACCCATCATGCTTGAGATGTAGTAAAAGATACCATGCTTAAGTAGTTGTAGAAAGAAACCCATCATGCTTGAGATGTAGTAAAAGATACCATGCTTAAGTTGTTGTAGAAAGAAATCCTTCATGCTTGAGATGTAGTAAAAGATATCATGCTTGAGTTGTGTAGTAATTCGAAATTAAAAAGAACCCATTCATGCTTATGGAACCCATGAACTCATTCGTACTTGTTCTAGTTTCAAAAAGAATTCATATACCATGCTTGAGTTGATTTTAGTAAGTATATCATGCTTGAGTTGTTGTAGGTTGTTGTAGAAAGAAACCCATGCTTGAGTTATAGAAAGATACCATGCTTGAGTTGTTGCAGAAGGAAACCCATGCGTGAATTGTATTCATTCTTGAGTTGTAGAAAGATATCATGCTTGTGTTATTGTAATGGTTCTAGTAAAGAACCCATGTTGAGATGTGTAGTTGTTTTAGATTCAAAGGAATCCATGCATGTTTGAGTTATATGATTGTAGTGGTTTCGGTTAAAATTATAAAAGGAACCCATGAGTTGAGCTTGCATGATAACCCAATTGAAATGAACCCATGTTCCACAGTTGTTCTAGTTTGATTTTTAAGAAGAAACCCATGAAACTAGCTCCATGATAGTTCTAGCTCGAATTGGCAAGGAACCCATGCAATTAGGTTCTAGATGATTCTAGCTCAACTTCGAGAAAGAACCCATGAACCAAGTTGCATATTGTCCTAGTTCAATTTGGGAAAAGAACCCATGAGTTCTAGTTGTATGCGTTTCTAATTGAAATTGGACCATATAATGTGCACATGCTTCATCTTCAATATATGGTAAATAATGGTTGGAAAAGTCACTAGTATCGTTAGCTAAATAAAAGCTAGCCCAGGGGTCATCGAACTTCAAGACTCGCATCTTACCACCTTGGAAACTGTGGATAAATCACACCTCGAGCACCAACGGATCTTAACTGATGTGGATTGATCGCGGGCCGAGAGTGTTGATGAGATCCGAGTTAGGGGTAGTGATAGGGTCTCATAATTGCCGTAGGGGCCATCAACCATCAAGAATCACATCTTGCCACCTTAGAAACTGTGGATAAATCACACCTCGAGCACCGTCGGATCTTAACTGATATGGGTTAATCGTGAGCCGAGAATGTTGATGAGATCCAAGTTAGGGGTAATGATGAGTAAGAGAGATTTCCGTCATCGATGTCTTGGATCGATAGACCATGAGTTGGATCGGGATACATAAGAAGGTTATTGAAAACCCCGTGAGATTGTTTGGGCTTAGTGACATCGTTAGGGTAGTAACTTATGGCTATTACTACTTAAACTTTACTTATTATTATTTTTGCCGAAGGGAAAGAGTTGGTGTTAAGGGGGATTCCTTATGATCCGACCTATCCTATAGACCAATACTAGGCGATGTTAATGGGTTGTACCTTCCCGTCGAAGGGATACGTATGGTGTCTTCTCACGAGTTGGGAGCACAGGTTGCGTATCTCGTCTGTTAATTTCAGAAATACCATGATAAGAACGGTCTGTTGGAACTAGGAGATGGACTCCAGAAATTCCGTCACGTTCTATGCCAGGGAGAGCGAACGGGCCATAGATCACTGTCTATGAGTTATGGGTGACACAGGGTAGGCTTCGTGCTATCCTGCGCTCGGAAGACCCTGTGTTCGTTTGGTTTTGAGTGAGGTCGGGTGCACCTGACGGGATTAGACCGTTCAGGGCAACCTCATCAGTCAAGTTGTAGCTTCGGGTACAGGATTGTGTACAATGTAGAATTCTTAACGAGGGTTCGAATCCCTATATATAAAGAAACGGATTGAGATGGGACGTATGTAGTATGGGTTGCATACTATTTCAGAGACTTGCTTGCATTAGAATAAGAACATCTTGGCGTTAGTTAATCTTGTATTAAAGTCTAAGGCATAGCATACACTGACACATCAATTATATATACACGTTTCTCTTTCCATTAATCTGTTTGCTTAAGTGGAGAATTGCTGCTAGTTATCAGCCTTAAAGCATCAGTAAATACTGATGCCCCCCATTTCAATAGGTAACGGATTGCAGAAGTATAGGTACAGGATTCAGGATGACTCAAAGCGAGAGAAGCAAGAGTCGTTTCCATTTCCGCTACATTATATGTTGTTACTATTTTTCCATTGTGACAATTTTGTAATCTATTTATTTGTTGGAAAGCATCCAAGTGAAATACCAAGTGTTTTTCTTTATTCATTTGTACTCTGATGTAATATGTTGAAATTTGTAACACTTGGGATTGTAAAGGTATTATTGTAACACTGTTGTAATGTATTGCAATTTTGTAACATTCGGATTTGTAATACATTTGTGTTGAATAAAAAGTTTCAAATTTTCTTGTCTTTTCTGTGTATTGTGGCAAATTGAAGGAAAGATTCTGTCTTATGTCACGGTTTCCTAGTCACCAAAAATCGGGGTGTTACACGCTGATAGGTAGCTCCCACGTTTTTCAAGCCGAAGGGCATAACACGGTAGCAATAGAGGCCTTGGTCCATCACTAATGAAGACTTTGGGATGTTGGGAGGGAACATCCTGATTTGGTTGTACCCTGAGAAGGCGTCCATAAAACTGAGGAGCTCATGCCCGGAGGTCGCATTGATCAGGGTGTCGATGCTAGGAAGAGGAAATGGGTCTTTCGGGCATGCCTTATTGAGATCGATGAAGTCAATGCACATTCTCCAGCTCCCGTTGGCCTTCTTGACCATCACCACATTGGAGAGCTACTCAGGGTAGTTTACCTTCCGGATAAAGCGCGCATTGAGGAGTTTCTCAACCTCCTCCTTGATCGCCTGTTGCCTCTTGGGAGCAAACTTCTGCCTCTTCTGTTGGGCAGGCTTGACCCCAGGGGTGACGCTCAGGCGGTGCATTGAGGGCTCTTCTGAGATTCCGGGCATATCGGCTGCAGTCCAGGCGAAGTGGTCGCGATTCTCCCATATGCATCGGGATATGTCTTTCTTAATGGAGGGGAAGAGAGCCTTGCTGATGCGGAACGTCTTAGTGGTGTCTTCTTCGGAGAAGGCCACTTCCTCCAATTCGTCCACGGGCTCGGAGATAGTTTGACCGCCTTCCTGAGGAAGTTCGAGCACTTCCAAAGAGAGAACTGGACCCCCCATCGAGGTCATATAGCACTTCCAAGCCGCTTCTTGACTTCCTCTTACTTCTCCCACTCCTGAGGGCGTGGGGAACTTCATCTTCATGTGGTAGGCTGAAAGGATGGCTTGAAGTGCGGCCAAACCTGGTCTACCTAGGATAACAATATAGGCAGCCTTGACGTCGACCACCATCAAGTCCATTGGCTCCGTGTGAGTTACCGGGGCCTTTCCAGCCGTTACGTCGAGGGTTGTGACTCCCTCGACCGTAACCGGGACCCCAGTGAACCCTAAAGAGTATAGCCCGCGGGCTTGAGCCGATCCCTCGACAGTTGGAGGCCCTTGAAAGCCTCCAAGAAAAGGATGTTGACGGAGCTGCCATTATCCACCAAGATTCGAGGAACGTCGAAGTTCGCCATTCGGAGATTGATGACGAGGGCATCGCAGTGGGGTGTGCGGATGCCCTTCAGATCCCTATCGGAGAATGTCACCGGGACACCTAGGCCCTTGGGGGGGTGGCTCTGTACGGAATTGACCTCCCTGACAAAGGCTTTTTGGGAGGAGTTGGAATCTCCCCCCATTGGGCCTCCGTGTATCAGGTGCAGGATGTCCTCTACTTCGGCCTCCGGAGTCTTCGTGCGTTGCTCTGTTCGCCTGTTAGCCCCCGTGGGCGGCAGGGGCATATCAGCTTGGTCCCTTCTCACAAACCGAGTGAGCTGCCTTCTCTGGATGAGGACCTCGATTTCATCCTTTAAGGCCCGAAAATCGTCGGTGTCGTGCTCGTGGTCCCTGTGGAAATGGCACAACTTCTCCCGGTTTCTCTTCTTCTCGGGGGTGTTCATCTTTGGAGGCGGCAGCAGGAGACCTTCGTTCCCGATCTCCATTAGGATGGCTGATACACTCGCATTTAGCGGAGTGAATTTCTTAAAGCGGGTGAGAGGACGTCGCTAACCTCCATTATCTTTCTGGAGCTTCTTAGCTCTTTCTTCTTCCGTGCCCTTCCGCTTATTCCCAGAAGTCGACGCCTCAAAGGTGGGGCGGTGGACAGCTTCTTCGACTCGGATGTACTTTTCGCTCCGAAGCAGAAGCTTTGAGAAGTCCCGAGGGGGCTTCTTAGCGAGGGACGCCCTGAGATCCGCATTGAGGATGTTGAACTGGAAGGCGACAGTGGCGACCGAGGGTTCCAAGGAGGCAATGGATCTGGCCTCAGCAGTGAAATGCTTCACATAGTCCTTCAATCGTTCAACCTTCTTTTGGCTGAGGAATAGGAGGGAGGCACTTGTCTTCTCGGTGCAGCGGCTGCTCACAAAATTCATGAGGAAAAGTCCCTTGAACTGGTCGAAGGAGAAGATAGATGCCGGTGCAAGTCGAGAATACCACTTCCGTGCTGGCCCTTTATGGGTGGCTAGGAATGTCTTGTAGAGGAGGGTGTCGGTTGCATGGTGGATCATCATGAGAGTTTTGAAACTCTCGATGTAATCTGCGGGGTCCGACTCCCCGGTGTAGGTCTCGAAGTGTGGAGGCTTGAAGTTGTCCGGGACTGGAGCCCCCATGATGGTGCGAGAGAACGGGGGTCTGCTTGGGCGGAGGTCCCTGGCCCGTCGTTCTTCTTCCCGGTCGAGCTGGCCGAGGCATCTCTCCATCTCGTGGAGACGGTTGTAGATCGATTCCTCTCTTCGGTCGTGTCTTGCTGAGCCTTGAGACTCCTCCTCATGCCGAGGAGGGGTAGGGCTGAGATGGCAATGGCTCTGAGTAGGTGGCGGACTGATAGAACGACGGGGGTGGCTTAGAGCAGGCCGTGGGCTTTGGGAACGACGGTGATGGTCGGGAGAAGGGTGGAGATTGCTCGGAGCCGGTCTGGGACTTCGAGAGCGGCGAGGACGGCACGGGGTCGGTCAAGGACTGCAGGAACGGTGAGGATGGTGAGGAGCTGGCTGAGGGCTGGGGCCCGACGGCCATTATTGGGGGCAGCGTTGAGCGCCCAGAGGACTGCCTCCTGGAATTACTGAAATTCTGCCCTCGTGACTAGGGCCTCCTGCTCATGATGGGCTCGAGGAGCAGGGCGGTCGGCTGGGGAGCAGCTCCGTCTTGGGTGACGTTGGGGTGACTCTCTTCGCCTTCGGAGAGAGTTAGACCCTCCTTGGTTGGATCGACGAGGTGAGCGATCCCTCGGGGGCTCGCGGCGAGGGTTCACCTCTTGGGCCCGCCTCTCGTCCAGATGGGTACGAAGATCGGGTCCATGCTCGGTCTGCCGATTGTTGATCACGTTTTGCAGATCCTTTTGTAACACCCCGGATTGTATGAAGCTTGTATATATATGTATGTATGTATGTATGTATATTGTCTGTATATGTGCACATGATTGTAGGGTTTTGTTTGATTTTTGCTATCAGGGTGTGTGGTTAGGGTTACGGGACAGTTCATGGGAGGATTGCATTCTAAAAGATGCATGAGAACGAGGAGAAGCGATACTAGTATAAACACTAGTTTTCGGTACGACGTCTATGCAAATATAACACTGTATGATACTACAGTGGATATATATTGCGTACGCTTGATAAACCACTCGTCTCACACTCGTAGGAACCCATTTAACTTAAGATGGGCAGCCAACACAACAACCACAAAACAAGGGGCTCAAGCCATGGTTTTGACCAAACCACCCTACCAACCTATACTAGCTAGCCCCAAAACCGGCCCATATCCCCTTCTCTTCTCCTTCATTTCTCCACTCCATTCCACCCCCTTGCTCTGGAAATTTCAGAACTCCTCCAAGAGAGAAAAAGAAAGGAAGAAGAGAGAGTGAAGAAGAAGACTCAAGGAAGGATTTTTCAAGGAAGGAAGCTCAAGGAGATCAATTCCTCTACAACAACCAAGGGTGGGGTGTAGCGCCCCGAATTTCTAAATACGAAACTTTAGAAAATACGTGGCACTTTCCCAGCGATCCACTTCAATGTAACAATATACATAGACCAAAAACTCAAGTCATTTTATTCCAAATCTTTATTACAATAATCTTTAACATTTCAGTGGAAATACAAACACCGTAAATTACCACAATTCCTTTTACAAAACTCTTCTTACAACAATTTACACAAGGCTCTATTATAATACTCATAATCTCTATAGCTAACCCAAGCATCCAAGCCTCCAATTCAAAGCAACCTGCAACATGTGAGGCTAGAGTTGAACCCTAACCCCCAAAACTACGGGGTCAGCCATAAATGGTGTGAGTGATATAAACAACAAACACAAATAACACATAAACATAAATTCTCAACCAACATGCACTGAACAAAAATACAATAACTGAACATGTAATCTGAAACAAGAACGATAGGCCAGTACATGCAAGAACCAAGTCGAGAAACAATACCAACGATCAAGTATCCATCAATCAATCATCCTAAAAAATAGTGCAGCTCAACTGCTCGGTGCAGTCGACTGTATAATGGACCAGTCGACTGATCTGAGCCAACAGAAATCCTCACATTTCAGTATATGCCCAATTATCAATGAGTCCAAATGCCACAATGTATGTCCAACAATCGATCACCAATAATGTCATAGATCGGATAGCAATATATCCATCTACAAAGCTAAAGATAAGGTATAGATCGAATACGAACCCGGCATGCCACGACACCGACGAACATATCCATCTACAAACAAACTAAGAAGGTATAGATCGAATACGAACCCGGTATGCCATGACACCGACGAACATATCCATCTACAAACAAACTAAGAAGGTATAGATCGAATACGAACCCGGTATGCCATGACACCGACGAACATATCCATCTACAAACAAACTAAGAAGGTATAGATCGAATACGAACCCGGTATGCCATGACACCGACGAACATATCCATCTACAAACAAACTAAGAAGGTATAGATCGAATACGAACCCGGTATGCCATGACACCGACGAACATATCCATCTACAAACAAACTAAGAAGGTATAGATCGAATACGAACCCGGTATGCCATGACACCGACGAACATATCCATCTACAAACAACTAAAGATAACAAGAACCCTCAAGATCATGAAAACTCATCATAACCAGTCGACTTATGTTATAGTAAGTCGACTGCCCCGAGAACCAATATCCAAGATTATAACAAGTGCAGTAAGTCGACTCAAGAAAACCATCAGTCGACTTACCCGAGACAATTATCAACAATTCTCAAGAAACATTCCAAGTGTTAACAGTATAAGATGACTTATAAAAACATAAGTTGACTTATCAACAATATAAGATGACTTATAAAAATCATAAGAAGACTTATCAACAATATAAAAAATCATAAGTAGACTTATCAACAGTATAAGATGACTTATAAAAATCATAAGTAGACTTATCAACAGTATAAGATGACTTATAAAAATCATAAGAAGACTTATCAACAATATAAGATGACTTATAAAAATCATAAGTAGACTTATCAAAACATAAGTCGCCTTAAAAGGGGACATAAGTCGACTTATAAGAACATAAGTCGACTTATAAAAACATAAGTCGACTTACCCGAGAGAAATTCTACTATAACTTTGAAAAATAAATTCTAACTGTACCAGTCGACTGAGAAGGGTCTAAGTCGACTGTCCAGAACGGATTTTCGAGAAAAACTAAAGATACAGCAGTAGAGTCGTATCAGTCGACTGAATCGTAGACCAGTCGACTGTCAGCCTACAGATTTTCACAAATTAGGTCTGTAATCAATAATCAATACTGGAGTCTATCTCAATACCAAATCTCTTCCTCAACTCAAACCTAATCCGGTTCGTGATCACAAGATCCAGAGATTCATCCATCCAATCAAACCATACTTAAATCTTAACACGTTTCAAGCAATCAAGAATTGTCAATCGAGATCTACTAATCTTTCATGGATTTCACTTGCATATTACGAATAACAACCATGGCATCGATTTAATACAAGATACGAAAACATCAAACAAAACAACATGCAATCATACACATAAGCAAAACAAGTCCATATCACTCACCTTTAGAAGCAAGAAGATCCACAAAAGCCTTCCTTTGCTAGATCCAATCTCCTTCTTCCTCAATCACCAAAAGAATGAGAATATAATAAGATCTGAGTTGTGCAGCGAATGACGGCTGCAAACTCTCTTATATAGGCCGGGATCAAGTATTAGGGTTTAGGAATATATTTACAAAATAATCCCTTCAAAATGCAATTATACATATATATATATATCTACTCTTGGAAATTCATCTAAAATTCATTTAAATTAGGATTTAATAGAAAATATACTTCTAAATCTTAACCAATACTGGTTAAAACATCCAGAATGCCAATTTTGCATTTTAGCCCTTAAAAATATCAATTTTACAAAAAGGTCCTTCTTTTCTTAAAATTTGCAAATAGTCACAATTAATTTCAGAAAAATCTGGAAAAATACTAAATAATTCTCAAATAATAAATAATGGTTTTTCATAAGGAAAACTTAATTTTTCAAACATCTCAAAAGTCGTTTGCACGTGTTTTGCACGTGTACAAAAGATAAATCTTTTAGAAAATATCAATTAAATCCTCAAAATTCATTTGAATTTATTTTCAAATAATAAAAATAATATTTGAAAATACGGGGTTCTACATCACTCCCTCCTTAGAAGAGTTCTGTCCTCAGAACTACGACTAATGAGGTCCGAACAACCCACTAATAATGATTGAAAACTCATGGGTAGAAACATAACTTTAGGAAATACAATCACATCAAAGAATGCAATACATCACACCAAATAGACACAATCCTACAAAGAACTCAGAAAAGACAATCTTCTGCTGCGTGACTCTGATAACTTGCCATCGGAAGCCACGCGGCAACAACTACCGAACTCCTGCATCCCACTCTGACCTTCTGCTCATCCTTCCAAGAATCAGTGGCCACTCCCTCCTTAGAAAGGACATGACTAAGGATAGCCACCACAAACACATTTCTCATTCACATCCATACCCTATGGCAAAACCATAACCATACCCCAAACCAAACATCATGTTTTAACTCTATGTGATACTCACACTCTAATGTCCACACCTAGGTACTCACTCTCTAGTGTCCACACCTAGGTTGGTTTTCATACTATGTCTATTATTATCATTGAAGCATGCTCTGATACCAAACTGTAGCGCCCCGAATTTCTAAATACGAAACTTTAGAAAATACGTGGCACTTTCCCAGCGATCCACTTCAATGTAACAATATACATAGACCAAAAACTCAAGTCATTTTATTCCAAATCTTTATTACAATAATCTTTAACATTTCAGCGGAAATACAAACACCGTAAATTACCACAATTCCTTTTACAAAACTCTTCTTACAACAATTTACACAAGGCTCTATTATAATACTCATAATCTCTATAGCTAACCCAAGCATCCAAGCCTCCAATTCTAAGCAACCTGCAACATGTGAGGCTAGAGTTGAACCCTAACCCCCAAAACTACGGGGTCAGCCATAAATGGTGTGAGTGATATAAACAACAAACACAAATAACACATAAACATAAATTCTCAACCAACATGTACTGAACAAAAATACAATAACTGAACATGTAATCTGAAACAAGAACGATAGGCCAGTACATGCAAGAACCAAGTCGAGAAACAATACCAACGATCAAGTATCGATCAATCAATCATCCTAAAAAATAGTGCAGCTCAACTGCTCGGTGCAGTCGACTGTATAATGGACCAGTCGACTGATCTGAGCCAACAGAAATCCTCACATCTCAGTATATGCCCAATTATCAATGAGTCCAAATGCCACAATGTATGTCCAACAATCGATCACCAATAATGTCATAGATCGGATAGCAATATATCCATCTACAAAGCTAAAGATAAGGTATAGATCGAATACGAACCCAGTATGCCACGACACCGACGAACATATCCATCTACAAACAAACTAAGAAGGTATAGATCGAATACGAACCCGGTATGCCATGACACCGACGAACATATCCATCTACAAACAAACTAAGAAGGTATAGATCGAATACGAACCCGGTATGCCATGACACCGACGAACATATCCATCTACAAACAAACTAAGAAGGTATAGATCGAATACGAACCCGGTATGCCATGACACCGACGAACATATCCATCTACAAACAAACTAAGAAGGTATAGATCGAATACGAACCCGGTATGCCATGACACCGACGAACATATCCATCTACAAACAAACTAAGAAGGTATAGATCGAATACGAACCCGGTATGCCATGACACCGACGAACATATCCATCTACAAACAAACTAAGAAGGTATAGATCGAATACGAACCTGGTATGCCATGACACCGACGAACATATCCTTCTACAAACAAACTAAGAAGGTATAGATCGAATACGAACCCGGTATGCCATGACACCGACGAACATATCTATCTACAAACAAACTAAGAAGGTATAGATCGAATACGAACCCGGTATGCCATGACACCGACGAACATATCCATCTACAAACAAACTAAGAAGGTATAGATCGAATACGAACCCGGTATGCCATGACACCGATGAACATATCCATCTACAAACAACTAAAGATAACAAGAACCCTCAAGATCACGAAAACTCATCATAACCAGTCGACTTATGTTATAGTAAGTCGACTGCCCCGAGAACCAATATCCAAGATTATAACAAGTGCAGTAAGTCGACTCAAGAAAACCATCAGTCGACTTACCCGAGACAATTATCAACAATTCTCAAGAAACATTCCAAGTGTTAACAGTATAAGATGACTTATAAAAACATAAGTTGACTTATCAACAATATAAGATGACTTATAAAAATCATAAGAAGACTTATCAACAATATAAAAAATCATAAGTAGACTTATCAACAATATAAGATGACTTATAAAAATCATAAGTAGACTTATCAACAGTATAAGATGACTTATAAAAATCATAAGAAGACTTATCAACAATATAAGATGACTTATAAAAATCATAAGTAGACTTATCAAAACATAAGTCGACTTAAAAGGGGACATAAGTCGACTTATAAGAACAGAAGTCGACTTATAAAAACATAAGTCGACTTACCCGAGAGAAATTCTACTATAACTTTGAAAAATAAATTCTAACTGTACCAGTCGACTGAGAAGGGTCTAAGTCGACTGTCCAGAACGGATTTTCGAGAAAAACTAAAGATACAGCAGTAGAGTCGTATCAGTCGACTGAATCGTAGACCAGTCGACTGTCAGCCTACAGATTTTCACAAATTAGGTCTGTAATCAATAATCAATACTGGAGTCTATCTCAATACCAAATCTCCTCCTCAACTCAAACCTAATCCGGTTCGTGATCACAAGATCCAGAGATTCATCCATCCAATCAAACCATACTTAAATCTTAACACGTTTCAAGCAATCAAGAATTGTCAATCGAGATCTACTAATCTTTCATGGATTTCACTTGCATATTACGAATAACAACCATGGCATCGATTTAATACAAGATACGAAAACATCAAACAAAACAACATGCAATCATACACATAAGCAAAACAAGTCCATATCACTCACCTTTAGAAGCAAGAAGATCCACAAAAGCCTTCCTTTGCTAGATCCAATCTCCTTCTTCCTCAATCACCAAAAGAATGAGAATATAATAAGATCTGAGTTGTGCAGCGAATGACGGCTGCAAACTCTCTTATATAGGCCGGGATCAAGTATTAGGGTTTAGGAATATATTTACAAAATAATCCCTTCAAAATGCAATTATACATATATATATATATCTACTCTTGGAAATTCATCTAAAATTCATTTAAATTAGGATTTAATAGAAAATATACTTCTAAATCTTAACCAATACTGGTTAAAACATCCAGAATGCCAATTTTGCATTTTAGCCCTTAAAAATATCAATTTTACAAAAAGGTCCTTCTTTTCTTAAAATTTGCAAATAGTCACAATTAATTTCAGAAAAATCTGGAAAAATACTAAATAATTCTCAAATAATAAATAATGTTTTTTCATAAGGAAAACTTAATTTTTCAAACATCTCAAAAGTCGTTTGCACGTGTTTTGCACGTGTACAAAAGATAAATCTTTTAGAAAATATCAATTAAATCCTCAAAATTCATTTGAATTTATTTTCAAATAATAAAAATAATATTTGAAAATACGGGGTTCTACATGGGGAGTTACTCTAAACCTTCATTTATTGTCTTTTAATTGTTTTTCTTGAATGCATGTATGGTAGGATGTGCTAGGATGAACATCTAAGAGTTTGAATGATGAAATCAGAACTGAAACTAGAAAACTGGTTCAGAATGCCATTTTGTAGATTTTTCCGAGAGCAAACTACACAGAATTAGACCATGAAATTTTCACGGATTGTTCATATACATGTGTAGATAGTTGATGATTTATTTCGGATTTTTATGAGGTCATTTGATATTTTAATAAAATCGTAAAGTGGAACTGTGTCGTAAGGCATAATCAGTAGTTGATTAACAGAATGACTGATGTTGTAGGAATTTTCCTAATTTATTGGAGCATGTTCTTGATATAAAATTTTTACCCTAGATTCCTGCATGCATCTAGATTCTATACAAAAATTGGAAAAATATTTGGATGAGTTTATAGGCTTGAGAAAAATTGATCTCTAATCAGTAGCTGAAGCTGAACTGAAGAACATGATGACTTTCTGTGCTTAAGTGAAATAGAGAAAACTCACTGTATACTTGGAGTTTTGATATGAAATCTTTTGCATGTTGTTTAGTATGATCTCTAGTTTCATCACCATAAATTGTGTCATTTGGATGAGTACGGAATCCATAAATTTTGTGTCATTTGGATGAGTACGGAATTTAATATAATTTTATGAGTATGTACTATGCTGGTTTCAACCAGTTTTGATACCCTGTAGAGATTGGACATTTGAGGCTCATTAAGAGCACAATTTGAGAACATGATTCATTAGAGAGTTGTAGTAGGCACCTAGATCTTTCCAACAAGACCAATTTGAGGCAATTCCAGTAAAGGGTTGATTTACTGTGATTTTTGTAAGACTGGACAGAGACCTAGAGTGAGTGCTCTGATTTAGAGACCCATTGTGTGACTTGGTGCATTGGTGAGAAATGTGTGTGTTAGGGTGACTTATTGGTATAATTTGGACTCATGACCAACTAGAGAGTTGTTGAGGACACCCACACCCTCCCATAGAAATTGGGTTTGTGATGTTCTGACGAATGAGTAGTGTTTTGTGCTACCGGTAAGGTACAGTCCGTGTACAGGAAGCACGCAGGCTGAGCCTTGAGAAACTATTTTGGAGATCAAGATGACTGAATTTAAGTTCATGATCAACTAGGAAGTTGTAGCCTAGGATCTTACCATTCTGGATTGGGCTTGTACACTCCAATCGGAGTTGTATTGAGAGAGTTATGACCATTCCAAGTTTCGAGCAGAAACCCCATAGGTCGCTTAGTCTTGGTGTCGACTAGGTATTGTGAGGACATTTTCCCTTGTATACTATCAGAGTTGATGACTCTTGTCTAGGGATGGTTGATATCTGTTATTAAGGTTGTTGACTGCCAGAGTGGGATGTGTGACTCGAGTTAGTCAATAGGGTAAGGGATACCCTGCACCTGTCAACCCTACATTATAAACTTCCGCCGAAGCGTAAGACATCCGAGTCGTACCATTATTATAAGTTCACGAGGGTGAACATACATTCACAGTCGGGGCAACGGCGAATGTAGTCCAGAATGCTGGATAATTCCAAGCCGGGAAAGTGGTGAACCGGATCGGTATTGCCAGGGCCAGAGGTTGATAGGCAAGTATGGAAGCAATTTCATATTTACCCAGAGTGATAGAGTGAGGCTGGGGTTAGAATGGCATATTAAGGGCTTGGAAAATTGCATTAGTCCTAGTAAACCATAGTCGGTGTTGTACCTTCCAGTCGTAGGGATACGTTTTCGGCACTCATGGATGAGTCCTCCGCTCGTATCTCGATCTGTTAATTCCCAAAGCTTTGCCAGAGTAAGGTACGGGAGGCTAGGAGGATTTGACCTCCTGAGGTGCTCATGTCCCTATGTGCGGGGGTTTAGTGTTTTGGTATATATATAAGTTCATAACCCGATCAGGGGTGAACACGCATGCGTCAGTCCATAGGTGGACATGGGGAATCAATCGGTCGGGTGGCCAGATTCAACGCAGCTTTCTGAGGAGGTCCGTACGCGAGTACCAAGTGGCAGTTACCACTTAGGTACTGCATGGCAGAACTAGACCGACTTACTGCAACCACCTTGGGTGACGGACAATCTATTGGGAACTGGATTGAGTACAAGAGTACGATGCATGGCGAGGGTTCGGATCCCTAAATTGTGGAGACAGACTGCTAGATTTGGGGGCGTATGTAGTATGGGATGTATTCGTGCTTCAAAGTCTTGCTCGCATTAGAGCATCTCCAACCACGCTAGCTATTTTGGCTAGCTAGAATAGCCAAAATAGATAACAAACGGATAATTTGGCTAGCGAAAAAATCTCACACTCCAACCATGCTATCTATTTTGGCTAGCCATAAATGTTTTAATTTTTATTTACTAAAAAATAGTTACAATAATATTTTTTTAAAATGACATTAACATAAACATTAGAAGAACAAAAAAAAACCCATCTGCAATGGCATTCTTCCATCTCCCACTTTGTGTCATTTTCAACATCCGCTGAAGGATTTGGAGTATCTAAAATCCCATTGGTAACCACATCGACGGAAGCTAAAGAATTAGAGTTCATGTGAGCGTGAGCTTTGCAACCTTTGGGGCAGATAAGACCCTTCTTGATGCCAACAATTTAGAGAAGACTCGAGCTGAGTGGTCAAATTGTTCTGTGCACAGATAAAATCTCAAAAACCATATTATAGGGATTCAAGAAGAACTATGTGCAAACAAGTGTAGCAGTGCAGAACAGATTATCTCTCACAGAAAGAAGACACTGAAAATTTTGGACATATCAATACTCATGGAATTATAAAATAACAACTGCGTGTCATTGATTACAAATCTGTGGAACACATCATTGGAGTACAACTCAGATCTGGAGAAGACTCAAGCAGAGAGGGCAATTTGTTCTTTGCACCAAGAAAATATTGAAAAACATATTGGGTATTCAAAATCATCGATATGCAGATAAGAACAGGTACGGCAGATTATAAGAATAAGATCTACCTCACAAGAAGTGAAGACTATTTGGAAATATCATACAATAAGATTCTCATGTAATGGTAGTAGATAACAAAGTAGAACACTTCATGGGAGTATAACTCCTAAAATTGGAGATATTGAAGCAAACTCAGGCAAACAGGATGATAACTTGTATGCACGTATAAATAAGATCTCACAAAACATATAGAAAATTCCAGAACTATGTGCAAATAAGTGCACAAGTGCTGAAGAACTAGTTCTAGCTCTTAACAAATGAAAAGTGCTTGGTAAAATTTTGGACATGTCAACAGAAGATTAGATAAAACACACCATAGCAGTGAATAAATTTAAGACCAATTCATTGAAGGCCCTGCCCCAAATATCTGATGACAACACAAGCAGAAAAAGGTACCACTACATTGTAAATTTTTTTGCCAAAAGAAACCTCGGAAAGTTACTTCTTGGCTTTAAAAATAAATGGATGGCACTCTGGAAAAAAACACACAAAACAATAATGATAAAATGACACCCCCCTCCCCCCCCCCCCCCCCCATGATAAACTGATTATTATCTATCAGAGTAAAGTTATGCGCGCACAGGCTTTGCACAAACTTTGTTCCACAGATTGATGTGGCACAATTTCCACGGTATTGTATGAATCTCTATAAGTGTAAGGGTTAGTTGAGATTGTACCACATCAGCTTGTGGAAATTGTGCATATAGCATTACCCTATCTTTCAATTATTACTTCATAGATCTTCCAAAAATAAAGGAGACAAGCATTACAATTATTCTTCAAAGCTACTCCCATGTGTACAAATCACATTAATTCCACGACTTCTAAGTCTTTGCAATAAATCAAACAAGGCTAAAGTGGGCCATCAGACCTAGCTCCCTAAACTCCAGAACTGCTTGGGAATTTTTTGGACATGGCAATGACCACAGAACTAAGATTTAAGCATCACTGTAAATGAAATCTGTTGACCACATCATTTGAGTCTTAACTCCTAAAAATTTCGAGAAGACTCAAGCAGAGAGGACATTTTTTGTACAGCCTACATGATTGTTGAACCTACATACATACTCAAAGCTTCATCACAGCCATACAAGCACAACATCATAGCATTAGAGAACTCGTGAACCATAGAATTCTCGCAGTAAAGATCAATCATGCAATTAGAAGAGTACATATCTGGGATGTATATAAACGACTGTGGATGACCGGCATTTCTCAAAAAATGGGAATTTGGCAAATATAGCAAACGACTGTGGATGCTCTAAGCATCAGTTATTCTTAACTGGAACAAGCTGACTATAATCAATTGCCAGTTTTGTAGGACATCACCGTCCTAATTCATGTGCAACAAGCTCAAATCAAACATGTACAAGTAGTGCATAAAGCACACATTGGACACAATCAAACAAAATTTTAGCTATATAACAGTGTGTCAGTGTGATAACCATGTGATGAATGGTGAACTAGCTTATCCAGCTGATGCTCTTGTTGATTGTTGCATTGAATCTGACCTAAAAAACTGATACAATACACTTACATGACAAGACAGGATACAAAAACAGTTCAAACTTTCACCAGCACACATACAAAAGCATTGAGGATTAGGTCACAATGCAATTAGAAAAAATCAATTCTGAAACCAAAAGTACTGAAGCATGTATGTGCTATCATCTACCATTGTGTAATAGCTAGAACAAATTGGTGAATTGCTTCCGGAAAAAAAAAAAACAATCGATAAATCTCCTACTAGCGAATGAAATTCAGCGAACCTGATCCAGCAGTAAATGAGAAAACAGATAATAAAGTTAACTACATGATAATCTGCAGATATACATGCAAACATATTATTTCTAGTTATCCCAACCAGACTGAAATGCAACTTCAACTAAATTAGTCGCAGTTGCATGTATCTGAAGATGCATTCTATTGGCATTTTGGTATTTGGTTTCTTGAACTCCGATGTAACTGAAATGCAACTTCAACCAAATAGACTGCATCTTCAGATACAATTCACTGTAGTATTGTCCAAATATGTGAATTTCTCTTTTGGTAGCAGGTTAGATCCATTGATGGAGTAGGCAAACACCCTGATGAACCATCTCAGTTAATCCGAAATAGACTTGCAGGTCCGTCTCTTCCATGTGATTAACTACACCTAAAGATTTCTTTAAACATCAATCATTACTATAATTAGGGCAGATCTAAACCCAAAATTAAATAAACTTTTGTTGATTAACTACATAACTATTTAAGCCCAAATCAGCATTCATGCTCTTTCATTCCCCTATTCTCAGCATCTTCACCTTTCTTCTCAGTAAAGACGAAATATAGTATGGCAGCAGAAAGTGAAGATCTAAGGCTAAGCTTAAGCCTTTGCTCTTCACAAAATGGTTTTCCTTTGAAGCTTACACTCTTCCCCACAATCACAAAGACCCAATTCATCAATGGTGAGACAATAGTACCTGTTAGCCTAAGCCTTTGCTCTTCACAAAATGGTTTTCCTTTGAAGCTTACACTCTTCCCCACAATCACAAAGACCCAATTCATCAATGGTGAGACAATAGTACCTGAAGCCATTCTGCTCGATGAGGGCTTCGATGGAGGGCGTTCGACGACGACATGGACGACAGTGCTTCGACGACGATACGGCTTCGATGAGGGCTTCGACGCCACAGAGCTGCTTCTTGCCCTGGCTTCGATGAGGGCTTCGATGGAGGGGTGGGAAGTGGTAACGCGGGAGATGAAGGGGTCGGTGGAGGGCTTCGATGGCGAGCGGATCCCGCTCGCCAGATTTGGCGAGCGGACCGCGAGCGAATGGCTTTTTGCCAGAGTAGCGAACAGAGTAGCGAGTCCGTTGGAGAGGATTTTGGGAGATTTAATCGCTATTTTAGCTAATTGAAAGAAATAGCGAGTGTGGTTGGAGATGGTCTTAGAGTTAGGCATGTGAGTTTGCTGCATCTAGTCATAAGGTCATGTCATACCACTGCACGAGAACCCGAATCCATTAAACCCTTGTTTTGGCACAACACTTTTCTATTTTGCATAAATTATTGGTTGTGATTGAATTTTAGAGGATCGCTGTTATCACTAGCTTTGCGTCAATTGAAGTACTGACATTCCCCACCTTTTAGGTATGGACTCCTACCTTTCGAGCAGGTGCAGAGATATCAGAGTCGCGCAGCAGAAGCCGAAAATCGAGGAGCAAGTCCCAGGGGAGCCGATGGACCACTCAGCGAAGTTCGGCAATAGTTAGTCGATTACCATTCCAGGAGGCAGCTCATAGCTTTACAAATGGAGTCTGTAAATATTTGTAATAAGTTGTAATGAGTTGATGTAATTTGTACTCCTTGTCCAAGAACAAGTTATCGGTTGTAATCGGTTGTAATCAATGATGTAATGACTTATTTGGAAATAAAAAGTTTTTAAATTTCCATGTTATTGCTGTGTTGAGATGCATTTGAAGGTAAAGATTCTGGTGAGTGTCACGGATGTCCGGTAACCGGGATCCAAGGCACTGCACTTTTGGAGTGGGAGGAGTATAGGAAGCCATTGAGTCTGTGTCGGCATTGTGGATGGAAACTCAAACCTGCTGCACAGGTTGTTTGTGGAGGCTTCGTCGAGAGTGCTCCCCCACCGTAGCTTGGGGTCCCAAAGGTTGCTGAATGGACTGCAGAGCCGGTGGATCGAGTTGAGGGGTCGGTTGGTTGGGAGGAGGGAGATCCCCCTGCGAAGGAGGAGGATGAGAATGAGCAGAGGTTGTTTTTCAATTGGAGTTTGCGGGTCTCTTCTTGGAAGGCATTGTTGGGAGTGGCTTTGGTGGAAGGAGGAAGATTGGATTGCTTGTCGATGTTTCCCACAGACGGTGCCAATCTGTTGCCACTGGATTCTGGTGTGGGGGCAATAGATGAGATTTTTAGGTTCGTGAGGAACTCGAGCAGGCTGGATCTCCCTTCTTCCTTGGTGATAAGTTGTCTCCTTGGTGCTCCCGCTGACCTCTAATATGTTGCCGCTGGATTCTGGTGTGGGGACAATAGATGAGATTTGTAAGTTCGCGAGGAACTCGAGAAGGCTGGATCTTCCTTCTTCCTTGGTGATAATTTGTCTCCTTGGTGCTCCCGCTGATCTGCACAAACGTTCGAAATACCGGGATGGATCCCGGCGACGAACCCTCCGACGCTCTAGTCAATACATAGAAAAAGTAAAGGGAGAGAGCTCAAGTGCACAAAGAGTGATCACCTTTTATAATATGAGATAGGGGGGTTTTTATAGTCGCCATGGGGATCTCTTTCAGGATAAGATCAAATCCCTACTTCCCGATGTAGCTGGATAGAAGTGGTTAAGACCGTCGTTAAGGGGATAAGCATGAATCTGGATTCTCTTTTATCCTATTGACTGGGTCTCTTGCGGGCTCGGACCCATACCCTATTAGGACAAATCCGTTTTCAGGGCTGTCGAGTTCTGGATAGCGACCCAGCTCCTGATTCGGACCCGTTAGTAAGTAAAGTTACCATTTTGCCCCTGGTGGCTTTAAGATTCGTGCCCTGCTTCGAACGGTCCTGATTTTACCTTTTTTTTGCCATATCAATAGCCTATGATCAAGAGTCACAAATCCGGTTAACCACCTTTTGAGAGGCAGCCTGTGGTGGGCAGTTGTACTACATAGTATCTAATTTGTTTTCTAAATTGTATAAATTGTCTGAGCTAGGGGCAGGGGCGTTACAAATGGTATCAGAGCCGACTTTTGACACCGGGGTGTGGAGCATGTCTATATAGTCGGGCGGAGGATTCCGGGACTATAGACCCAGTCGTGCGGAGAATTTCGGGACTGTGGTGAATCCTCAATTAAATCCGGGGCTATTATTGATCAGGCTGAGGATTTCGGGATCATTATTAGTTGGGCAGATAGGAGGGTGGCTCAATTAAATTCGGGATTACGATTGATCGGGCGGTGGATTCCGAGATCATGAATAATCTGGCGGATAGAAGAGCAGATGCTCCACAATGGCTAGAAAGTAGATCCTACACTAGATTGTGCATGCCCATGCTCAGCAAGGACACTGATTTCTGAAGGGGGAGGGGGTGTAACACCCTGTAATTTTCAAAGAGTATAATAGTATATAAAAGTATAAGTATATATGTTGAAAAAGGTATAAAAGTTGCTATTTCAGAATGGCATATATATTTGTAAATATGTTGAAATAGTATTTAAAATGGTGGGGCCCACACGTGAAGGCTTCTTTGAAGAAAAAAAGCATTTGCTGCTGTGTGAAGCATGTGACGTCAAAGATGCTGACATGGATTCCAAATAGGAGCCCACCATGCTCTTCTCATGGCAGATGGGAAAAGAGAGAAAAATGTATTGGGATTGTCCCATATCGGATTTCACAAAGAATAAAATATAATATAAATAATATAGCCTATGATCAAGAGTCATCAATCCGGTTAACCACCTTTTGAGAAGCATCCTGTGGTGGGCAGTTGTACTACATAGTATCTAATTTGACTTCTAAATTGTATAAATTTTCTGAGCTAGGGGCAGAGGCGTTACAAGAAGTTCGTCTGGGATAAAGCTTGTGATGAAGCTTTCGTCGAGTTGTTGACGTCAGTGCCTGTGCTGACTATACCCGACAGTTCGGGTGGTTTTGTGATCTTTTGTGATGCTTTGGGGAGAGGTCTGGGAGAAGTGATGATGCAGCGAGACAGAGTTGTCGCTTATGCATCGAGGAAGTTGAGACCTCATGAGAAGAACTATTCTACGCATGATCTGAAGCTTGCAGCTGTGATCTTTGCCTTGAAGTTGTGGAGGCACTATTTGCTTGGAGATAGAGTTGAGATTTTCACATATTACAAGAGCCTCAAGTAGGTGTTCACGCAGAAGGAGATGAACATGAGGAAGAGAAGATGGTTGGAATTGATGGCATACTTTGACATCAATTTGCAATATCATCCGGGCAGAGTTAATTCGGTGCCAGATGCTTTGAGTCGGAGGCCTGCCGCTATGTTCCTCACTCAACAGAAGGAGCTAGTGGAGGACATGAGGAGGCTGGAGTTGGATGTGTTGCTTCTCGGATCAGATCAGCAGCTTATGTTGTTGTAGTTGCAGTCGTCCTTGGTAGAGCAGATCAAGGCAGTTTAAGGGAATGATCAGCAATTACAGGAGTTTCGAAGTGAGGTTGAAGCTCGTTTGAGGTCTGACTTGGTTGTCCATGCTGATGGGTCGCTTCGGTTTGGCTCTAGGTTGTGTGTACCTAGAGGAGAAGTTAGGCAGAAGCTACTCGAGGAAGCTCATCAGTCCCCGTATTCTATTCATCCTAGTGGTACCAAGATGTACATGGACTTGGAACAGCATTTCTGGTGGCATGGTATGAAGCGGGATGTGGCTCGATTCGTTGCCCAGTGCCTAATCTATTAGCAGATGAAGGCGGAGCATCAGAGGACTGCAGGACTTTGCAATCCCTTCCTATCCCTGAATGGAAGTGGGAGAATATCACGATGGACTTTGTGACAGCTTTGCCGAGGAGTCCTAGAGGTCAAAATGCTATCTAGATGATAGTGGATCGGCTGACGAAGTGTGCTCACTTCATTCCTTTCCATGTGGGTCAGTCCACGGAGAGTTTGGCCGAGCAGTACGTTCAGGAGGTTTTTTGTCTGCATGGAGTTCCTGTCAGCATCGTATCGGATAGAAATACGAGATTCAGATCTCAGTTCTGGGAGAGTTTGCAGAGGAACTTGGGTACCAAGCTGAGCTATAGTATAGCGTTCCATCCTTAGACGGATGGGCAGTCAGAAAGGACAATTCAGACCCTAGAAGATATGTTGAGATACTGCATTCTTCAGTTTGGAGGTTCGTGGGAGGATCATCTTCACTTAGCCGAGTTCTCTTATAATAACAGTTACCAGGCAAGTCTCAACTGTTCCATTCGAAGCTTTGTATAGGCGCAAGTGTAGATCGCCAGTTTGTTGGGATGATATCGGCGAGAAGAAGCTTTTAGGCCCTGAGTTGATTACAAAAACGGTTGATGTCGTGGCTCAGATTCGCAAGCATTTGCAAGCCGCTCATGATCGGCAGAAGAGGTGGGCTGATTGTCGTATGAGACCTCTAGAGTTTGAGGCAGGCAAGCATGTGCTCCTCAAGGTATCGCCATTTAAAGGTGTTATCCGTTTCGGCGGTGGAGGCAAGTTGAGTCCTCGATTCATTGGTCCATTCGATATTGTGGAACGTGTGGGCAAGGTAGCTTACACGCTCGCGTTACCGCCAGCTTTAGTCGGTTTCCATGATCTATTCCATGTTTCTCAGCTCAAGAAATACATCAGAGATCACAGTCATGTGGTTGACTTCTCAGACTTGTCTGTGAGGTCAGATTTGTCCTGTAAAATTCGACCCATCTCTATCTTAGACCGTCGAGAGAAGGTGCTAAAGAATAGAATCATCAAGTTGGTCTGAGTTTCTTGGGATCCTTGCTCGCCACGGGAGTCAACTTGGGAGTTAGAGGAAGAGATTTGGGAGAGGTTCCCTTATTTGTTTGAGTAGTGTTTGTTTTGCTTTGTTTGTTTTGGGGTTTGCCCTATGCACCTCTTCTATGAATTTCGAGGAAGAAATTCTTCTTGTAAGGTGGGTAGGATTTGTAAGTCCTATTTTCAGATTTTATTGTATTTTGTGTTCTTTTGATTATTGTATTTGGATTCATTTGTCATAGTGTATTTTGTCTTTTCTTGGGTTCTTTTGTTCTCCCTTGATCGATCTGTGTTCTTTTGGTTAGATTATATTCTTTGCAAATTTTGCCCTTTCTATTTTAAGTTCGATTTGTTCTCCTTTGTGCTCGTCTTGTCTTATTGCATTCTTTTTCTCTTTTTGGAGCCAAAACCGATACCCAGAACCCACATAATCTCAACTCAGAACCCTAATTTCTTGATCCCTATAAATACCCTATTAATTAACCCTAATAATCTATCTCTCTCTCTCTCTTCGCCATTTCTCTTTCCCTGCACCCTACTTTCTTTCTTCTCTGTTTCCTTCACAAACCCAAACCGCAACCTTAAACCCTATACCCCCGTTGCTTCACCGATCGACTTCCACCGTCTCCACCATCACCCTCGTCCCCTCGATCCTAACTGTCTCCACCATCGTCGTCCCTCATTATCCTTGCCATCACCGATTGAAACCCATCCACCGAAGCCTTCACCATTGCCATAACCTCTCACCGTCGCCCTAACCCATCTCCATGCAAACCCCATTACCCTCGTCGTCCTTCGCCGCTTCACCGCAAGCCCCCTAGCATTGCCATCGAGTCCTCGAGATCGTCGCGCGCCGTCATCCTCTGTTTTTGACCGCAAAATAGAGCTTTTCGCTCGTTGGAGTTGTCGTCACCACCGTCACTACCCGACCGTGGTGTCGTCGCCTTCACCGTGGTCACGTCGTCGTGCCGCCAGCCGTTGCAGTCGTCGCGCCGCTTTGCCATGCCGTTCTCTCTCTCCGATTGGAAGGTTGAAGACGAAATCCTATTGGTGGGATTTGGTGTTCCGTGTTCTGGGCACTTTGGATAGGATTCGCTGTTGTGTGTTTGGATCGGATCCGGTGTGGAGTTCAAGTGCTGAGTTGCTGTTGTTGCTTTGTTGCCTGGAGTTCTTTGCACGGTCTTCGCACGTGCTTCTTTGGGAGTTCGCCCGGGATTCAGATCCCGTTATTCTTATTAATTGTATCTGCAATATAACAGGCAAGTCTCCTCTTGAACTAATTTATTCTTTTGTTCAAGTTTATTTGATCTTCTGCAAGTAGATCCGTCCATTTTGTTATCAAACTACCTTTGACAATTCCGTTAAGATTATCGAGGGTTTACACGAGCTACCCGATATACTCTTAACATCGTGCATATGTACGAGCTAAAACCAGGTCCCCATTGTTTCATGCATATGTACAGTTAAATAACTAGATTCATGCATAGGACTACTTGATAACTTGGACATGTTGAATTAAACATGCTAGATTGAATTTAATTGATGAATTGATACCATGCCTGTGATAATTGTATCTTAAACCTTAGAAATTGCATGTTGACACCTAGGATTCACTTAATTACCAATTTGTATGCTATATGTGATCATATGATTTATTTATTTGCTTGTTCATCTTAAGACAATTTATGGACTGCTAGTTACTTCATTTTGAATTAGATTTTCACCCATGTTAATGTCAGAATTTGAATGTCCTTTACAAACATGAATTTTTAGCCCCTGATGTCTAGTTTAACATCCTTTTGACGGATCTAAGTTCCTCTGTATCATTTGCTAGATATTAACATTTTAGTACGGCCATGTTAGAATTTCAGACTCATAATTTCATGCGTACCCTGCTGTTTTATATTTTATTTGACCCTATTAACAGTAAAAGAAAAATCTGAAATAAATTAGGCTGGACCTAGACATGTATAGGTATCACCCGGAATTTTTATATATTTTATTAATGAGTTCTCTGACCTGAAATAATTAGTTGAACACAACCTACTGCATGCTGCCTAAACTTAAAACCTGAATAGAATAGAGTTTTCATCCTAGTTCCTATATCTTTTATATGCCTTAATTATACTCTCTGGAACCGTGTGAAAGTCTACTTTCTAGGCCTTCCGGCAGATTCAGTTTTGCTAATTTGTAGTGACCATAATCCATATTTTAGTACAGTAAGGTCATGCTATCCTGATTTTGTGAAATGTGTTTATATGATGTGTTTACCTCATGCTTTGTCTGTAATGCTTAGAATTAGACACACATAGTAATATGTTGACACCCTCTTGCATGCTCACATAGGATAAAATAAAATGATAACAAGCCGAGGTTATATAGGATGACTTGGTAGTGAACAATCGGAGACTGTACTCGGTCGGGCCCTACTGTACTGACCTGTACTGTATGGTCATAAACACTGCCTGATAAACACTGATACTGAACATTAAACAATGATACGGAACATTAAACACTGATTACTGGGCCGAGTACACAAACCGTAAATTCACCATCAGTCTAAAGCGTACACCGAGTGTTTGCGCCGAGCCTGTGGAATGAGACGCAGTTGTACGTGCACTAGATAGACTAATAAAATAGTTAATAAACTATATTTCCTGCTTGATCCTGACACCACTCATTACATGCGTGATTTACTGTAGAACTTTGATAATATTGTCTGCGCTTTGCTTTGTTCTTTGTCTTTGACCATGTCCTTATTCCTTGATGTTCATGCTTTCCTTTATCCTTTGTTTTCTCTACTTGCCGCCTACGACTTGCTCTAAGGGCACTCTTTTCTTTCTTTTTAGATTAAGATTTTACAGGTGCTGAATGATCTATTCCTGAAGGAATTGGTGAGCAACGTTTCTAAAGATGGATCTAGTTTCCGCTGCTTAGTTTTACTTGTTGCTATTTGATATGGCTAAAAATGGGGTTAAATCGGGACCGTCCAGATTGGGCACGAATCTTGAATCTCGGGGGTAAAAAGGTAATTTCACATACAAGCGGATCCAAAGCGGGTACTGAATCTCCTTCTCGCAGATCCAATAACCCGCGAATGGATCCACACCTACTGGGTACGGGTTCCGACCCGAGACGAACCCAAACCAACAAGAGACAAATCAGGATCCATGATTTTGCCAAGTCAATGGCCCCGATTTGCTCTCACAGGGAATCAAGGAAAGATTTCCTAAAACAGACTGAGGATTTTGCTCCCGGTTGTTACCCAGGAAATCAGGCCCTTAAACAACTTCCCTGGCGACTATAAATACAACCCCTCTGCCTCCATGACCAGGTTAATCACTTTTTCACGACTTTAAGCTCTTTCTTAATCTCTTCTGACTACTGACAAGAGCGTCGGACGGTGCGTCGCCGGAATCAACCCCGGTGTTTCGCACTTTCTTGCAGGTTGCGCCAGGAGCAAGAAGGCTGAGTCAACTGTTCAGATTTTTCTCGGACTCACAAATTCTATCTGTTTACCCCCACACCGAAATCAGCGGTAACAGATTGGCGCCATCTGTGGGAACAACCACACGAATAGCCTCAGCTTCTTCCTCGTCGTCCTCTGCAGCCATGCCTCCGAAGAAGGTCAGATCTAGAGGGTCGAACCGTGTGGCCAACACCGCCGACCCTACGGAGGAAGCACCTGTCAATCCTATTCCACAGTCCGATCTTCCTCCACCGACCCAGCAGGTCCCACCTCCTCATCCCAAGCAGCAACCCAACAATGGCCCTTTCGGCCATAATGCTCGGAAACAGAAGCAGCCCCTCAATTCGGAGCATGTTTCGGCCCATAATGGGTCCTCGGACTCAATGGCTTCCCATCATCCCGACCTCCGCATCACACTCCTGAACCGCCAGAAGGACGACGACCTCTGCACCCACCTTGACGAGAGGCGGGCCCGAGAGGGAGCCTCCCGCCAGCGTCAGGGTGAGCGGTCCCCTCGTCGCCGAGACGGCAGAAGGTCCCTGGACCGCAGAGGCCAAGCGGCGTCCCCCGAACGCCGAAGAAGGAGGCCGCATTCCCCCGGGGATCGGCATCATCCGAGGGACCGAGAGGTGCCTATCAGTCGGGCCGAATTCCTCCAATTTCAGGAGACCGTTCTGCAGGCTCTCAACCTTCGGCAGAACGTCCAGAATGCTCAGAGGGCTCCGACGCCCTCGAGGGACCCCAGTCCTCGCCGCCGAACCCGAAGTCCTTCCCCGACTCCCAGCCGCCAGCGGCAGCAATATAGTCCTCGCCGATCCCAGGACTACCGGTGCCAGAGTCCGCGCTCCCCCTCCTATGAAGAGGAGTCCGGGGGGTCATACGATTACCAGCGAAGGGACGACGCCCTCATCCGCCGTATCCACGAGGTGGAAAGGCGTATCGGCCGCATGGACAGGGAGGAGGAGTCCCGAGCAGGAACCTTCCGTCCCAGCTGACCCCCCTTCTCACGGTCGATCATGGAGGCCCACATACCGAGGAGTTTCAAACCGCCACAGTTTGAAACATACTCAGGGGAATCCGACCCGGTCGATCACGTCGAAAGCTTCAAGACCCTGATGCTGATCCATCAAGCTTCCGACGCGGTGCTCTGCAGGACCTTCCCTGCCACCCTCAGGGGGTCGGCTCGGGAATGGTATTCCAGGCTTGCCCCCTCCTCCATCTTTTCGTTCGAGCAGTTTGAAACACTGTTCATTACTCACTTCGTGAGTAGCAGGCGAGCCGAGAAGACAAGTCTTTCCCTGCTGAACCTGCGGCAGGAAAGGGAAGAGAAGCTGCGGGACTATGTGAAGAGATTCACCACAGAGGTCAGGTCTATAGCCTCCTTAGACCAGTCTGTGGCCACCATGGCGTTCCAGTCGAACGTCCTCAACGCCAACCTCCGATCGTCCCTAGCCAAGAAGCCCCCGAATGACTTCGTCGACCTCCTCCTGAGGTGCGAGAAGTACATCCGAGCAGAGGAGGCTGAAGCCCTTCCGAGCTTCGGAGGGCCCTCCGCAGGGTCAAAGAGGAAGGCGACGGGGGAAGAGGGGTCCAAGAAAGCTCAGAAGGACAATGGCGGTCAGCGCCGCCCTCCCCCCAGGTTCGAGAAGTTCACTCCCCTCACCACTAATGTCTCTACTATCCTAATGGAGGTGGAGAAGGAGGGGGTCATCCCTCCAGCTCCGAGGATGCACACCCCAGCGAAGAGGAGGAACAAAGATAAGTGGTGTCGTTACCACCGAGACCACGACCATGACACGAATGATTGCCGGGCTTTGAGAGATGAGATTGAAGCCCTCATCCGGAGGGGGCAGTTGGCCAAGTTCGTGAAGGCTAACGACCGGACGGATCGCAGCTCTCCTCCGCCTCGGGGGGCTAACAAGCGCTCCGAGCGGCGCGAGGAAACACCCGAGTTCGAGGAGGAACGGGTTCTACACCTGATCCACGGAGGTCCCATGGGGGGCTCCTCTAATTCCTCCCGAAAGGCCTTCGTCCGAGAGGTCAACTCGGTCCACAGTGCCCCTCCCCCCAAAGGTCTCGGCGTCCCTGTGTCTTTCTCCGATGCCGACCTCGAAGGGGTCCGAACCCCACACTGCGATGCCCTTGTCATCGACCTCCGCATGGCCAACTTCAAGGTGCAGAGGATTTTAGTAGATAATGGGAGTTCGATCAATATCCTCTTCCTCTCGGCCTTCCGAGGCCTGCAGCTTTTCCGGGACCGTCTCAAGCCGGCCAGCTACACACTCCACGAGTTCACAGGGGTCCCGGTAACCGTCGAGGGGGTGATAACCCTAGACGTTACTGCGGGAAGCACCCCTACTACCCGGACCGAGCCGATGGACTTCATGGTCGTCGACGTCCCGGCAGCATACAATGTCATTCTAGGCCGTCCCGGCCTGGCCGCCCTGGAAGCTGTCCCCTCGGCGTATCATTTGAAAATGAAGTTCCCCACTCGGTCGGGAGTAGGGGAGGTCAGGGGAAGCCAAGAAACAGCCCGGAAGTGCTACATGACTTCCACCGTCTCGCTCGAGACACTAGAAATCCCCGAGCCAAAAACTCGGCCAACGTCTGAGCCGGTGGACGAGTTAGAAGAAGTGCTCTTCTCGGACGAGGACCCGAGCCGGAAATTCCTCATCAGCAAGTCCTTGCCGACCGCACTGTGCTCGGACCTGATTCAATGCATCCGGGATAACCGCGACTTGTTCGCTTGGTCGGCCGCGGACATGCCCGGCATTTCCGAGGAGCTGCTCGTCCATCGCCTAAGTGTCGAACCGGGGTGCAAACCGGTTCAGCAGAAGAGGCGAAAGTTCGCTCCCGAGCGACAACAGGCCATCAAGGAGGAGGTTGATAAACTTCTGAAGGCCAAGTTCATACAGGAGGTAAATTACCCCGAGTGGCTGTCGAATGTTGTAATGGTCAAGAAGTCCAATGGCTCGTGGAGGATATGTATTGACTTCACCGACCTAAACAAGGCGTGTCCGAAGGATCCATTCCCTCTCCCGAACATCGACACCCTTATTGACGCCACCTCGGGCCATGAGCTCCTCAGCTTCATGGACGCCTTCTCGGGGTACAATCAAATCCGAATGTTCCCCCCGGACAATCAAAGCTTTGAATTATGGGTACTTCTGGCCGACCCTCCTTCAAGACGCCGAACGACACGTTCGGCAATGCAGCTCCTGTCAGAGACACTCTAGCATCCGACGCCTCCCTCAGGCCAACCTGGCCTCCCTATCAAGTCCCATCCCCTTTGCAATGTGGGGCATGGACTTACTAGGGCCCTCCCTCCGGCTCCGGGTCAGTTCAGATTCTTGGTCGTAGCCATTGACTACTTCTCGAAGTGGGTCGAGGCCGAGCCCCTCGCCACTATAACCGAGAACAAAGTGGTACAGTTCTTCTGGAAGAGCATCATATGCAGGTTCGGCGTCCCCCGTGTCCTCGTAACGGACAACGGGACTCAGTTCACGGGCACAGCGTTCCGAGCTCTATGCGACGACCTGGCCATTCAGCAGCGCTTCTCGTCCGTCTCCCACCCTCAGTCGAACGGACAGGCAGAAAATGCTAACCGGCAGATCCTCGCAGGCATCAAGAAAAGTCTCGACAAAAGTTCCAAGGGTTTATGGGTCGACCAACTCCCCAACGTCCTATGGAACTACCGCACGAGCAAGCGGACCCCCACAGGCGAGTCCCCTTTCAACCTTACCTATGGGTCTGAGGCCGTGATACCTCTGGAGGTCGGAATACCTTCCCCTCGGCTCACAGCCTATGACGAAGCACAGAATGCCAGGGACCTCAGAGCAGACTTGGACTTGATAGACGAGTTGAGGGAAAGGGCGTCGATTCGGCAGCAGATCTACCGAAGAAGAGTTGAACTGGCGTACAACAAAAAGGTCCGACCCGCCAACCTTAAGCAAGGAGATTTGGTCTTGAGAAAGCTAGCTATATCCCTCCCCAGTCAGAAGAGCAAGCTAGCTCCGAACTGGGAAGGGCCGTACAGGATCACGAAAGTTGTTCGGCCGGGAACATATCGCCTTGAAGACCTAGAGGGCAGAGAGCTTCCGAGGACCTGGAATGCCGACCACCTCCTAAAATACCAAGAAAGCGCACCGGCGCCGATCTAAGTATCAGGAGATATCGAGCCATTCCAGTCCTCCGACTTGTAACCCATTTTCAAAAATTGTACTATGTAAAATGGTTCGCCGTCGATTATTAATAAAGAAAGCTCTCGCATGTTTTTTGAATTCATCTGTTTCTCTTCCCTCTTGTCAACTGCTTTTTAAATAAATGATTTCAATCGATGGTTCGGAGTCCACGTTCGGCTCGACCTCACCCCCTCGGATCGTCCCCGGACGAACCAGGGGTAGACCGTCGTTCGGAACTGCTCCCACAACCGTTGAACTACACCGATGGTTCGGAGTCCAACACTCGGCCCGACTTTACCTCCTCGGCTCGCTTCCGAGCGAGCCAGGGGTAGATCGCCGTTCGGAATTGCTCCCACAACCGTTGAACTACACCGATGGTTCGGAGTCCAACACTCGGCTCGACTTTACCTCCTCGGCTCGCCTCCGAGCGAGCCAGGGGTAGATCGCCGTTCAGAATTGCTCCCACAACCGTTGAACTACACCGATGGTTCGGAGTCCAACACTCGGCCCGACTTTACCTCCTTGGCTCGCTTCCGAGCGAGCCAGGGGTAGATCGCCGTTCGGAATTGCTCCCACAACCGTTGAACTACACCGATGGTTCGGAGTCCAACACTCGGCCCGACTTTACCTCCTCGGCTCGCTTCCGAGCGAGCCAGGGGTAGATCGCCGTTCGGAATTGCTCCCACAACCGTTGAACTACACCGATGGTTCGGAGTCCAACACTCGGCTCGACTTTAACTCCTCGGCTCGCCTCCGAGCGAGCCAGCGGTATATCGCCGTTCGGAATTGCTCCCACAACTGTTGAACTACACCGATGGTTCGGAGTCCAACACTCGGCTCGACTTTACCTCCTCGGCTCGCCTCCGAGCGAGCCAAAGGTAGATCGCCGTTCGGAATTGCTCCCACAACCGTTGGACTACAACGACGGACCCGGAGTCCAACACTTGGAACCCAGTCCACCCAAGCTTGCTTCGCGGCAAACCGGTAATGGTCCGTCCCTCCGCTCAGACAGTGGAGGGACACCGAAGCTACGTTCGGCCACATAATCCGAGCTCTCCTACATAACAGCCGAAGCCCGAAGCCCTACGCCTTGGGTCGGCTACCGAGCAAGTACCTTTCCGAGCTCGCAAATGGAGAAAACACACTTTCTCCTCAACTTTCGCGCCTGATCTCGATTAGACGGCCCAGATCTTGCCACCTGCGCTAAACGACAAGATAACGTTTTCTTGGGAACTGAGCCACCCCGAGATTCGTGCCTACTTTCAACGGCTCAGATCTCGCCGCTTGCGCTAAACGACAAGATAGCGCTTTCTTGGGGACAGAGCCGCCTAGGAAGTCGTGCCGTACCTTGTCAGACTCGCTAAGTGACGAAATACTGTTCTCGTAGGTACTCCGCTCGGTTCAACACTCTCGCCGACGGAACTAACACGCTCGGTTCAAAGACCTCGGCGCGACCAACACAAATATAAGCAAAGCAAATAGGCAAAGCAATGAAAGATATTTTATTAAACAACCAGGCCATAACTCAAAGTACATCTTTTCATGGTTACAAAGCGTTGGGAAACAAAATACACGACGCCGACCCACTACACTTAGCCCTCATATGGAAAAATCTTCACTAGACTGTTCGGCCGACTGCTCATCCCCCTCGGCTGGTAGCTCCCCTGCATCGTTTCGGAGCTTCGCTACCACAGTCTGCAAATGTCGAATCTCCGAGAGCAAATCGTCCCGCTCGGCTATAATCTTCGACTGGTTGTGCCGAATGCACTTGACCCGAAGAGCATTGCTGAACGCGGTTTGCGAATCCTCGTCCCCTTCAGCAGGGTTCAGCTCGGCGATCCTATTCTCCAGACGCTGGATCTCGACTTCCCGTAGGTCGAGGACGGACAAAAGGTGAGCCTGCTCACTCTCGGCTCGGCGTACCTCCATCTCGACGCTCCTGGGGCTCAAAGCCGCCGTCCCTGAAGTGGCTTCGGATTCAGAGTCATCATCCGAGCCGTGCAGATCAGCATATGAATCGGCCGCCTCGAGCTGAAAAAAGGGGAAAATGAACAACAAGATTTCAACATACTTCCGAGGCACCACACTTGGAGAATTTTTCAATCATATTCAGACGTAATGGTTCCACAATACAACGAGACCGAGTCTACAACAACGTTTTACAACAAATCAGAAGCGACACGAAGCGACATAGTCAGGTTCTCTTCGGAAGGGGAACGCTTCGGTTTAAGGAAACACGAGGACGACGAGGCCTGCCCTCCGAGCTCGATCCTAAACCAACGAAGCGCGACCCCCCTTCGCTGCTGGCTCTAACTACGGCGCCGACCGAGGCCCCGCTCGACGAGACGGCCGCACTGCTCTGAGCGTCGGCTGGACTCCGTCTGGTCACAGGCGAGCGTGTCGCGAGTTCGTAAAACGTAATCCCCCTCTCGCTCTCTTCACGAGTGCACGACGTACTGCGGACGTTAGCCCTCTCCGGCGCAGGCTTGAGCGACGCGACCTCTTCCTCCAGTTCAATGATTCTGTCTCTCAAAGCGTCGTCCTTCGCCGTCTTCTTCAGACGAGAGGGTCTTGACGAGCCTGAGATGGTGGCGCCATCGGTCGCAAGCCGTCGGAAGTGGGTAACCTCGATCCCCCTATCTATCGTGATCCTTCTGTGCCTGTCGACTTCGGCCAATAGCCTCTTGCGCTCGGTCGATGCCTTCTCCAGCTCGGAAACCAGTTTCTCTTCCGCCGCCGAGCGTTCTTTCTCCGCTAATTCCAAGTGTTGGACCTCGGCCAAAAGGTCATCATTCTTCTGCTCGGCGGCAGTGAGCTCCGAACGGAGCCGCTCGACTTCGCCTTCGGGACAAGGAGCTTGGGGGTACTTCCGCAGTTGCCACAGCTCGCGACAGTACCTCCGCAAAGCTGCCCTCGTCTCCTCCAGCTGGCCGAGCAGGAGAAACCGCATCTGTCGGCTGTCCAAGAGCTCGCGCTTCGTTTTGGCCAGCTCCTTCCGAAGGTATACGACCTCCGTGATCGGACCGAACTTCACCTGAAAAGCGGAGATAAATCCGATGGGACAATACACGGAAACATCTACAACTAGTTACGCACAAATCCGAGGCTCAACACTTGGACAAATTTTGGCCAAACAAAATGTTTTCATTCAAAATCGAGGTGAAAGTTTTACACAAGCGGTGGCCAGTCCGCAATGAGGCTTACAAAAATAAACAAAACGACAAAAGACTAAAAAAGACAACCGAGTTAGGGGTCGACCTTTTTGCCGCTCGGGTCCGTCGACCCCCCGGCCTTGTCCTCGCCATCGCCCTCGCCTCCGCCTTCGCTCCAACTCTCCTCATCGGAGTCGTCCTCCTCCTCGCCCTCGGCTTCGGTCTCCCCTGGGCCTTCGACAGGTTCCGTCTCTCCCTCGGGGCCGAGCAGACCCTCGGTGATCCCTTCCTCCCCTTCCACAGGGTCGTAAAAATGGTAGGAGGACGTGTCGAAGCCAGGGTTCTTGGCGGCTACGTGGAGCAGGGCTCGACCGTAGGCATCCTCCATGTTCTGGATCATGTGCTGCGCGGCCTCCTCCTGCACGGCCTTCCTCACCTTCTTCACCTTCTTCAGGTGCTTGGCCTTGATCCTCTCCGACCTCTTCCGAGCCTTCTCTGCTTCCGACCGGGCGTTGGCCAACTCCTCCTTCAGCTCGGTTGCCTCCTTCTCCTTCGCCTCAAGTTTGGCCGTCGCGTCCTTCGACAGCTGAATGGCGTTGGCCAGTTGCTGCTCCAGCCCCTTCACTTCAGCAGCCCTCTTCGACGAAAGAAGCTGCTCGGCATCAAGCAACTGCGTAGCCTTGACGCGCTCCGCCCTCTCTCGCTCCCTCTCCTGCTCCTTGTTCGCAAACTCCTCGACCAGAAAATTAAAGTGGCAGTGGGTCTGAAAGAGAACAGCGGATTAAAATCCGAACCCAAAGACTTAGGAAAAATTTGGATAAAGGAGAGCTCAGCCTACTTACTGACATAGTGTTCCGAGCGATCTGCATCGCGGCGTCCCCTGCTTGCCCGGCCTTCAGGGTCGCTCGGTCCTTTGGGGTCGGCAGGTGCCTCACCGCCTCCATGCAGATGTTGCCGTCGCCCAAGAAGCCGTCGACGTTCATCACCTGCCAGTCGGGCACGAAGATCTGCTTGTGACGCTCGGTCAGGATCTTCTCCGCATCGGCAGTGA
Source organism: Hemerocallis citrina (assembly GCA_017893485.1). Taxonomy (NCBI): domain Eukaryota; kingdom Viridiplantae; phylum Streptophyta; class Magnoliopsida; order Asparagales; family Asphodelaceae; genus Hemerocallis; species Hemerocallis citrina. The sequence goes on from CM030367.1 coordinate 120,081,642, forward strand.
GGGGTGGAATTGGGAGGGACAACACCTCCTTCACGCCGAACGTACCGCTCGACGAACCGGGAGCATCCACCTTCGGGGTCGGAGCCGGCACATCCGAAGTAGGGGGATCGAGAACGCTGATCTCCCCCTTCTCGAGGACCGCGACCTTCGGTCGGTCGGCAGTCTTCTCGACCGAAGGCTTCTACGAGGCCCGGCTGTCCTGAGGCCCTGCCAAAGGCCTCTTCTTCTTGGCCTCCTGCTCCGACCGGCCCTTCGCCACCAGAGCTTTGTAATCCAGCTTCATCGTCTCTGCAAAAGCCGAACGAAAAAACTTAGAAAAATTTTCGTGAACCACAAACAAAGAATATAAATACCAGGAGCATACTAGGGTCGATCGGACTGAGACCCCCGCGGAACAGATCCTCCTCGGTGATATCCTTCCAGCTTAGCGCTGGCAGGGCGAGGAGCTTCTTCTGAACTTCCGCCTCCTCATCACTCAGCGGCGCCTCCCTCTTGGTCCGCTTGGGCAGACCTTCCTTTGCCCAAACCGTTGGTATCACCCACGGCGCAGGAGCTCGGATGAGGAAGTACTTCTCCTTCCAATGTTTGATCGAGTCCGGATTCTCGATCAGCTTCACGCCCGTCCGGGGCGAAAGAAAGAACATTTGTTCGTCTCGCCTTGGCTGACAAGGTCGGTAGAGGCTCCGGAAGAGGAACATACTCGGCTTGCCGCCGACCTCTTGGCATCGGAGGACGAATGCCGTTACGTGCCTCCATGTGTTCGGCATCAGCTGGGCGGGGCTCAACCCGTACCATGTCAACACATCCACAACGAACGGGTGGAGGGGAAACCGAAGTCCGGCAATTAGGGAGTCGACCGGAAAGACGCACACGTCCGACGAGGACTTTGTGTTGGCTCGGAAACCCGGCCCAGGGAGGAGCAGTCCGTAGTCGGCGGGGATCCGAAAACCCTCTCGGATCAGACGAAGATCGGTCTCGGTAAGAGACGAGATCCTATGGTCCACCTCGGACAGCTCCCTCGGCTCGTTCTCCTCCACCAGCTTAGCCGTGCCTTGGGTGACTCTCTCCAAGGTATCCTCGGCATAGTCCCGGACGCCTCCCACACTCGACAGAGCAATAGGTTGCCGACCGAACGCCCCCTCTCTCTTCGGCGTTTCCACGATCGTGACCACGGCCTTGCCCTCCCGGGACACCGCCGCTACCTCCTTAGGCAGCTCGGCCACTTCCCTCTCTCTGTCCGGGCGAACGACATTCTGATCACTCGGCTCCACTACCTCCTTCCCTTCATCCCCTCGGCCAACTGCTTGCTCCGAGGCGGGGGTCTCATCCGTGATCTTAACCATTTTTTCTAAGAGAGAAGGGAAAGAGACTGACCTTGAAGTGATGTGTACGGTCGGAAAGTTCACCGGAGGCAAGGAACGCTACCGCGACAGCTAGCACCGCCACTAGAGAGCAAAAAACTTCGAAGCAAAGTGAGAACTGAAGAAAGAGATAAAAAGTGAGACTTGGTCTAAGGGTGGGGTGAAGATTTATAGTAAAAATGGAACGTCCCTTGGACTTCCAAACAAATAAGTGCGACTTTTGGGCTGCTCTCGAAACGTCGCGAAGGCCCATCACCACTGTCTCCTTCACCAAGTCAACTAGCTCGGCGCCAGGGGATCTGAATCCGAACCATACGCGATCCGAACCAGCCTGCAACGGAGTCCGGTCGGTTTCCGAGCAAGTGCCTTCCCGAGCCTGCAAACGGAGAAAACTCACTTTCTCCTCAACTTTCGTGTAAAATCTCGATCAGACGGCCCAGATCTCGCCGAAAACACTAGACGACAAGATAGTGTTTTCTGGAGAATTGTGCCCGTCTTGAGATGCGCGCCATCATGCAACGGCTGGGGTTGCACCACGTCGCTCGGACGCCTGAACCCCCGGACATCCCACCTATGTCTAGAGGAACCAGGAAAAATTTTGATTCAAAGTTTTAAGGCACCGCCCTCGGCGAGCACCCCCCAGGTCCCGCGTCTCGGTCGGTATTCCGCCGACCCACGGGCCCCGGTCGAAAGCAAATCAACACTCGGAGATCGGGAGAAGCAAACCATTCCGAGCCAGTCGATTGCAACTGCAAAGGTTCGGCCTGCTCTGGCAACCGCGCCTTCACAGTTGCAAACAACTTGCCCGGAACGCCCTTCATTTCTTCCGGAAGAACGACCGCTCGTCCTTCCGACGAGCTCACCCCTCGGATTCGGACATGGATGACCACCTCTCCCACCAAGATCTCTGCCGACCCTGACACCCGCTGCGGGGCAAACAGAGTAGGAAGAAGATCTTGGTGGGAGAACGACCACCCGTCCCTCCGAAGCAGCTCACACCCCGGGTCCGAACTACGGTCGTCGCCACTACTGCCTCATTCTCTCCCGCTCCTGACATTCCCTTCGGAACCGTGCGGAACGGGAGAAGAACAAGGCAACAGGGCGACCACCCGTCCTTCCGAAGTAACTCATCCCTCGGATCCGAACTATGGTCGTCACCACTACTACCTCGTTCCCCCCCCCCCCCCCCGCTCCTGACATCCACTTTGGGGCCGTCAGGAATGGGAGAAGAAAAAGGCAAAAGAGCGACAACCCCCTCGGACCTCGAAAGACAAGTTACCCAAGGCCAGTGCCCCCGAGGTTTGAAGCTCTACATTTGGTGCGATTGAAATGACAAAGGGAGTGGGGTACTTATAAGCTCCCCTCCAAGGTCCAGCCATTATGACCCTCGGAAGTTGAAACGCCACGCATTAATTGAAGGAACCATACTTAATGACCTAGGGAAAGCGGAACGCCGCACAAACCCCAAGGCACCATTAATGCCCTTGGAAACAGGATCACCTCGGAACAGACTGTGCCACGTCGCTCGACTCGCCGAGACCCCATGCCTTCGATCGGCGACCGAGCAAGTGCCTTTCCGAGCTCGCAAAAGGGGAAAACTCACCCTCTCCTCAAGAATCGCGCTTGATCTCGATCAGACGGCCCAGATCTCGCCGAGGACACTAAATGACAAGATAGTATTTTCTTGAGAAATGTGCCCGTCTCGAGATGCGCATCGCCATCCGACGGTTCAGAGCGCGCCACGTCGCTCGGCCTGCCGAGACTCCCTGTCTTCGGTCGGCTACCGAGCAAGTGCCTTTCCGAGCTTGCAAAAGGGGAAAACTCACCTTCTCCTCAAGAATCGCGCTTGATCTCGATCAGACGGCCCAGATCTCGCCGAGGACACTAAACGACAAGATAGTGTTTTCTTGAGAAATGTGTCCGTCTCGAGATGCGCGTCGCCATCCGACGGTTCAGAGCGCGCCACGTCGCTCGGCCTGCCGAGACTCCCTGTCTTCGGTCGGCTACCGAGCAAGTGCCTTTCCGAGCTCGCAAATGGGGAAAAATCACTTTCTCCTCAAGAATCGCGCTTGATCTCGATCAGATGACCCAGATCTCGCCGAGGACACTAAACGACAAGATAGTGTTTTCTTGAGAAATGTGCCCGTTTCGAGATGCGCGTTGCCATCCGACGGTTCAGAGTGCGCCACGTCGCTCGGCCTGCCGAGGCCCCCTGCCTTCGGTCGGCTACCAAGCAAGTGCCTTTCCGAGCTCGTAAACGAAGAAAAAAGACACCGAGCTCTCACAACCGTTGGATCTTCCAAAAATTCGTACTTTTGATGATCAAAGGTCCAGATTGCGCCACGTGCGCTAAAAGACAAGATAGCATTTTTTTGGGAAATGCGCCACCATCCGATGGCTCAGATTGCGCCACGTCGCTCGGAACGCCGAACCCCCCTAGTCTCCGGTCGGCAGCCGAGCAAGTGCCATTCCGAGCTCGCAAACGGAGGAAAAATCTGCCGAGCGGTGGAGACCGTCATATCTCTCAGAAAATCACGCCCGACGGCGATCAAAGGTCCAGATTGTGCCACGCCATAAATTAGTATTAAAAATCATTTTTTATTTATTCAAATCGCTTTATTTATTTAAAAATTGCGAAAAAATTGCTAAAAATTCGGAGAAATTAACTAAAAAGTCTGGAAAATAATTAAAAATTCGGGGGTACATTTTTGAGCCTCCGAACGAACAATTATTGCCTAGAAAGTACTGTTAAGGCCCCCGAACGATTAGTAAACACATCGCAAAATTAAATAAATAGCCCGAAAAAAAAATGAATAAAAGCCGTCAAATACTCGATAAGGCTGGAGAACAACACATGGCGTCAAAAAGTTACCTCACTACCCCCTTCGAGATTCTAAGTCCACCATATGGACTCCGATACAACTCCGCTAGCCAACAAAACAGTCAAACTACTCCTCAAAGGCTGATCACGCTCAATCTTTATGAGTGGGGGGCTCGTGATATGGCTAAAAATGGGGTTAAATCGGGACTGTCCAGATTGGGCACGAATCTTGAATCTCGGGGGTAAAAAGGTAATTTCACATACAAGCGGATCCAAAGCGGGTACTGAATCTCCTTCTCGCAGATCCAATAACCCGCGAATGGATCCACACCTACTGGGTACGGGTTCCGACCCGAGACGAATCCAAACCAACAAGAGACAAATCATGATCCATGATTTTGCCAAGTCAATGGCCCCGATTTGCTCTCACCGGGAATCAAGGAAAGATTTCCTAAAACAGACTGAGGATTTTGCTCCCGGTTGTTACCCAGGAAATCAGGCCCTTAAACAACTTCCCTGGCGACTATAAATACAACCCCTCTGCCTCCATGACCAGGTTAATCACTTTTTCATGACTTTAAGCTCTTTCTTAATCTCTTCTGACTACTGACAAGAGCGTCGGAGGGTGCGTCGCCGGAATCAACCCCGGTGTTTCGCACTTCCTTGCAGGTTGCTCCAGGATCAAGAAGGCTGAGTCAACTGTTCAGGTTTTTCTCTGACTCATAAATTCTATCTGTTTACCCCCACACCGAAATCAGCAGTAACACTATTTTATTTCTTGAATATTATTATAACTTGTACTCTGTTTTGGGCTTTATGACCCGTAGTTTATTTTGATCCCATATGTTGGATATTTATACTGTTGGACTATTTCATTTATTATTGGAATTTATCTTTGATTCATGTGGTTATATTTCCTGCATGGTTGTACTTTGTTGTTCTTACAGCTTATGGATGGTGTTTACATCATTCGCTGGGCCTACGTTACGCACTCGTGTTCCGTATTTTGGGAAGCGGGGCATGACAGCGGTCCAAGCGAACATGTCCCGGTTCTCCCTGATGCAGATGATAAGTTGCTACTTCACTCGATGGGGGAGTGATTTGCTCACCCGGAACACATAACTTTATCCTCTTCTGAGAAAGGGATTTCAGTCAGTTCGTCCACAGGTTTGGATCCTTGTCCCATATCAAGGGGCAGTTCGATGGCATCAAGAGGAAGAACCGAACCCTTCATTGTAGCTGTGTAGCAGGCCCAAGCGGCTTACTGACTTCCCTTGGCTTCCCCCACTCCTACAGTTGTAGGGAATTTCATTTTTAGGTGGTATGCTAATGCAACCACTTGGAGGGCCGCTAAAACTGGGCGGCCAAAGATAGCATTGTAGGCAGACTTCATGTCGACCACCATGAAGTCTAACGCTTCTGTGCGAGCAGATAGAGCTTTCCCTAGAGTAACGTCGAGGGTTACAATTCTCTCGACCATTACGGGGTCTCCAAAGAATCCGTGGAGGGTGTATCCAGTGGGACTGAGGCGATCCTGCTTAAGTTTGAGTTCTTCAAACACATTCAAAAAGAGGATGTTGATTAAACTGCCATTATCAACCAGGACTTGACGCAATTCATGGTTCGCCATACACATGCTGATCACGGGTGCGTCGCAGTGAGGAGTTCGGACGCCTTCCAAGTCCCAATTTGAGAAGGCGATTCTAACTCCTGAACCTCTCAGGGGAGGGATGTTGTGTACGTAATTTACCTCTCGAATGAAGGCCTTCCTTGATGAGCTGGAGGCTCCCCCAATATGTCCTCCATGGATTGCATGAAATATCTCCATCCGCCCCTATCCCTGGACTTAGTTGGCCTCTCTTCCGGTTTGTTGGGTCTCCTCGGAGGAGGAGGTCCGGGATCGTTTACCTGGGCAAATTTGGCGAGGTATCCTCATCGGAGCAACACCACTACTTCATCTTTAAGGGTTTAGCACTCATCCGTAAGGTGACCATGATCCTTGTGGAAGGCACACCACTTTGTTTTATCCCGTCTTTTACTTGGGGCATTCATCTTGGGTGGAGGTCGAAGGATCCAGTCCTTGTTAACCTCCATAAGAATGGCTGATATGCTTGCATTTAGTAAGGTGTACTTTGCAAAACCAAGCATGGGGGAGTTTGACCAGAGGTGTCCTTCTGGGATTTTTGGGGCTCATCTTCGTTAGTACCTTTCCGTTTGTTTCCGAACGAAGGGATCTTCTGCTCCTTGGGTCAGATCACCTTTTCAACTCGAATGTACTTCTAAACTCTCTGAAGGAGGTCAGAGAAGTCCCGAGGATGTTTTTTGACGAGGGAAGCTTTAATATCGTCATGCTTGACATTTTATTTGAACGCGGTCGTTGCCACCATGGAGTCGAGTGAGGGGATGGATATGGACTCTGTTGTGAAGCATTGGACATAGCTGTTAAGGGACTCCCCATCCCTTTGCCTCAGGCCTAACAGGGAGGCACTGGTTTTCTCCACCTGCGCCTAGTGATGAAGTGCATAAGGAAGAGTTCTTCAAGTTGGTCAAAGGAAAATATGGAGCCTGGATAAAGGCGACAGAACCATTTTCGTGCTGAGCCTTTTAAGGTTGCCAGAAAGGTTTTGCACAGGATGGAGTCGGATGCTTGACAGATCATCATGAGAGTTTTAAAACTCTTGATGTGTTCTACCGGATCGGTCTCTCCGTTGTACGGCTCGAATGTCGGGACCTTGAAGTTGGTAGGGACGAGAGCTTCAATAATCTTTTTGGAGAATGGAGGTTTGACGGGATGTTATCTTCCTTCTTATTTTGCTCCTTCTCTTTTCAGTGATGTTAGGTGGTCTTCCATCTTTCGGAGACGCCGGAGGATGGTGTCTTCCTGTTGATCAGATCTGGTGGATCGGCGGGACTCTTCACGTCGTGGAGGAGAAGAATGTTTTGGATGAAGGGCCGTGTGGATGGTTCGGGGCGACCTCGACAAGAGCCCCCCGACGCAGCCTCTCCAGGTGGAGGCAGGTGTAACGCCCTGATTTCCGGTAACTGGAAAACCGTGACATAAGCCAGAATCTTTTCTTCAATTAGCCACAATACACAGAAAAATAGGAAAATTTAAAAAACTTTTTATTCAACACCAAATGTATTACAAGTCTGAATGTTATAAAACTGCAATACATTACAACAGTGTTACAATAATACCTTTATAATCCCAAGTGTTACACTTCCAACAACTTACATCATAGTACAATGAATGAAGAACAACACTTGGTAATTCTCACTTGGATACTTTTCAACAAATAGATAATCAACATAAATATTATAGCAGAACTTAAAATGACATCGACTCCTCACTTTCCTTGCCTTGAATCCTCCTGAATCTTGCACCTATAATTCTGCGATCCAGTACCTATTGAAGTGGGGACGTCAGTACATATACTGACGCTTAAGGGCTGATGAATAGCAGCGAATCTCCCAAACAAACATATAACCATGGCAAATGTGTTAGTGTAGTTTAAGTTTTCGTGAGTGCTATGACTAGAATCTAATGCAATATCAACTAAGGCTAGGATGCTCCTATTCTAATGCCAGTAAGTCTCCGAAACAACATGCAGCCCATACTACATGCGCCCATCTCAAGCCGTTTCTTCAAATATAGGGATTTGAACCCGCACCATGAGTTTTACTCTTGTACTCAACTTGTTTCTGAAGATACAACGTGACTGATGAGGTTTCCCTGAAACGGTCTAATCCCGCCATTGTAGTCATATAGTGGTGTCTCCATTTGCCACTATTGCCCGACCTCACTCAAAAATCTGACGAACCCTTGGAGTTTCCACGGACGCAGGTTAGCTCGAAGCATCCCCTACCACCCCCTAGCCAGACCATAGTCTATGGCTTGTTCGCCCTTAGACCAAGGACATGACAGAGTTCCGGGGTCCATCCCCTAGCTCCGACAGGACTCGCCCCCACCCTTATCATGGCACTTCAGAAATTAATAAACGAGATACAGATCCCGTGCTCCCAACTCACAAGAAGGCACAGACCGTATTCCTTTGACAAGGAGGGTACAACCCAATAACACCTCCTAATGCAGGCCTATGAGACAGGTCGGATCATAAGGAATCACCCTTAACACAAACTCTTTCCCTTAGGCAAAAGATGATAATAATAAAGGTTAAGTAGTAAAAGCCATAGTTACTACCCTAACGATGTCACTAACCCAGAACAATCCAACAGTATTAACATGACTTGCTAGGTCTTAAGTCGAACTTTGCAAGGTAACCCTACTAGGCTGCTCAACCTAGACTTACCAGAATTCCTAAGAATCCGGTTCATGACCTATCGATTAAAGACCCGGGTAATACGAATGTATTCGCATGCTACTACGCTAAACTTGGATTTCATCTATACTCCGGTCCGCAATCAACCTACACCGGTTAAGATCTAACGGTACACACGGAGTGACTCGTCCACAGTGCCTTAGGAGTAAGGTAAACACATATCTTGATGGTCGATAGTCCTAGGGCAATAATATCGCCCTAGACGAGCATAACAAAATTGCGTACTAGCTAATAAGCTACATACGAGTAAACAGAACATATACGAGCCAACAAGCTATGTATAAAACCAACAACTACATACGAGCCAGGCGGGCTACGTATGAGACAACAACATACATACGAGCCAAAATAAGCTACCGTATGAGACCAATAGCTACATACGGGCCAGTCGAGCCGCGTATGAGACAACAACATACATACGAGCCAAATAAGCTGCGTATGAGACCAACAACTACATACGGGCCAGTCGAGCCGCGTATGAGACAACAACATACATACGAGCCAAATAAGCTGCGTATGAGACCAACAGCTACATACGGGCCAGTCGAGCCACGTACGTGCAAAACCACATACAAAAACAACCATGCAGGTAATCAACCTAGAAGCAACCAAACATGCTTACTAGCAAACTTGATCTTCTATAATTAGAAGCAATAGAAGAATCTACTAACAGTATAAAATAGGCATTCTACCAATGAGAAGCCCAAGAAGTGACATCAAACTTTTATCTAGTTAACGATTATTAGTGACCTTCCCAATCCTTATTACCCATGAAGATGAGTAATGTTCATGTCATATGGTTCAACTTTACTTAAGGTCACATACAACTAGAATCTATAGTTCCCTCCCCAAATCGAACTAGAACTACATGCACTAGATTCTTGGGTTCTTTCTTCAAGTTTGAGCTAGAATCACCTAGGACTAAATGCAAGGGTTTTCTTATCAATTGAGCTAGAACTACCATAGTGCTAGTTTCATGGGTTTCTCTTTAAATTTGACTAGGACAACATAGAACATAGGTTCATTTTATTAGTTTAACTAGAACACCTAGCTCAAGCATGGGTTCATGGGTTCTTTTTAATCTTTCACTACAATCATAATACAGTTCAAGCGTGGTTCCCCTGAATCTAGAACTACTATGCAACTCGAGTATTGCAACTACAACGCGATGGTTCTTCACTAATGCTACCACCATAACATGATAGTTCTCTACTACATTACAACTATAACGCAATATTTCTTTACTAACACTACAACTACAACATGATAGTTACTACTACAACTATAACACGATAGTTCTTTACTCAACATGATCCTTTAACTCAAGCATGAATAACTACTATACTTAATCACGGTATACAACTTAAGTATTACCCTACAACAATCTTAGCATGGTATGTCAATCTATAATGATCTAAGCATGGTATTGAACATAGGCATCAACCTGCAATAATTTCAAACCTAGCATGGGTTTCTTTACTACTACATAAGCATGGATAATTGTTACACTTAACATGAGTACTTACTACCACTTAAACATGAATGTTTACTACTACCTTAACATGGACCCTTTTCTATCTAGAATAACTGCACATCTTAAGCATGGCATAACTTAAGCATGGAGCTACTATAATTTAAGAATGAGTAACTACTATACTAGAGCATGGATATCTTCTACTACCTTTAAACATGGATCGTTCTTCAACTCAAGTATGGATACAATTCAAGTATGAAGCTACTGCAATTTAAGCATGTATATCTACTACTTACTTAAACATGGATCCTTTCTACAACTATTTAAGCATGGATAGTTACTACACCTCAAGCATGAATATTTACTACTACTTTAAGCATGGATCAACTCAAGCATGAATGCTTACTTAAGCATGAATATCTACTACTACTTAAAGCATGGTTCCTTTCTTATTCTTAGGCATGAATCTACCATGATCTTAAACATGGTACAATCCTACAACATTCCTAAGCATGGTATATAACTTAGCATGAATCTACAATAATTCTAAGCATGGTATGTAATTTAACATCAAGCCTACAACAATCTAACATGATATATATCATAAGTATCAACCTACAACAATCTAAGCATGAATACAACTTAAGTACGATCATCTACTACTACAATCTAGCATGATGGGTTTCTTTACTATATCAAACCTACCCAATCTAGCATGGATACAACATAAACTTGGGTTCTTACTATAATTCCTACAACAATTTAGCATGAGTACAACATAAGTATGAACTTACTACAACTTAACATGAATGCTTACTATGTTTTAAGCATGGATACCTATTACTATTTCAAGCATGGGTTTCTACTACAATTTAAAACAAGAATGCCTATTTACTACTTCAACATAAACTTTACTTATATTTAAGTATGAATGTCTACTAACTATTTAAGCATGGATGCTATTTAAGCATGGATATCTACTTACTAGCTATTACAAAGACTGTCTCTTTTTACAAAAATGCAAGCCATGAAATTGCTATAACAAACTAACTTATGAACTACAAATTTCCTACAACAATTTACAAGTCCTACTTCCTACAATATTCTTTTCTTAACCACCTAGTTCCTACATACAATAAGGTTTACCTTCCTTATAATAAGGGTTACAAGATTTGATAGAGAGCAATAAATAATTAAGACTCATTTTTATTGAGTTCTACAATTTCAAAGGGTATGTAATAATTCTACAATGTGCATATGCCAAAAGTCCTTGTTTGAGTTCTACATCCCAAATGGGTATGTACACAAATATGTGCATATGTTCATGTCAAGTTCTACAACCCATAGATGGGTATGTACATCAATCTTTATATTCTTGTGTCCATTTAGTCCAAATAACAACAACAAGAACAAAAATTGCCACAATCCAAGATTCAATCTTTTTATGTTCTTTTTAAAAGTTCCATCATCCTTTTATCCATACAAATCTTAGTCCCAATTTTTTTAACACAAACAACACACACAAAAGCAACAACACAACCAAACAAACCCACAAAAGAACCAAAAATAACACAAGGAAAGCAACATCAAACAAGGAGAACAAAAGAAATGGAGAACCCCCACCTTGATTTGCCTTGAAGGAAGAACTAGTCTAGCACCCTTCTCCTTCCCCTAGCTCCTATGGAAAGCTCCTAAGAACCTACAATGAAAAACTCTCTTATTAGTTAAGCTTTTTCTCTTTCTTTTCCTCTTCCTTTTTTTTGGGTCTTTGTAAAAGTGAGACAAGAGAAGAGGGGAGGGGTATTTATAGGGTTAGAGAGAGGGTGGAGAGTGCAAAGTGCACCCACAAAAATGCACAAAATCCCCTCCACAAATCAAGGCTGGCCATACTTGTGAGGTGGAGGCATGGGTGTGAGGGTGAGGTGGAGGTATGGGTGTGAGGGTGAGGTGAATGAGAGAGGGAGTTTCTAGAATAACAACTCCTAATTCTCTCATGCATACTTTAACCCTAGGTTAAACACTTATTAAAATCCTAACAATCTAATTAGATTTTTGTCTTGACAAAGAGAACTATTTTATCCAAAAATACATACCACACAATTTGTGCAATGTACTAATTGACACAATACATATATGTATGTGTATATATATATATATATATATATATATATATATATATATATATATATACAGAAAATTTTCACATAATTCGTATAAAAATAATTTAATTTCGAAAATAATAATAAAATAATAATTTATTCAGTGTAATATCCGTCCGGGATATTACAGCAGGGCTAGCTAAATGAGGGGCTCCTCCTGCTGTGGTTGAAAGGCGTGAAGGTGTTCCTCTAGAGGAGGAGGTGAAGGAAGAGGGTTGGCTCGTCGGCTTGAGGCCGCCGCTTTTCCTTTTCCTTTATGAGGCTTGTTGGAAGCTTGTTCTCACCGGTGAGGTTTGGTCGTATTTTCTTTGATGTTCCCACAGACGACACCAATTTGTTGTTGTTTTTTTCGGTGTGGGAGCAATTAGATCATGTGGATTCTTTTTTAGGAACAGTAAAAAATTTGACCTTTTGACTTTCAACGATGCTGATTGCCTTTGACTGCAATTAGCTTGACGATATGACTTATTTGCGTTGTAGGATTTGATTCGTGTGGTGATGATCCCCTCCGATGACCTGCAAATAGTTTGAAAAACCAGAATTGATCCCGGCGACAGACCCTTCGACGCTCACGTCAGAAATCAAGAATAATATGAGAGCTTATTTGGAGAAAAATATTGATTACCTTTTTTACAGTGGGGATAGAGTGGTATTTATAGTCACCTTTGGGACTAGTTTAGAGATAATCATTTATCTCTACTTTCTGGTGTTTTGAGATAAGAAATAGAGTTTAAATTCCTTCATGATAAGAGATTTGGTTTAAACCGTATCTTAGGGATAATCATGAATTTAAACAACTCTTAAATGATCTGGGTTTATTTATAATGGGCTGCCATCATAATCTAGCAATGCAGATCCGTTTTGAGTTATTGGGGCTTGAAAAAGACCCAGTTCCCATTTACATACCAGTTATAGGAAAAAATACCGTTTTACCTCTAAGATCTTTGAGATTCGTATCCAATTTGAACGGTTCCGATTTAGTTCTATTTTTAGCCATATCGGAAGCAAATTTTGAATTTAATAACATGGAAACCCGCCCTACACTGTTTTGATTATCTGATTATGATTACAACAATTTATTTTTCGAAGCATGAATCATGACAATGTCCCATCCTTATCTACTCGTTCTTCACCAACTTGGACGAAGAACAAGGGAAGTAGTTTGAAGTGTAATTAGCTCCTAGTTGTTGAGGCTGGCAATCCTGCTAGATTGATGTGAAATTATACTAGCAGTCGACCCGCTCTCTGAAAAAATAATTTCGTAGCCATCCCTGAAGTTGTCCATTCCGTTGACTAGTAGTTGCCAGAAAAGCCCACCAGCACAAGCCCCACCAGACTCTGCTGAATTGTAGATGGCGTTGTAGGCGGTCCAGTAATAGGCATCCCTCTGAGCTGTGTTGAATTGCCTCGACGATCGCCCAAACTCCGTGACAAGGAGTGGCTTTCCAAGGACCGAGGCAGCATCTTGGGCATGGGATGTGATCCAGCTCTGAAGGAATGCTGTCTGGGCTTGATCATCTGCACCGTTGATCCTGCAGTTTGGATATGTATTTAGTCATTAGTTAATGTACTATTATTTGTATTTGTGAACGTATTGGTAGTCTATTTTGAGAACTAGGGAGGGCTTACCATTGGTCAGGGTAGATATGAACTGTGGCGAAATCGACCTCAGGGATTTGATTGTTGGAAATGAAATCAGTTCCAATTTCATATCCTGGATTGAACTGTTTCCTATCAGGCATTGATTCTCCGTAAAATCCTTCAAGTCCGGCCTCAAGCATGTGGTTGCTGTCGATTGACTTCACATACTCAGCCATCTCCCAGACCCAACCCTGTTATACAGATATACCAACAATTACTATTATGAACATATCTAGCTAGTCTGTATGCATTATCCAGTTATTCATGATCAGTACATTGAAATACATATATACAATAATAAAGTCAATGATATGTTTGTTTCTTTATTTAATTACCTGCACGGTTGCACCCGAGTTGTCGCTCTGGCAACGAGGTTCATTCATGAGCTCCCATGCAAAAATGGCAGGTTCATCCTTGTACATCACTCCAGTTATCGTGTTCACTCTCGTGAGAACAGCCTAATATTACATCATATATATATTATCATAATTCAAAAAACTTTTTACTACTAACTGGTACTAGTATTAAACCAAATATATACGTACCTTGACATGGTTCTTGTAGAATTGCTTGGTTAGATAATCCCTGAAGAAATCATCTTCAGAGTTCAACCAGTGTCCTTGATCCCTTGCCCATTGAACATACTGCTTCTTCCCTCCATAGCCCTCCCAGTTATTCACCAAACTCAGTATTAAATATATGCCGTGCTTCTTCCCTTCGGAAATCGCAAAGTCCAGAGCCTGAAATGAAGTCAAAAATATAATTAATATATTAGTTTACTTAATCTCACAAACTAAGAACATCGATCTGTACTTGACATTACATATATAAAAATTAATACAGATTCAAACATATCGAAAATCCTAGCTGATTCTTTGTGAGCATGAAGGAGACATGTACATGCGTTCATCCAGCCAAAGTAAGCATGGGGAGTAAGAGAAAGCACGCGTGCACTGCATGTGCATATATAGTTATTGCATGTTCCTGCATGCATGCATGCATGGGAATTTGAGGTAATTACAAAATTTATATGAACGATATGTTTCAACTAACGTTTCTTCAATCAAAATGTACGTAGGCATGTATATCCCAACTTTTTAATTTAGTAAAAATGGAAATATACACTCATGTGCAATTTGCAATTTGACTTGATTTGATACCACCTGCTGCAGCTAGTAGTTCAAAACTCAAGCTAGTCATTTACATCGCAAGTAAAAATATACTTAATATTAAATGAGTGAATTTTATGCAAATGCATGGGTATAGGGTCTAGGTTAGGTCATATCCGTATAGAATAAGATCTATCTGTGTATAATTAACGTTCAGCAACCAAATTACAGCTGCAGCCATTACAGTTGCAAATTGCAATGATCCAAACACCATAACTATACGGAGTTCTTGTACCGACAATTACCTTGAACATGTCTTCACTGTAGGATCCAGGGGAGTTTTGAAGGGCCCTATACCCACCATCACTAAAAGCCCAAGTCCTAACAACATTGAGGCCATGACTTGATGCCTGTTCAAAAGCATCAGAGACCATGTACCTAGTCGAAGGGTCACCAGCCATGTACATGAGCCAGTATGCATTGAACCCATTTGCATAGAATGGCTTCCCATTCATGGTGAAGTGAGACCCACTCGTTGACGCAAAATCCCCTGCCATGTATCTAATTGCATTGGAAATAATACCATTTTGGAACAGAGGAACAAGTAGAAGAAAGAACAAGGCCAAGGGTTTTGGTCCCATTTTCATTTAATATGAAAATGCGTTCGTGTTTCTGATGAGAAATGAGATGTTTTTCGGGGGTTTATATAGATTTTGAAGAGGCATGCTAAAAGAGAACATGAGCCACGTCATTTTAATGCAACAGGTTTGGAAAGGTGATTGAAGTGGATATAACTAGCTAACTGAAAGTTCATTGCTTCAATCATTTTTGTTGATTTCTTTCTTTTCTCATTTTCATTTTTTTGTTCCCGTTTTTGCGCTTGGTACCCTCTCTATTTCCATTTTCATATTCACAAATTAATAATCCTCTTGAGCTTCATAAATATATGTAATCCACTAATCCATAACAAATCCAGAGTATAATTTCCTGGTATTTTATGCTTGGGCATATATAATTGTACATGGAATAACATGTTAAGTCCTAATGCATGAGAACCACAATATGATTAGGGGCTGTATGCAAATAGAACTTTTGTGAGGAGCTATTGTAAATAGATGAGATATGCACTAAAGTAGTTTAAAAGCGGCTATACTGGTTTATAACAGAATATGAAGGAAGTGAATTCACGTACGTAAGAAACTGCCTTACAATTTCAGAATGGACTATGTGTTGATTGAGATAATCAGACCTGGTTTAAGTGGATGATTATGAATTAAGATCTTGCTGGAATATTGAAGCATAACCAATGCATTGTTCCCAATATATGCTAAACCATGATTTAGTTTTAAATTTTTTTATTTTCCAGGGTGTGTTTGTTTCGCGGGCTCAAATATTCCAGGAATATAACAGAGGAAGTGAGTATTCCGAAGAATACTATACTTACTAGATTTGATCTAGTAGGTACTCTATATTCAGGGCCGGCCCTGAGTTCCCGGGGGTCCGAGGTAAAAGATCCAAATAATTATTTTTAGAGCCCTCATAACAATATAATTTTTTACGCACAATTTACGTACCTATATTTACAAAAAAAATACAAATTTGGGGATCCTAAAATTGGAAAAAAAAATCTGGGACCTGAGGCGGCCGCCTCACTTGCCTCAAGGTGAGGGCCAGCCCTGTCTATATTCCCGGGAGTACTCCAATCTCCAATATTTATTTTATGAAAATACCCTACTAATTAATGGTGAGCAAGTACTCAGAGAAAGTGAGAAGGGAAAGGTGAGCAGTAGTGGTGGTGTGGTGGCGGCCGCGGCGGCAGTATTGGTGAAGATGAAGGGTACATAGCGTGGAGGTGGATATAAGTGATGGGTAAAATGTTCTTTTGTAATTTTATTTATACAGGAAAAAAGAAATCCCACCACTACAAAACATAATGTCTACCCCGGCATATTTTTTCCGACGTTTTTATTAAACGCCGGCATAGAAGAGGGATATAGGATTATTTATTTTCTCACTCTTCTAACCCGGCGTTTACTGTAAACGCCGAGGTAGTTAAGCTCTATATCGGCATTTCTATTATAAACGCTGGGGTGGATAAGCACTATACCGGCGTTTCTGTTAGACACGCCGGGGTAGGGGAGGGTTTTAAAAGTCTCAGATTTCCCCCATTTTTATTATTTTCCTCTCTCTCTTACAAACCAAACCCTAGCCCCAATTGTAATGGCCCTCTCACTCTCGCACAAACCGAACCCTAGCCCCCCGTCGACTTGCACCCCCGTTGCCACTGTGATTCTCGTCGTTGACCTGCACCCCCACCGCCGTCTTCATCCGCAAGCCCTCCGTCCCTGCTCCTCCCCATCATCCGATTTCAAATCTCCTCCCCATGCCCCGGTCCCTCGCTGTCGCCGTGCCGTGCTCCCCCTTCGTCGTTCCCCTCGTCGACTGCCATGGGGTCTCAATTTAATGAGGTAAAAATTAAATTCTCTATCTTGTTTATCTTCGTGTGTTTGGTGTGGGGATTTCACCCTTGAACTTTGGAGGGGATTAAGTATGTATTTGGCTAGTTCTTTGTATTCTTCTGGTTAATGTGCATAGGATTCATTGTTAATAATGCAAGGAACATGTTCGTTGAAATGCCTTCTAGAGATGTGCATAGGATCCATGTTGGTGAATTGGATTTTAATAGTGGATTTGTATGTTTGATTTGTAGGGTCTAATATTCAGACTGGGAAAGAAGTGGCAGTCAAGCTGGTATGAGTTGTTCTTAAATTGAATTTGTATTTGGATTGAACTATATAAATTTTTTTGAATTTATGTGATTTGTGCTTGTATGATAAGTGGAAAAGTTTTGATTTTGTGCAATTTAAAGTAAGGTTCAAAGTAATTGAAGTTCAGTACATGAGTGGTTTTATTGTGTGATTGTTTTTCATTATAACCTTATAAGAGTTGTGACTATCAAATTAGGGTTTGTGTTGTGAGTTTACAGTACTACTAGGTTTTAGCGAGTGTGACTTAATCGTATGTTTTCGTTTGAAAACTTGATGTTCTGCAGATAACTTAAATATTAAGTGTTATTGTTCCCTGTTTGATTCAATTATGAGGTTTGCAAATATTTGTCAAGTTTATAATATTAGGCAACGAAGAAGATAAAGTTTGCTAAGTTGCATGATGTTGTTGGATGTATGGTTGCTGCTGGCGACATTAGATGAAGTAATGTAATCGAGAGTGTTCTAATTTACCTATGGAAGTTAGAATAAAAACCAAGAGAACATGACTAAAAGGTTTCACTTTCTCAATCACTATGTTTCACCTTATTTGAGGTTATTTAGGCGATACTTATTTAGCATAGATACAATTTTGTTTCTTGAATCTTATTATTAATTATTATGCTTTCGAAGACTTGTTTAACTTCCGCAATCAAAAATATACATTGAAGATCATATGTTAAGTAGATCTTATTCCGTTTCTTCCTTTCACTTCATTGTTCGGAATAGTTAATGAAGTCAACAACAAAGGCAGATAAGGGTTCCTACATCCATCTCCATACATACACTGACCAACAATAATTTAGCTATTATTGATAATCTTATATAGGTTTGATTGTAATCGTGGCTCTAGCATATATTTGATTCTAAGCGTGGCTGCAGTTTTGAACAGTATGGTTGTTGTTATCTTTTTAAAATATATATATATTTAGATTTTAGAATTTAAAAAAGAAAATATTTTTTAAAAATTTAAATACATACCGATCCTGGCGTTTTTAAAATGCCGGGGTAGATTTAACCCAGATTTAATATGCTACGACGGTGTTTTACAAATGCCGGGGTAGGTGTTGTAAAGGAAAAATGCCAATTGAAAACACCTCTACGCCGGTATTTTGAAAACGTCGGGGTATGTATTTATCTATACCGGTGTTTTCAAAAAACGCCAGTATAGACCCCTACTCTACCGCAACGCTTGATTTCCCAGCGTTTTCAAAAACGCCGTTAGGGTCTACACCAGCATTTATAAATGCCTGGGAATTCAAAAAAAAAAACGCCAGAGAAGACGATTATTGTTGTAATGCACTTGTTTTGAGGTGAAAGAAAATTGAGAAATTTTGTTTTCTAGAAAATCGAGTATTCCTTTCAACAAATGCCTATACTTTGCTAAGTAAGGGAATGTAGGGTGGATTCAGAATATTCCCCCTCTAAATCACAAACCCCAGCATTAAGACCTACAATTAGCAAACAAAAATTAAAGAGAAACACTACATATATAATAAAACTTGTCTTCATTAGTAAATACTAATATGCAGGTACATTTTGAGGATGGGATGTGGCTACCATTATACATTTGGTTAAAGGCCCACGTTCCTTTATCATGATTGCAATGTTGGGCACGAGTGTAAGAGACCAATAATTATTATATCTAAATCTTATACCAATAAGAGAGAGAGAGAGTCTAACTTTTTTTCCTTTCTATATTTTAAAATATAAAAAGAAAAGAAAAAGTAGAAATTCATATTTACTAACACTGTGCACAATGTATGATTTTTATTAAAAAAAAAAAGGAAAAAAAAACTCAAATTCCTCAAATAAGTCTCTTCCCCTCTCACTTTCAAAATCTCAACCCCCCCCCCCCCCCCCCCGAAATTAATATTTACTAACACCGTGCACAATGTATGATTTTTATTAAAAAAACAAAAAAACAAAAAAACAAAAAAAAACTCAAATTCCTCAAATAAGTCTCTTCCCCTCTCACTTTCTCGATCTTACAAAATCTCAAACCCCCTCCCCTACTAACACCGTGCACAATGTATGATTTTTATTAAAAAAAAAAAAAAAAAAAAAAAACTCAAATTCCTCAAAATAAGTCTCTTCCCCTCTCACTTTCTCGATCTTACAAAATCTCAAACCCCCCCCCCCCCCCCCCCCCCCCCCCCCTCCCCCAAAAGCAGCTTTAGTAATATTTAATTATATAATATTATGGTTTGACAGTGATTTCCTAAACCATCTTCTTATGCGAGGATGATAATAAAGATTCCAGTAATTACGATAGAAATGATATTTATAAGTTTTTCCCAGTTCTCTGACATTTTTTGGGAGTTCTATAGAATTTTATGAGCTGTGCAATTAGCACAGGGTAACACTAGTTCCATTTATGTTAACTACACATTACAGCTAATGTGGATCTGATTGCATATGCATTTATCCTTCTTGGTTGACTGTCTGAGGCATTGACAAAAGAGATAACCACATAATCAACTCTCTAATTATAATAGTAAATACAAATATAAAACAATGCTGGTTTGCGGAAGGTTAGTTAGCTAGGCTTGTGGAATGGAACATTCCATCCTACAGTATGCAATACGTTAATGGTTTTTTGTGAAAGTTTAAATATTCGGTAACGAAAAACGTCCAAATATTTGATAGGCTTCTTAATTTGGAAATGAAAGAATCAATTCAAGCTATTACTCTAAAAGAAATATAGAAAATTTATTTTTACTGCAAAAGTTGTATTAGTCTACAAGACAGAAGCAAAGGCGAGACTTATTGGCAGATTCTATTGTCAGTAATTATTGGCAGACTCCATATATCTCTGTTTTAGTAGTACATAGATTTGAAGTTCAGTTAACATTATTCTTACATCGTCATACCATTCCTCCTAGATTCATTAGGTTTTACGCTATTTTAACACTTATCCTTCTCCCGACGTATGCTTGAATTTATTCTCTTCATCTTTTTGTCAAGTTGTTCATAAAAACCTTGTACACGCATTATATAATTCATGTATAACTAACTGGCTAGCTATATATGAATTTAATGAATTGCTTTGGCGTGTGAACCGCCTCATTTTATCTATATGAAAACAAAACAACCAAAACTTTCAGTTTCGTTGTTATCTCATCCAGTTAATTCCCAATTAACATAAGCTTCTAGATAATGCCCTAAATTTTTACAATTTTTCCCAAAAGTAAATAATTCTGATATTGTTTCATGAAAGTTTTATTGTAAAATTGCTGGTTAAGGGTTCTGTCTGATCTTTCTCTGAACCGAGACTGAGAATGTGTAAGGTAGTATCTTTTTATATAATATATTATACTAAACAACTTTTGGTTCAAGGAATTTTCTCCTTTTTTTTTTTGGTTTTTTCTTTCAAATAATTAAAAAAATAAAAGCTAGGAACCAACCATCTCACTATTTATCCATCCAAAATTTAAATTTGAATCATATCTCTTAATCAAACTTTAAAAATAGTGCATTATTATATAGATGTTATTAGATGAATTTTTTCAAAAAATAATTTTGTTATTTTCTAATTTTTAAAAAATTATATGCAATATTACACGGGTTATACTACATATTATATTATATTATAAAAGTTTGTGCAATATTGTACAAGAGTACACTCATTTTATTTATTCTAAAGTTATGCGGTGAGAATTGTGAGATTTACATTTACATTCTAGATGGTAATATATTTATAGTTTCCGTATTAGATATATGTTGTCGATATACATGAGGAAATAAATCACCCATAGTCCCATACCGTTTGTGAAACCACTTGCATGCAAGTTACATACATACGTGCAAGGGAAGTGAATATTGGGATGAGAAAAGGGCGGCAAAGTGGGCATGAAATCTTAACTGAAAAAGAGTTACTTGCATGATTCCTCTTCCATCATATAAAACAAGTAGCTAAATACAACTGTTAATTGATGACTACTGCGAATGCAAATTCAGATGTATATATGTTAGTATATACATATTCCACTCATAAATGCATGAGCAGAGCGCATAACCAAAATTAAACATATCGATATGAAATAATAAAAAAAAGAAATCACAGAAAAATGATAAAGTTATATAATAACTGGTGCTTAATTTATTGGTTATTTGATAATTTGTTTATTTATTTAGCATTATTTGGGAGTACATAATTACCTCTATTTTCTCTTCTGGTGACATCACCTCTATTTTCTTTTTCTTTTGCTTTTTTGAGGGCTTCATCCAAATTCTAGGGCTCATGTCATGGAAAGTTAATCTTGCAGGACTGATACAAACTAACTTTGGCAGCAGAGGGCTTTCCCCGAAGAAATATTCCGTAGCCATCATTGTAGTTGTCCATTCCTGGGCCCAAAATTTTAGAAAAGGTTGTATTGTAGACAACCAACAGTACAAGACCCTTTGGCTTTCGTTGAACTCCGGCAACTTCCGGCCAAACTCGGTGAAGAGGAGCTGCTTTTGGAGAATAGTGTCGAGTCCTGCGCATGGGATGTGATCCAGTTACGAGTGAAATTGATTTGGGTCTCATCGCTTGCATTTGATATCCTGCATGAATTATTTGAATATACTTAAGCATATCCTGCATGAATTATTTGATCATACTTAAGCAGTTGCAACGTAGAAGTTTTTTTAGACTAATTTAAATGTGTATATCAATATGAACTGTTCGGATCATCGATATTAATGTCCGAAGGCCGAGTGCACACGCCATATGCACCATGGGTGGTGCACAACGGAAGGGGACTATATATATATATATATATATATATATATATATATATATATATATATATATATAACATTTTTCTATTGCAAACGGATCTATTTGCACAGACCCGTTGCAAATACTACTTTTGTTTGGATCAATTTGATCATGATCCAACTGCCATGAATGACCCCGCCCAAATTCCGCTCCTCCTCACTTAAACCCCGGGGGGTGTTTTCGGAATTTCACCCCAAAATACCCCTTCACCTCATTCACACAGACACACACTCTCTCTCACTATCCCTGTACCTAAACCAACCCTCGACGTCGATCTCCTCCAGCTCGCACCGCCTCCTCCTCCCACCCGCGCCTCCTCCATCTCTTGACCGCCTCCTCAAGCCCTCCCCTCCTCTAGGAAGCCCGGAAATCATTGTTACATCTTGGAGAGTAACCTTCACCGGTAGATGGAATATGTGTATCTAACCTCCATTGCTCAATAAGAGCTGTAAGTAAGTGTCGATTGAGTTTCACACCCTCATCAATCCGACTCTGTAAAATCAGGCTTCGACCAAGTTCGCATGGGTAGGGCGGTCCATGAGAAGAGTCGCGTGCATCCGGAAATTACACTTATTTGCAGACTCATCCCACGCTGCTTGAGATCTATGTATGTGTTGCAACGCAAGTATGCTTGGGGTCTTCCGTTCCTGAAAGTGTACGTCCAACCGAAGATGACAGACCAGCCTCGGCAGAAGAAGAATGGCGGCCACCAACCTACATGAACATATATATATTTTTTTGATACAATGTTACATATTCATATTCAAAACTAACACTAATAAAAAATCTTACTTCTGTAAACCGTTCACCACTACTGCTACTAGACGGCCTTGACGATCCCTTTGTTCTACCCATTTTTCTATCAACAATATTACCAAGTTTAATTGATAAGAGTTCTAATTTATGTTAGGTCACCGATATTGTAAAAAATGAGCGAAAACGTGAGAAAACTACACAAACAAAAACAAAAAATTAAGAAACTTTGCGAATAGGTTGGATTTACCGCAATAAGTTAACGCAACTTGTAGAAGTGAATTTCGACTCACAGTTTGCGAGATACGGCCATGTATTACTTTATTTTGTTCATTTTGTATGAAAGTAATATACGGCCGTATCTGGCAAACCATGAGTCGAAAATCACTTCTAGAAGTTGTGTTAACTTGTATGTTGTGAATCCGACTTAGCCGCAAAGTTTCGTAATTTTTTGTTGCACTTTGTGCAATTCTCTATATTTTCGTACTCAAAATATCCAAAATTATAGTTATTTTTATTTGATACGTGAAAAAACTGCACAAACGACTACAAAATATTACGAAACTTTGCAAGTTGGCTAGATTCACCACACACAAGGTAACACAACTTCTACAAGTGAGTTTCGTTTTACGGTTTGCGAGATACGGCCATATATCACTTTATTTATTTTGCTTGTATGAAAGTGATACATAGCCGTATCTCGCAAATCATGAATCGAAACTTCTTCTAGTTGTGTTATTTTGTGTGTGGTGAATCCGATCTACTCGTAAAGTTTCGTAATTTTTTGTGGTTGTTTGTGTCGCTTTACATAGATCAAACAACAACTATTATAACCAAAACTAAAATTTTGGATTTTTTTGAGTAGGAAAGCATGGAAAACTGCACAAATAATAACAAAAAAATAACGAAACTTTGTGAGTAGGTCGGATTCACCACACACATGGTAACACAACTTGTAGAAGTGAGTTTCGATTCATAGTTTGCGAGATACGATAATGTATCACTTTATAATTTTTTTTGCTTGAATTAAAGCGATACAATGCTGTATCTTGCAAATCATGAGTCGAAACTCACTTCTACAAGTTGCGTTAGCTTGTGGTGAATCTGACCTACTCCAAATGTTTGGTATTTTTTATGGTCATTTGTACAGTTTTACAAAGATCCAACAACAACTAAAACAACAACTATATTTTTTCAAAATAAGTGAACAACAACACCTACATTTATAATTCTACCATCTACAATCATCAAACAGCTACATTCAATACACATCAAACAACTATATCTATATAACTACTGTTACCGCTAAATCTGGTGTGGGGGCAAATAGATAGTATTTGTGGATTCTTGGAAAACTTGAATAGCAAACCTGAAACCTGTTCCGCCGGAGTTTGACCGTTGACTCCCGCCGTTCACCTGCAAAAAGTGTGAGACACCGGGATTGGTCCTGGCGACGCACCCTCCGATGCTAAAGTCAGCAATCAGGAATGATTATGAAAGAGCGTAAATTGGCAAAAGATTGATTACCTCTTAATGATGGTGGATGGGGGGTATTTATAGTCGCCATTGGGATTAGATTAGGAATGCAATCCCTGTGATCAGATTAGGAATGTAATCCCTGTGATCAGGTTAGGAATGTAATTCCTAATTTCCAGTGAAAGGATAGATGTGAATCAGGACCGTTGATTAGTATTAATCAGAAAACCTAATTCTATCCTGCTGGACTGGGTTCTTTGCAGGTTGAAACCCGCACCCAGTAAGACTGATCCATTTATGGGTTATTGGGCTTTGAATAAAGACCTAGTTCCCATTTCAGACCCGTTAGTAGGTGAAATTACCGTTTTATCCCTAAGCTTTAAGATTCATGTCCGATTTGAACGGCCCTAATTTAATCCTATTTTTAGCTATATCACGAGCCCCCTACTCCTGGAGACTGAGTTTTACAGTCTTTGAGGAGTAGTTTTGTTGTTCTAATGGCGTACGTAATTTTATCAGTATTCTTAAGGGAGCTTAGAATCTTGTTCGGGGTGTAACGGTGTTATTATGGGCTTGTAAGATGCCCAAAAATATCTTCAGAATTTTCTGGATTTTTTGTGATTTTTCCAGATTTTTCTGAATTTTTTCTCATTTTTTTGAATTTTTTATTCATTTTCCGAATTAGATAATTAATTATTGAAAATATTAATTAATTATTCTAATTTAATAATTATTTTTTTTCAGAATTTAAAAATAATTTTTCTGAATTAATAATTACTTTTAGAATTTTTAATTATTTTTTTTCAATTTTTAATTATTTTTTTGGATTTTTTAAATAATTAAAACAAATAAATAAATAAATAAATAAATTAAATAGTACCTAGACACGTGGCACATTTCCAGATGTCGATTGTGATCAGATGCGCGCGCATCGCAAAGCAGATCACGTTCTGGACACGTGACGCATTTCTGGACGTCGATCGTGTCGTGATGCGAATTTTGAGAAGATCGGACGGATTGTATGGGTCGGCGGGTTTTTTCTCCAATTACAGGGTCGGTGCTTCAGCACCTCAGCTCGGTGACTTGGATCTGCCGACCCTTCGAGATGATGCCACGTGGCGTTTTTTTTTTCTTCTTTTTTCTGCTCATTCTCCATGCTCTGCTTCTTCTTTCTTCTCCTCCGTCTTCGTTTCTTGCTTCTTCTTTCGTCTGTGATTGAATCCTCCGACCCCACCCGTCTTTGACCTAGGCCTTGCCCCCTCTCCGACATTGCCTAACGAGGAGCTCGGCGCTGGAGGCGCTCGGCGAGAAAGGGGAGTTTCGAGCTCAGCGTTTTGGGAGGATAGCCTCGACGATGTGGAGATGAGCTCGTCGTCAGAGGTGAGTGGGGCTTTGGAGAGAGAGAGCTCGATGACAGAGCTCGGCTTAGTAGCGGCGAGTAGGTCGGAGGTCGGAGCTTCGGAGTGGAGGTGAGCTGTGAGCTCGGTGGTGGTCGTCGAGCGAGGAGAGCTCGACTGCGAGTAGTGTTGAGGAAGAGGGGGACGGGGGTTGATGGTGCTCTTCGGTGAAGTGAGCGGAGCTCGGTTGAGGGAGACAAGCTCGGTCATGGATGTGGGTTTGAGCTTGGAGAAGTAGCTCGACGGGAATGGAGTTTCGGCATATTGGAGAGCTTCAGCATATTGAAGTGGGTCGGCATATTGAAGAGCTCGATGCTTCGGAGCTCGACGAAGAGGGCGTCGGAGCTCGAGCTCGACTGCCGTGAGGGGTCGGCACAGAGAAGATGCGATGGAAGGGAGCTCGAAGCATGGTGTCGGTGATGGTGAGCTTGCTGAGTTGACGACGGAGATGGAGCATTCGAGCTCGGCGAGGGGAGCTCACGATGGTTTGGCAAGCTCGGCAATGGGGCATGTCGCCTCGTCGAGGGTGATGGCGAGGAATTTTGTGGAGTTCGGAGCTTCGGAGGTTGAAGTGTTGGGTTCTTCTTCCTCTGGTTTGTTTGGTCGCACAGTGGAGAAGAGGAGAAGAATTGGGGGATTTTCTTTTTTGGTTTTGGGTTGTTGGCGGGAAATCCGGAGAAGAAGAGTATGCTGAAGTGGGTATGGGTTTGGATCCCCTAATGGGTCGACCCCGACCCTCGTGCGTTTTGTTTTTCTTCTTCTTCTTCTTCTTCTTCTTCTTCTTCTCTGCTTCTTGTTCGGCAAACCCGAGCACGGATTTTGAGGAGCATTTTTCTCCACTTTGTACTTCGGTAGTCCGGTAGCTCGGATTTCAGATCCGAGCTACGTGGCTCAATCTGGATGGTTGATCACGATCATGGCACGAATCACGAGACAGGAGGCTCAGATTTCGAGAAAACGTTATCTTGTCATTTTGTGGAGACGTGGCGAGATCTGAGCCGTTCATCATGTTCTAGCACGTTTTTTGGCATGATCCAACGGTGAAACTGGCTCGGTAGCATTTTTCTCCATATGTGGAGGTCGGTACCTCGGCACCTCGACTCGGTAGAACGGCAATGGCGGAGCTCATCGCTGAGAAGAAAGAAGAAGGGGAGGATAGGCATTCAGGTTCTCCCCTCTGCCTTGTTCTTTCGCACAGTGAAGAAGAGGAGAAGTGTTGGGTACCTTTGGCGGGAAGACTAAAGAAGAAGGAGAAGAATGAAGGAGCTAAGAAGGGTATGGGTTGGACCGTGGGTATCGGATCCGACCCCGACCCGTTAGCCTCTTTTTCTTTCTTCCTCTTTATCTGCTTGCTTGTTCGATAGATTGGTAACTCAGATTTCAGATCCGAGCTATGTGGCTCAATCTAGACGGTTGATCACAATCATAGCGCGAATCACGAGACAAAAGGCTCAAATTTCGAGAAAACGTTATCTTGTCGTTTTGTGGAGGCGTGGCGCAATCTGAGCCATTCATCATGCTCTAGCACGCTTTTTAAGACAATCTGACTGTAAAACTGGCTCTGTGGTATTTTTCTCCATATGTGGAGGTCGGTACCTCGTCCACTCGGCTCGGTGACTCGGAAGTTCCACCTCTGCCCATAGTAGCTTGGCGTAGTGGAGCTCGGTCCTGGCGGAGTTCATCGAGGGGAGCTCGATGACGGAGGAGAGGTCAGATATAAACGAGGAAGGGGGTCGGCATATTTGGAGAGGTGAAGATCTCCGAAGCCTGGTGATGTGCTCTCTGTTTTTGGAGATTTTTGAAGATGAGCTCTACTCCTAGGGGTGGAGAAGATGCGCTAGGAAGATCCTCGTACGAGCCATGGGAAGACCCATTCCTTGACGTGATGCAAGGAGCAACTCTATGGGAGAGTTTCGAGCTCCGAACTCACTTAGAAGAGGCCCGCTTTGGAGATGAACGGAGTGAAGAGCTCGGCTCTAGGAAAAAGCCATCTGGAAGACGAGTTTGAGGAGCAACTCTAGGAGAGAGTTTTAGCTTCGAACTCGCTGAGAAGAGGTCTGCCTTGGAGGTAAGCGGAGTGAAGAGCTCGACTCTAGGAGAGAGCCATCTGGAAGACGAGTTTGAGGAGCAACTCTAGGAGAGAGTTGTGAGCTCCGAACTCGTTGAGAAGAGGTCCTGCTTTGGAGGCGAGCGGAGTGAAGAGCTCGGCTCTGGGAGAGAGCCATTTGTGAGACAAGTGTAAGGAGGAACTCTAGGAGAAAGTTGTGCTCCGAACTTGTTGAGAAGAGGTCCGCTTTGGAGGCGAGCGGAGCGAAGAGCTCGGCTCTGGGAGAGAGCCATCTGGAAGATGAGTGTGAGGAGCAACTCTATGGGGGAGTTGTAAGTTCCGAACTTGTTGAGAAGAGGTCCGCCTTGGAGGTGAGCGGAGCGAAGAGCTCGGCTCTAAGAGAGAGCCATCTGGAAGAAGAGTTTGAGGAGCAACTCTTGGAGGGAGTTGTGAGCTCCGAACTTGTTGAGAAGAAGTCCGCCTTGGAGGTGAGCGGAGCGAAGGGCTCGGCTCTAAGAGAGAGCCATCTGGAAGAAGAGTTTGAGGAGCAACTCTAGGAGAGAGTTGTGAGCTCCGAACTGGTTGAGAAGAGGTCTGCCTTGGAGGCGAGCGGAGTGAAGTGCTCAGCTCTGGGAGAGAGCCATTTGGAAGACGAGTTTGATGAGCAATTCTAGGAGAGAGTTGTGAGCTCCGAATTAGTTGAGAAGAGGTCTGCCTTGGAGGCGAGCGGAGTGAAGTGCTCAGCTCTGGGAGAGAGCCATTTGGAAGACGAGTTTGAGGAGCAACTCTAGGGGGGAGTTGTGAGCTCCGAACTGGTTGAGAAGAGGTCCGCCTTGGAGGCGAGTAGAGTGAAGTGCTCGGCTCTGGGAGAGAGCCATTTGGAAGACGAGTTTGAGAAGAAACACTAGGGGGGAGTTGTGAGCTCCGAACTTGTTAAGAAGAGGTCTGCCTTGGAGGTGAGCGGAGCAAAGAGCTCGGTTCTAAGAGAGGGCCATCTGGAAGAAGAGTTTGAGGAGAAACTCTAGGAGGGAGTTGTGAGCTCTGAACTCGTTGAGAAGAGGTCCGCTTTGGAGGCGAGCGGAGTGAAGAACTCAGCTCTGGGGGAGAGCCATCTGGAAGACGAGTTTGAGGAGCAACTCTAGGAGGGAGTTGCGAGCTCCGAACTCGTTGAGAAGAGGTCCTCTTTGGAGGCGAGCGGCGTGAAGAGCTCGGCTCTGGGGGAGAGCCATTTGGAAGACGAGTTTGAGGAGCAACTCTAGGAGAGAGTTGTGAGCTCCGAACTCGCTATTTAAGTGAGAGAATCAACGGTTGTTGGAGCAGTTCCGAATGGCGAACCACTTCTAACTTGCTTAAGAGCAAGTTATCCGAAGCAGAATCGAGCCAAGTGTTGGACTCCGAACTCGTCGTTAGAGGGATTCAACGGTTATGGGAGCAATTCCGAATGGCAAACCACTTCTAACTCGCTTAAGAGCAAGTTATCCGAAGCAGAATCGAGCCAAGTATTGGACTCCGAACTCGTTGTTAGAGGGATTCAACGGTTGTGGGACAATTCCGAATAGCGAACCACTTCTAACTCGCTTAAGAGCAAGTTATCCGAAGCAGAATCGACCCAATTGGACTCCGAACTCATCGTTAGAGGGATTCAACGGTTGTGGGAGCAATTTCGAATGACGAACCACTTCTAACTCGCTTAAGAGCAAGTTATCCGAAGCAGAATCGAGCCAAGTGTTGGACTCCGAACTCATCGTTTAAGAGAGTATCAACGGTTGTGGGAGCAATTCCGAATGGCGAACCACTTCTAACTCGCTGAAGAGCAAGTTATTTGAAGCAGAATCGAGCCAAGTGTTGGACTCCGAACTCGTTGTTAAAGGTTAGTAAGTTGCGGGAGCAGCCATGCAGAAGAAGCTGGACTCTGAACTCACCATTTAGCGAGTCGTGACTCGGAGAGATAGAGAAGCAAGAGCAATAATTTTCAATGAAAAGTTGTAAAATTTTATTGAAATAAACTAAGTGGCCGCTTCAATAGGGCGAGCCATTATTACATGCTATTGGCCGGGTTACAAGCATCGGCCTTATTGAAAATCAGGATCCTACTTCTACAATAAGGTGAAGACCTCTTGGGAGGAGCTGGGAGATTCTGAGTCTTGAAGCTCGGCGGGCCCTTCTGTTCGTTTGTAGGCTCCTCAGGGGGGAAGCTCGACCCCCTCTTTTTGGACGAACTTGGTTAGGTGTCCCCGTTGTATGAGTTCTTCGATCTTCTCCTTGAGAGCCCGACAATCATCCGTGTCGTGTCCGTGGTCCCTATGAAAGCGGCACCACTTATCCTTGTTCCTCTTCTTTCCGGGTGTATTCATTCTAGGGGGAGCACGGAGTAGCCCTTCCTTGTCCACCTCCATAAGAACTTCTGATATATTAGCAATGAGGGGGGTGAACTTCTCAAAATGAGGAGTCGGGCGATGCTGTTCATTGCCGTCCTTCTGGGATTTTTGGGACCCCTCTTTACTTGTGTTCTTCTGTTTGTTCCCGGAAGATGTCTCCTCAAATCCTGGGAGATTCTCGGCTTCTTCGGCCCGAATGTACTTCTCGCCCCTAAGAAGGAGGTCGGCAAAATTATTCGGGGGCTTCTTGGCAAGGGAGGAGCGAAGGTTAGAGTTGAGGACATTTGATTGGAAGGCGGCCGCCGCAACTGACTGGTCGAGGGAGGCGATGGATCTAACCTCTGCAGTGAACCTCCTCACATAGGCTCTCAACTTCTCTCCCTTCTCCTGGCGGAGCTGGAGTAACGAGATGCTGGTCTTCTCCGTGCGTCTGCTACTCACAAAATGGGTGATGAAGAGGGTTTCAAACTGTTCGAAGGAGAATATGGAAGACGGGGCGTGGCGGGAGCACCATTCCAGAGCCGAACCCTTAAGAGTGGCGGGGAAGGTCTTGCACAGCAAGGCATCGGAAGCTTGGTGGATTAGCATGAGGGTCTTAAAGCTTTCGATGTGGTCCACGGGGTCTGACTCCCCCGAGTAAGTTTCGAACTGCAGGGGTTTGAAACCACTTGGGATAGGAGCCTCCATGATGGTCCGGGAGAAGGGAGGTCTGCTTGGGCGGATGGTCCTTCCTCTTAACTCTTCATCCTTGTCTATTCTACCGATGCACCTCTCCATCTCATGAAGAGGGCAGTAGGGAGCATCGTCCCTCCGACAGTAGTCAAACGAGCCTCTGGACTCGTTTTCATAGGAAGGGGAGCGGGTACTACGACGACGGTGACTCTGGGAGCGGCGGGGGCTAGGCATGTGCTGTTCGTTGCTAGGAGCCGGAGGAGGAGCTATAAACCGATGGCGAGGACTTTGGACCTGTGGAGGGGTAGGAGCCCTTTGGGCATTGTTGTTGTTGGGTCGGAGGTTGAGGGCTTACAAAACAGTCACCTGGAACTGCTGGACCTCGGCACGAGTGATGGGTGCCTCATCGTTCCTTGGATGTTGCCGACCGGCATGAGAGTGAGGTCTTCTCCTATGGTGCTCAGGTGACTCTCTCCGCCCTCTTCGGGTAGGGAATCTTCTGTAGTCTCGGTGGTGAGGAGATCGCTCATTCGAACGTTGCTGGCAGGAGGCTCCCTCTCGGGCCCGATTTTCATCCAAACGGCAGCGAAGATCCTCATCCTTCTGCCGATTGCGGATGGTATTGAGAAGATCAGGAACTCGAAGATTGTGGGAGGCCATAGAATCCCTAGAGGCATTGTGTATTGAGATGCGGTCCTGATGGAGAGGTTGCTTCTGCGGGTTGGGACGCGAGGCCCCTGCACCGGCATTCTGAGGACCGGGGGGACCCTTAGGGGGTTGCTGATTCTGAAGAAGAGACTGGTCCTGTTGGAGAGTGGGTTGGATGGGGACTTCCTGTTGCTGATCAACGGGGTTGGGTCCATGGTTGGACCCTCTGGATCTTACTTTCCTAGGAGGCATGGCTGGAGTAGATCTGACCAATGGGAAGAGGGGAGGCTGCTATTCGTTTGATTCCAACAGACGACGCCAATCTGTTACTGCTAAATCTGGTGTGGGGGCAAACAGATAGTATTTGTGGATTCTTGGAAAACTTGAATAGCAAACCTGAAACCTGTTCCGCCGGAGTTTGACTGTTGACTCCCGCCGTTCACCTACAAAAGTGCGAGACATCGGGGTTGATCCCGGCGATGCACCCTCCGACGCTCAAGTCAGTAATCAGGAATAATTATGAAAGAGCGTAAATTGGCAAAAGATTGATTACCTCTTAATGATGGTGGATG
Source organism: Hemerocallis citrina (assembly GCA_017893485.1). Classification (NCBI taxonomy): domain Eukaryota; kingdom Viridiplantae; phylum Streptophyta; class Magnoliopsida; order Asparagales; family Asphodelaceae; genus Hemerocallis; species Hemerocallis citrina. Next base: position 120,114,020 of record CM030367.1, read on the forward strand.
GGGGTATTTATAGTCGCCGTTGGGATCAGATTAGGAATGCAATCCCTGTGATCAGATTAGGAATGTAATCCCTGTGATCAGGTTAGGAATGTAATCCCTAATTCCCAATGAAATGATAGATGTGAATCAGGGCTGTTGATTTGTATTAATCGTAAACCCTAATTCTATTCTGCTGGACTGGGTTCTTTGCGGGTTGAAACTCGCACCCCGTAAGACAGATCCGTTTATGGGTTATTGGGCTTTGAATAAAGACCCAGTTCCCATTTCAGACCCGTTAGTAGGTGAAATTACCATTTTACCCCTGAGCTTTAAGATTCTTGTCCGATTTGAATGACCCCGATTTAATCCTATTTTTAGCCATATCAACTACTCATCACAAAAATCAATTAATTTTTTTTTATGCGTTCAATGATTATGAATAACAAGTAATGACTACACAGTATACAAAGAGACTTTGGGATTTTAGGATTTCGTGAATAACAAGGTCATTCGCAGCAGGAATGTGGTTTTCAATGATGAAATCTTGTACAGAGACATGTGCATAGGTCAGGGCAGTAAAATAGGTTCAGATCCATATTCATATTCAGATACAGATGTACATTCTGATTCATATTCAGTTTCAAGTTCTAAAGACAGTCCCAGTGGTGGGGGCCCCACAGTGCAGCATCAGCCAACACAAGAGGCTCAGAAGGAGCCTAATTAGAATGAGGAGAGCCATTAGGGGATCCTGAACCGCTCGGTGGTCGATACCTGCTTTGAGAAGGTTAACACAAGAGATAAGGAAATCCATCAGCCAACACAGTTCACGATCATGTTCTGTAAACAGATTCAGGCGAGCCATAGACCCATGAAGAAGTTTTGAAAGATAGCTCAAATTTAGTGGGAGTCTACCATGATGGATGATATGAATTCCTTGACACATCCAAACTTTTGAGTTGACCAACTTATCTGCAGGGAAACGTGATCTTATGAATAAGTGAATTTTCAGAATGAAGGATGAGGCAGATGGAATTAAGAGATACAATGTGAGACTTGTTGTTAAAGGTTTTTCTCAAAAGGAATGTGTTGACTATAGTGAAATTTTTGCTCCAGTTGTGAAAATGGCTTCAATCAGAGTTCTACTTAGCATAGTTGCAGTTGAAGATTTGCACTTAGAGTAGTTGAATATCAAAACAGTGTTCTTCCATGGTGATGTGAAAGAAGAGCTGTATATGAGACAATCCTCAAGTACTGAAGTTAAAGGAAAATAAAACATGGTATGTCGATTGAAGAAGAGTCTATATGGGCTCAGACATGCACAACAATAATGATACTTGAAGTTTGATTTTTCATGCGACGAAAAGGATCGAGAGATGCGAATCAGATCATTGTGTCTATGTGCGCAGGTATGGCGGCAACGACTAATTTTAGCTTTATATATGAATGACATAATTTTAGTAGGATCATGAATGAAGAAATTAATAAGGTGAAACATTTGCTATCTTCTCAGTTTTCTATGAAGAATTTAGGTGAAGAAAAGCAAATTCTCAACACAAAAATCAGTAGTGACATGTAGAGTAAGAAGTTTTGGTTGTCACAAGTGAACTATATAAAGAAAATCTTTAAGTGATTCAATATGGATGGCACAAGGCCAGTTACTTGTAACCCCTGTTTTTCCAAAAAGGTATTTTTCGATATTTTCTGTATTTAAAATTTTCGCAAATTATTTTTTTTATTGTTAAAATTAGATTATTTCATAAATTATATTTATTAATTATTGTATTAATTTTCTTATTGGATTATTTTCATTTTATATTATTTTTCTTGCATTTTTTTGACCTCCGAGTGCTGTTTGGGCGCCGATCGTCCGTTTTTCACCATTTTGAATTCTTTTTCGCATTTTCTTGGTCTCATTCATATTTGTTAATTATTTTTGGGTTATGATAAATTTTTAGAAGTATTTTGACCAATTTGAGATTTTTGGCCCTTAAGGAGATTTTTAGAAGCTATAGGATTCATTGTATTTTGTATCCTCATTTGAAATGTACCCAATACCCATTACCCAATTGTATACCCATTTAATCCTATTGGTATCCACTACCCATTAACCCACATTTGATCCCCTATAAATACCCCCTCATCTAATTAATCCCTAACCCTAATCTTTTTCCTTCTCCTAATCAAACCGGCTCCCTCTTTCCCTCACAACCCATCTCGGCATGCTATTCCACTCTTCCAAAGCCGGCCTCCCATCAGCCCCACCACTTCCCCGACCACCCATATCTCTCCTCCTCCATCATTCTATACTACTTCGCCTCGATTCTACCTCGTCTCTCCTTTCCTTGTGGCCAACCAACCAACCAGCACCACCATCTTCAAAACAGCCCCTCCTTCATCTCTTCGCTGATTTGGTGAAGAGGGTATCATCCGTTCGAGTTCGTGCTTCAAGAAGACGATCGTAGGCAAGATTCGGTTCGTGGGTTCGCTTGAAATCGCGCGTGGAAGGACTTTTGTTCGTGGGCTTTCTTTGAAGGCTTGGATTCATCGCATTCATCATCACATAAAGGCAAGTAACTTGTACTTAAATTTCTTAGGTTGATACAAGTAGAAAGTTCACACATAGGATAGTTTGAGACTAGAGACGGACAAAGATCATGTTTTTAATTATGGGTTTCGTCTCTATTGTTCAAAACAGGCCATAGACGACTTAGGACATGGAGTTTGATAGGATTGTGCCTTCGGATTCACCCAAACGCGATTTGATCGCGTATGTGACATATTGTATACCCGATGTATGTTGAACACCCATATGAGGAATACTAGATTTTGACATGTTAGATACCCTCCATTATAACATTTGGACCATGGGTAGACAGCGTTTTGAATTTGGAAGAGTTTTGATGATTTTTGAGGAAGTTATGATGTTTTGAAGTTTAGTTGAGGAATCTGGAAATTTGGATTGAACTGAATTGATTGTTGTTTTTACCTGAATTAAAGTCCGAATCTCATCATGGCTATTTCTGAGAAATTTGTAGATAATTGAATCTAATTTCTAATCCCACTGATTTCACCCTGTTTGGAGTTCGTATGGAGTAGTTATGATCATTTTAGTAACTGTATGTTAGTAGTTTCCAGTTTCAGTTCGGGGTAATTTTTGTGGACAATTTATTTTCAAGATCTAAGTTAGACATAATTCCATGCCACAAGATTTTGTCCTGTGTTTCACTATGATGTTAGGTAGTTCTCTGATTTTTGTGGTAATTTAAAGATGAGTTTTGAGTGATGCCTTACATTCTTTTCTATAGATCGCTTTTGCTGTAAACTGCATGTGATTGTATGTTGATTGCCGTGTTTACCGTATTTCTAATTACTGTATGAATATTTCGTGTGAGATATGAAAGTTAGGTAATTGTGTATACTTTCACCCTGTTTTGGCGGAAGTGAATTTTGATGCGCTGTGTGCAAGATATGCATGATTTTGTACAGCGGTGTTGAAGAATTCCAGATCCATCAAAACTGTATTATGTGTTATTTTCTATTTTTGAAAACATATCTATACTTTCTGGAAAAATATGAAAAGCTATATTTTGAGACTATACATATAGGAGATTACCCCAGAATTTTCGTGGATTTAATTAATGACTTTGTATGCTGTTTCCATGTGGTTTAAGTTATTTCTCTGTTTTCTGACTGTACATGAAAACTGTGTTGAATTGTGTTTTGAGTCGTGATGTTGTGAAATAGCATATGAATTTATTATAACCGTTAGAAGCATGTGGAAGTATAGTTTCCAGATCCTTCGACGGATTATAAATTGCATGCCTGTAGATCTTTGGATCGCTGTTTATGTACAGACTGGTCTTGCTGTCCTGTTTATAGACATACACCATTTTGCTCGTGTTTGTGAAAGTTTTGTATCTATACTTACTGATCTGTTGCCTTAGACCTAAACCTGATCATATGATGTTAGTTTGACACCCTGTAGACCACATTCATGTCTGTTTAATAACCATAACAAAAGTAATCAAGCCGGGGTTTAATGGGACAGATCTAGTAGTGGATAGTGCAGAAACGTGTACTCGGAAGGGGGCCCGTGTTTTCCATTTTGATGCATGATACCTTTGGGTTCATGTACCTGTTACCGATCAAGTTTACCGATCAAGTTACCGATCAAGTTTACCGATCAAGTTTACCGATTAAGTTTACCGACCAAGTTCTGTTTTCCTGTACCTGAGTATACTGCCCTGCATGGTCCCCTACGAAATCTAAAGCGAAATTGTTTTGAATGTAGCAACCATGTGATATAATTTGGGGCACATGTCGTGCTACCTAGATAGTAATCACACAAGACTTACATTAATCTGAAATCTGAGATCTGATTATATTTCTGAAGTCTGAATCTGAATCTGATATATGGAAATCTGAATCTGAATACCTATTATATAAAACCTGTTATCTGATTTACCTGACATATCTGAATATCTGTTTACCTGACATTTCTGTTATATGACACTTGACACTTAATATCTGGGACATCTGCTAGGATACTATGTTAGTTGAGTTTACCATACCATATTAGGTCTGTTTCTGATGATTAGTTAGATCTGTTTAGTTTTTCCCAAGTGCTTGTATCCTATTCTATTTTGTGACCCGGACTTGTCATTGACGGGTACTGTGTTTTATTCTTTTCCTTTTCCTGCATTCGATGATTGTAGATTTTGGAGGACAGGTTCCTAAAGGTATTGGCAAGATGAGAGGCTAGAGGCTGAATTTTGCTATTGCTATTCCTGTTGCTTATTTTGGACAATATTGTATTTTGAACCCGTATTTATTTCTTGTATCTGGGCAATGTGACCCAAGATTATTCGTGTTATTCAGATCATGACTATTTGAGATTATTGTATTTTTATTTCAAGTATTCTTGTTGGTATTTGGTTCATAAGTGCATGTGGTTGATCTTTTTCTGGCTTCCGACTCTGATTTTTACTATGACATGTTGTAAAGATTTCTTGAAACAGCTTAAGGATGATAATAATCATTCGCTGGGCTTTTGTTACGTGCTCGCATTCCGTAGTTTTGGGAAGCGGGGCGTGACAGGGTTTTCTGTGGTATCAGAGCACCAGGTTTGGCTAATGTATTAGTTGACTAATATATTAGACAAACTTGGCTCGATCTGAAATCTGCGCAACATTTCACCAACCATGCATGCATAAGTGAATTATTACCAACAGTGATCTGGATACTAGTCTTAATCCATTCATTTGATCCCTTCTTATTTGATTTCTTTGATTCCTTGTTTCTTCCGTTTGTTTTAGTCGTTCTCATTTGTTGATTCTTTATTGGGTATAGTTTCGTTCTTTTCGTACCCATATTTCTTTGATTCTTTCATTCGTCTTCATTGTTGACTCATTTTGAGTATCGTGCTAGATATTTCTTTCCGGCCATATTCTCTTCAAATTCTGCTTATACCTCTCGTTCCTCTTCTTTCATATTCAATTCCTTAATTTTCTTTTGCTCCTTCCAGTCATCCTCCTCTTTGAGTCTTTATTGGGCATAAATACATTTTTCTCCTGCCTATATTTTCTTTGTATTATATATATTTTTGAATATTTCATGTATTTCGATTATTAATTATTATATTTTGGATCTTTTATGAAATTGTTTCTAAAAATTTATTATTTCGAATAATTATGTATTTTAATATCACAGATTTTCAAAAACGCATCTTCGTACTTAAATTGAGAAATCAATATCTAAGTATGTGTGGAAGATCGCATCATTTCGTTCATCGTTTTGTTGCAACTGGATGTCGAGATGGCAAACATGCAACTAGACATCAATGGAGGCAAATTGCAACTGGATACCGGTGAGGCAAAATATGCAACCGAATATCCAGATGGTAAGCTGCAACCTGTTGTCGGGATGGCAAACCTGCAACTTGATGTCGGGAATGCAAGACTACAGATGGATATAAATGAGGCGAACTCACATCAAAGGATTTCTACTACTATTATTATCGTTTTCCTTATTATTATTATTATTATTATTATTATTTTCGTTATTACTATTACTATTATTAGTGTTGTATTTTCTTACTATTTTAATTTTGATGTTGATATTGAATTACTTTCACTAAATTGATGAACCCCAAAATATTTTCTGGCTTGTATTATTATCCTTACCAGTATTATTAATATCTTATTATCATTATTTTTATCGGTATATTTATGATGATTGTTATTTTTATTATTTCTGTTATTATTATTGTATTATGTGTTGATTTTTGTATTTTTAATATTATTTTTGTTAATGCTCATTAGTTTTAACCTAATTATTTCAATTAAATCCCTCATCTCAACCCCAATTGTATTCTGTTATCTCATTCTTTTCTTCCTGCTCGGATCGTTGCTGGTTGTCGCGTGGTCTACAACGACATGTCTGCAGCTTGGAACGTCACCATCAGAGTGGCGCAGCGGAAGCGTGATGGACCCATAACCCACAGGTCTCAGAATCATATTGGTGCTTATCCTTCCTTGCCTTGTTTGGATCCCTCTATCTCTTGCAATTGTTCTCATCCGTTGACTTATGTTTGATTCAATTCTTCTCTGTCATTTTACCCAGTTTGTTTTTGTCTTGTCCTATGTACCGCCTACGCAAATTTCGAGGACGAAATTTTGTTGTAAGGTGGGTAGGATTGTAACCCCTGTTTTTCCAAAAAGGTATTTTTCGATATTTTCTGTATTTAAAATTTTCGCAAATTATTTTTTTTATTGTTAAAATTAGATTATTTCATAAATTATATTTATTAATTATTGTATTAATTTTCTTATTGGATTATTTTCATTTTATATTATTTTTCTTGCATTTTTTTGACCTCCGAGTGCTGTTTGGGCGCCGATCGTCCGTTTTTCACCATTTTGAATTCTTTTTCGCATTTTCTTGGTCTCATTCATATTTGTTAATTATTTTTGGGTTATGATAAATTTTTAGAAGTATTTTGACCAATTTGAGATTTTTGGCCCTTAAGGAGATTTTTAGAAGCTATAGGATTCATTGTATTTTGTATCCTCATTTGAAATGTACCCAATACCCATTACCCAATTGTATACCCATTTAATCCTATTGGTATCCACTATCCATTAACCCACATTTGATCCCCTATAAATACCCCCTCATCTAATTAATCCCTAACCCTAATCTTTTTCCTTCTCCTAATCAAACCGGCTCCCTCTTTCCCTCACAACCCATCCCGGCCTGCTATTCCACTCTTCCAAAGCCGGCCTCCCATCAGCCCCACCACTTCCCCGACCACCCATATCTCTCCTCCTCCATCATTCTATACTACTTCGCCTCGATTCTACCTCGTCTCTCCTTTCCTTGTGGCCAACCAACCAACCAGCACCACCATCTTCAAAACAGCCCCTCCTTCATCTCTTCGCTGATTTGGTGAAGAGGGTATCATCCGTTCGAGTTCGTGCTTCAAGAAGACGATCGTAGGCAAGATTCGGTTCGTGGGTTCGCTTGAAATCGCACGTGGAAGGACTTTTGTTCGTGGGCTTTCTTTGAAGGCTTGGATTCGTCGCATTCATCATCACATAAAGGCAAGTAACTTGTACTTAAATTTCTTAGGTTGATACAAGTAGAAAGTTCACACATAGGATAGTTTGATACTAGAGACGGACAAAGATCATGTTTTTAATTATGGGTTTCGTCTCTATTGTTCAAAACAGGCCATAGACGACTTAGGACATGGAGTTTGATAGGATTGTGCCTTCGGATTCACCCAAACGCGATTTGATCGCGTATGTGACATATTGTATACCCGATGTATGTTGAACACCCATATGAGGAATACTAGATTTTGACATGTTAGATACCCTCCATTATGACATTTGGACCATGGGTAGACAGCGTTTTGAATTTGGAAGAGTTTTGATGATTTTTGAGGAAGTTATGATGTTTTGAAGTTTAGTTGAGGAATCTGGAAATTTGGATTGAACTGAATTGATTGTTGTTTTTACCTGAATTAAAGTCCGAATCTCATCATGGCTATTTCTGAGAAATTTGTTGATAATTGAATCTAATTTCTAATCCCACTGATTTCACCCTGTTTGGAGTTCGTATGGAGTAGTTATGATCATTTTAGTAACTGTATGTTAGTAGTTTCCAGTTTCAGTTCGGGGTAATTTTTGTGGACAATTTATTTTCAAGATCTAAGTTAGACATAATTCCATGCCAAAAGATTTTGTCCTGTGTTTCACTATGATGTTAGGTAGTTCTCTGATTTTTGTGGTAATTTAAAGATGAGTTTTGAGTGATGCCTTACATTCTTTTCTATAGATCGCTTTTGCTGTAAACTGCATGTGATTGTATGTTGATTGCCGTGTTTACCGTATTTCTAATTACTGTATGAATATTTCGTGTGAGATATGAAAGTTAGGTAATTGTGTATACTTTCACCCTGTTTTGGCGGAAGTGGATTTTGATGCGCTGTGTGCAAGATATGCATGATTTTGTACAGCGGTGTTGAAGAATTCCAGATCCATCAAAACTGTATTATGTGTTATTTTCTATTTTTGAAAACATATCTATACTTTCTGGAAAAATATGAAAAGCTATATTTTGAGACTATACATATAGGAGATTACCCCAGAATTTTCGTGGATTTAATTAATGACTTTGTATGCTGTTTCCATGTGGTTTAAGTTATTTCCCTGTTTTCTGACTGTACATGAAAACTGTGTTGAATTGTGTTTTGAGTCGTGATGTTGTGAAATAGCATATGAATTTATTATAACCGTTAGAAGCGTGTGGAAGTATAGTTTCCAGATCCTTCGACGGATTATAAATTGCATGCCTGTAGATCTTTGGATCGCTGTTTATGTACAGACTGGTCTTGCTGTCCTGTTTATAGACATACACCATTTTGCTCGTGTTTGTGAAAGTTTTGTATCTATACTTACTGATCTGTTGCCTTAGACCTAAACCTGATCATATGATGTTAGTTTGACACCCTGTAGACCACATTCATGTCTGTTTAATAACCATAACAAAAGTAATCAAGCCGGGGTTTAATGGGACAGATCTAGTAGTGGATAGTGCAGAAACGTGTACTCGGAAGGGGGCCCGTGTTTCTCATTTTGATGCATGATACCTTTGGGTTCATGTACCTGTTACCGATCAAGTTTACCGATCAAGTTACCGATCAAGTTTACCGATCAAGTTTACCGATTAAGTTTACCGACCAAGTTCTGTTTTCCTGTACCTGAGTATACTGCCCTGCATGGTCCCCTACGAAATCTAAAGCGAAATTGTTTTGAATGTAGCAACCATGTGATATAATTTGGGGCACATGTCGTGCTACCTAGATAGTAATCACACAAGACTTACATTAATCTGAAATCTGAGATCTGATTATATTTCTGAAGTCTGAATCTGAATCTGATATATGGAAATCTGAATCTGAATCTGAATACCTATTATATAAAACCTGTTATCTGATTTACCTGACATATCTGAATATCTGTTTACCTGACATTTCTGTTATATGACACTTGACACTTAATATCTGGGACATCTGCTAGGATACTATGTTAGTTGAGTTTACCATACCATATTAGGTCTGTTTCTGATGATTAGTTAGATCTGTTTAGTTTTTCCCAAGTGCTTGTATCCTATTCTATTTTGTGACCCGGACTTGTCATTGACGGGTACTGTGTTTTCTTCTTTTCCTTTTCCTGCATTCGATGATTGTAGATTTTGGAGGACAGGTTCCTAAAGGTATTGGCAAGATGAGAGGCTAGAGGCTGAATTTTGCTATTGCTATTCCTGTTGCTTATTTTGGACAATATTGTATTTTGAACCCGTATTTATTTCTTGTATCTGGGCAATGTGACCCAAGATTATTCGTGTTATTCAGATCATGACTATTTGAGATTATTGTATTTTTATTTCAAGTATTCTTGTTGGTATTTGGTTCATAAGTGCATGTGGTTGATCTTTTTCTGGCTTCCGACTCTGATTTTTACTATGACATGTTGTAAAGATTTCTTGAAACAGCTTAAGGATGATAATAATCATTCGCTGGGCTTTTGTTACGTGCTCGCATTCCGTAGTTTTGGGAAGCGGGGCGTGACAGGGTTTTCTGTGGTATCAGAGCACCAGGTTTGGCTAATGTATTAGTTGACTAATATATTAGACAAACTTGGCTCGATCTGAAATCTGCGCAACATTTCACCAACCATGCATGCATAAGTGAATTATTACCAACAGTGATCTGGATACTAGTCTTAATCCATTCATTTGATCCCTTCTTATTTGATTTCTTTGATTCCTTGTTTCTTCCGTTTGTTTTAGTCGTTCTCATTTGTTGATTCTTTATTGGGTATAGTTTCGTTCTTTTCGTACCCATATTTCTTTGATTCTTTCATTCGTCTTCATTGTTGACTCATTTTGAGTATCGTGCTAGATATTTCTTTCCGGCCATATTCTCTTCAAATTCTGCTTATACCTCTCGTTCCTCTTCTTTCATATTCAATTCCTTAATTTTCTTTTGCTCCTTCCAGTCATCCTCCTCTTTGAGTCTTTATTGGGCATAAATACATTTTTCTCCTGCCTATATTTTCTTTGTATTATATATATTTTTGAATATTTCATGTATTTCGATTATTAATTATTATATTTTGGATCTTTTATGAAATTGTTTCTAAAAATTTATTATTTCGAATAACTATGTATTTTAATATCACAGATTTTCAAAACGCATCTTCGTACTTAAATTGAGAAATCAATATCTAAGTATGTGTGGAAGATCGCATCATTTCGTTCATCGTTTTGTTGCAACTGGATGTCGAGATGGCAAACATGCAACTAGACATCAATGGAGGCAAATTGCAACTGGATACCGGTGAGGCAAAATATGCAACCGAATATCCAGATGGTAAGCTGCAACCTGTTGTCGGGATGGCAAACCTGCAACTTGATGTCGAGAATGCAAGACTACAGATGGATATAAATGAGGCGAACTCACATCAAAGAATTTCTACTACTATTATTATCGTTTTCCTTATTATTATTATTATTATTATTATTTTCGTTATTACTATTACTATTATTAGTGTTGTATTTTCTTACTATTTTAATTTTGATGTTGATATTGAATTACTTTCACTAAATTGATGAACCCCAAAATATTTTCTGGCTTGTATTATTATCCTTACCAGTATTATTAATATCTTATTATCATTATTTTTATCGGTATATTTATGATGATTGTTATTTTTATTATTTCTGTTATTATTATTGTATTATGTGTTGATTTTTGTATTTTTAATATTATTTTTGTTAATGCTCATTAGTTTTAACCTAATTATTTCAATTAAATCCCTCATCTCAACCCCAATTGTATTCTGTTATCTCATTCTTTTCTTCCTGCTCGGATCGTTGCTGGTTGTCGCGTGGTCTACAACGACATGTCTGCAGCTTGGAACGTCACCATCAGAGTGGCGCAGCGGAAGCGTGATGGACCCATAACCCACAGGTCTCAGAATCATATTGGTGCTTATCCTTCCTTGCCTTGTTTGGATCCCTCTATCTCTTGCAATTGTTCTCATCCGTTGACTTATGTTTGATTCAATTCTTCTCTGTCATTTTACCCAGTTTGTTTTTGTCTTGTCCTATGTACCGCCTACGCAAATTTCGAGGACGAAATTTTGTTGTAAGGTGGGTAGGATTGTAACCCCTGTTTTTCCAAAAAGGTATTTTTCGATATTTTCTGTATTTAAAATTTTCGCAAATTATTTTTTTTATTGTTAAAATTAGATTATTTCATAAATTATATTTATTAATTATTGTATTAATTTTCTTATTGGATTATTTTCATTTTATATTATTTTTCTTGCATTTTTTTGACCTCCGAGTGCTGTTTGGGCGCCGATCGTCCGTTTTTCACCATTTTGAATTCTTTTTCGCATTTTCTTGGTCTCATTCATATTTGTTAATTATTTTTGGGTTATGATAAATTTTTAGAAGTATTTTGACCAATTTGAGATTTTTGGCCCTTAAGGAGATTTTTAGAAGCTATAGGATTCATTGTATTTTGTATCCTCATTTGAAATGTACCCAATACCCATTACCCAATTGTATACCCATTTAATCCTATTGGTATCCACTATCCATTAACCCACATTTGATCCCCTATAAATACCCCCTCATCTAATTAATCCCTAACCCTAATCTTTTTCCTTCTCCTAATCAAACCGGCTCCCTCTTTCCCTCACAACCCATCCCGGCCTGCTATTCCACTCTTCCAAAGCCGGCCTCCCATCAGCCCCACCACTTCCCCGACCACCCATATCTCTCCTCCTCCATCATTCTATACTACTTCGCCTCGATTCTACCTCGTCTCTCCTTTCCTTGTGGCCAACCAACCAACCAGCACCACCATCTTCAAAACAGCCCCTCCTTCATCTCTTCGCTGATTTGGTGAAGAGGGTATCATCCGTTCGAGTTCGTGCTTCAAGAAGACGATCGTAGGCAAGATTCGGTTCGTGGGTTCGCTTGAAATCGCACGTGGAAGGACTTTTGTTCGTGGGCTTTCTTTGAAGGCTTGGATTCGTCGCATTCATCATCACATAAAGGCAAGTAACTTGTACTTAAATTTCTTAGGTTGATACAAGTAGAAAGTTCACACATAGGATAGTTTGATACTAGAGACGGACAAAGATCATGTTTTTAATTATGGGTTTCGTCTCTATTGTTCAAAACAGGCCATAGACGACTTAGGACATGGAGTTTGATAGGATTGTGCCTTCGGATTCACCCAAACGCGATTTGATCGCGTATGTGACATATTGTATACCCGATGTATGTTGAACACCCATATGAGGAATACTAGATTTTGACATGTTAGATACCCTCCATTATGACATTTGGACCATGGGTAGACAGCGTTTTGAATTTGGAAGAGTTTTGATGATTTTTGAGGAAGTTATGATGTTTTGAAGTTTAGTTGAGGAATCTGGAAATTTGGATTGAACTGAATTGATTGTTGTTTTTACCTGAATTAAAGTCCGAATCTCATCATGGCTATTTCTGAGAAATTTGTTGATAATTGAATCTAATTTCTAATCCCACTGATTTCACCCTGTTTGGAGTTCGTATGGAGTAGTTATGATCATTTTAGTAACTGTATGTTAGTAGTTTCCAGTTTCAGTTCGGGGTAATTTTTGTGGACAATTTATTTTCAAGATCTAAGTTAGACATAATTCCATGCCAAAAGATTTTGTCCTGTGTTTCACTATGATGTTAGGTAGTTCTCTGATTTTTGTGGTAATTTAAAGATGAGTTTTGAGTGATGCCTTACATTCTTTTCTATAGATCGCTTTTGCTGTAAACTGCATGTGATTGTATGTTGATTGCCGTGTTTACCGTATTTCTAATTACTGTATGAATATTTCGTGTGAGATATGAAAGTTAGGTAATTGTGTATACTTTCACCCTGTTTTGGCGGAAGTGGATTTTGATGCGCTGTGTGCAAGATATGCATGATTTTGTACAGCGGTGTTGAAGAATTCCAGATCCATCAAAACTGTATTATGTGTTATTTTCTATTTTTGAAAACATATCTATACTTTCTGGAAAAATATGAAAAGCTATATTTTGAGACTATACATATAGGAGATTACCCCAGAATTTTCGTGGATTTAATTAATGACTTTGTATGCTGTTTCCATGTGGTTTAAGTTATTTCCCTGTTTTCTGACTGTACATGAAAACTGTGTTGAATTGTGTTTTGAGTCGTGATGTTGTGAAATAGCATATGAATTTATTATAACCGTTAGAAGCGTGTGGAAGTATAGTTTCCAGATCCTTCGACGGATTATAAATTGCATGCCTGTAGATCTTTGGATCGCTGTTTATGTACAGACTGGTCTTGCTGTCCTGTTTATAGACATACACCATTTTGCTCGTGTTTGTGAAAGTTTTGTATCTATACTTACTGATCTGTTGCCTTAGACCTAAACCTGATCATATGATGTTAGTTTGACACCCTGTAGACCACATTCATGTCTGTTTAATAACCATAACAAAAGTAATCAAGCCGGGGTTTAATGGGACAGATCTAGTAGTGGATAGTGCAGAAACGTGTACTCGGAAGGGGGCCCGTGTTTCCCATTTTGATGCATGATACCTTTGGGTTCATGTACCTGTTACCGATCAAGTTTACCGATCAAGTTACCGATCAAGTTTACCGATCAAGTTTACCGATTAAGTTTACCGACCAAGTTCTGTTTTCCTGTACCTGAGTATACTGCCCTGCATGGTCCCCTACGAAATCTAAAGCGAAATTGTTTTGAATGTAGCAACCATGTGATATAATTTGGGGCACATGTCGTGCTACCTAGATAGTAATCACACAAGACTTACATTAATCTGAAATCTGAGATCTGATTATATTTCTGAAGTCTGAATCTGAATCTGATATATGGAAATCTGAATCTGAATCTGAATACCTATTATATAAAACCTGTTATCTGATTTACCTGACATATCTGAATATCTGTTTACCTGACATTTCTGTTATATGACACTTGACACTTAATATCTGGGACATCTGCTAGGATACTATGTTAGTTGAGTTTACCATACCATATTAGGTCTGTTTCTGATGATTAGTTAGATCTGTTTAGTTTTTCCCAAGTGCTTGTATCCTATTCTATTTTGTGACCCGGACTTGTCATTGACGGGTACTGTGTTTTCTTCTTTTCCTTTTCCTGCATTCGATGATTGTAGATTTTGGAGGACAGGTTCCTAAAGGTATTGGCAAGATGAGAGGCTAGAGGCTGAATTTTGCTATTGCTATTCCTGTTGCTTATTTTGGACAATATTGTATTTTGAACCCGTATTTATTTCTTGTATCTGGGCAATGTGACCCAAGATTATTCGTGTTATTCAGATCATGACTATTTGAGATTATTGTATTTTTATTTCAAGTATTCTTGTTGGTATTTGGTTCATAAGTGCATGTGGTTGATCTTTTTCTGGCTTCCGACTCTGATTTTTACTATGACATGTTGTAAAGATTTCTTGAAACAGCTTAAGGATGATAATAATCATTCGCTGGGCTTTTGTTACGTGCTCGCATTCCGTATTTTTGGGAAGCGGGGCGTGACATTACTTGTCCCTTGGGTGCACATTTCAAGTTTTCAATGGACTTGTGTCCTACATCGGAGGTAAATTTGGAGGAGATGACTGCAGTTTTTTACGTCCCAGCCATTGGTAGTCTTATGTATGCGATGGTGTGTACAAGACTAGATATCGCACATGCTGAGAGTTGTTAGCCAGTACTTGAGGAATCCAAGTAAAGAACATTGTTATGCTGTAAAGTGGATTCTCAGATATCTTGCAGGTACTTCATATAATACTCTATGTTTTGGGGGGTAATTATTTGCATATACATGGTCATGTAGCTGCATACTTTTTGCAGTGATCGTGATGGTTGTAGGAGTACTACAGGATATGTGTTTACAGTTGGAGGTACAAATATTACTTGGTCTTCACAATTACAGAAGTTTGTAGCACAGTTAATTACAGAGTCAGAGTATATGGCACTTACAGAGTCATCGAAGGACATGTTGTGGATTTCGGTACTCATGGATCAGTTGCATAGGAAACAACCAATAGGGGATCTGTAGTGTGATAGTTAGAGTGCATTATTCTTGGCAAAGAACTCAACATATCATGCTAGGAATCGACACATTCAGATGATGTATCACTATATCATGATGGCAGTTGAAATAACGTGGTTGAATTTATCGAAGATTCTTGGCATTAAGAATCCATCAGACATGCTCACAAAGGTAGTGGACAGTAGAAAACAACTATTTTTGCAATTCCACTATCGGATTGTATCCAGCTTAATTATTGAGGAGACTCGCATAGGCACAAGCCTTGAATATGACAATAGAAAAATGAAGAACATGTTAGAGACTTTGTATATATGTCTCCAAGTGAGGAAGTGTTGAAATTCTTGGATCCAATACATGTCACAATGGGTTTGAAGAAGATCAAGAAGAAATGCAGCAAGAAGAAGCAACAGTGGCAGCAAATAATAGGAACAAAAGTTGACCGCCCATCGGTTGTAAAAGGAAAGAAGGAAGCAATCGACTGTGAAATCTACCACAAGCTCTCTGTTTGGAAAAGACACAATTGCGATCGACTGCAGGAGGGCAGTCAACTGCCTAAACTCTCTGTTTGCTTAGGGGCTATTTGTGGTTGACTGCCACTTCTTTGCAGTCGACAGCACTGAACTGTATGATCAGCGATTGAGGTCTATTCTTTTGTAATCCTATATATATGTATGGTGTACAATTATTAGGGTGATTGATTGATATTACAAGTGAGAAAGAGAGATCTAGCAGCCATTCTTGAGAGAAAAAGAAAATATAAAATCCTACACCTGGTGATGAGATTTAGATTGATTGTAACTTGTTATCTTCATTATTCTAGTGGAAATCACAGAAGTGCCTCTGCGCGGGAAAGTAGTCATTGCATTGAGTGAACCGTAAAAAATTCTCGTGCATGCTTATGCACTAGGTTGATTTGTTCGTTCTCGTTTCTTTGATTATTTTTTTTTGTTTGCATCCCAGATTAAGTTATAAAGCAATTAAACTCAACTGAGAGGTCATGACTTCATGTCTTAATACACTCCATATTTATTAAACACACGGAAATGAATTTTCTCTCCTTTTCATGGTTGACATACTTGTTGCGAAGGGACAGAGATTTCTTCAAAACATCAACAGCATTCTGAGGATTCCAAACAAGACCAATTGAAGCAAGCTTCACGTCTTTTCTTCTCCCATGTTCAGATCTGTCACCCTGAACAGAAGCAATTATGATATCACAAACAAACAAGAATGTTAGAATTAGGGATATGAATAAATAATTTATTGAGTTGTTATTGATTGAGTACAATATGCCTCTTATACATAGGAGAAATGGAAGAATAAACCAATACATTATTCGATGAGACTAAACTAATATAATATCTAACACCCCCTCTCAAACTTAAGTTGGTTTAAGCAACAAGAGTTTGGAATGCTGACGACATTCATGTGGCAAGGACGGCTCACTGTGATGCACTTGGTGATGATGCATGGCATAGGGAAGGCACTCAAGTAGATGGCACATAGGATGGTGCGCTATGGCACATGGATGATCCGGCTCTTAGATCAGTAGAAGTGGAAAGTTGTAGGAGTTTGTGTCGGCTCTTGACACTAAAGAAGTTGTAGTAGTAGTTGGATCTTGAAAGGTGTAGAACTGGAAAGGTATAGAAGAAGTTTGTGTTGGCTCTTGACACACCTGAACTGAGAAGTAGTAGAAATAGAAGTAGAAGTAGTGGTGGTGGCGCATGTTGGGATCTCACCCCCGAACTGAGAAGTAGAAGACGTAGAAGCGACACACAGTAGTGGCGCATGTTGAGATCTTACCCCCAAACTTGGAATTAGTGGAAGTAGTGGCGCACGGTATATGGCCCATGTGTTGGGATCTCACCCTCGAATTGAGAAGAAGTAGTAGTAGTAGAGGTAGATGCTGACGTCGAAATCTGGGATGACGTCGAGAATTAGGATGATGTCAGGATCTGGATGCAAAAGTTAGTGGGCATCGACAGAAGGTGGGATGAGAGATGGAAACTGGGATGGTGTCGATATTTCCCCATCTCAAACTCATGATCGATTCAACTAGTGTGAGTTTGTTGACAAAGTACCGAAATCTCTCGGGATCGGGACGACTGTAGAATCTTGAAGAACCTGAAAGAAAGATTTTATTTTATTATTTTATTATTTTATTTTATTTATTTTTTATTTTTTTGCACAGAAACATGTTGGGTTTCGGGTTTTGGTTCAGGTAGGTTAGGGTTTCGGGTTTGGATTTGAGTTGGGTTTCAAGTCGGGTTGTGGATTTGGATATGGGTTTTTGGGTTTAGTCAAATACCATGTCAGATTAGGTTTTGGATTCAGGTGAGAAGTGGAGATTAGGGTTTAGGTTGAAAGAAGTGGCGGCTAGGTTATGGGGGATTAGGCTCATGATGGATGCGGGCTTGGGGATTGGGGATTGGGGAATTCAGCAGAATTTCGGGGTAGGGGATGAATGGGACGGAGAAGGACAGGTTTGAAGAGTGGGTAATTCTATTAGTCTGATTAGGGGGAGGGGACGAGGGGATGGGTTGAAATTTGGGGAGGAGGGAGATGGACGGTGGGATTAGTGGTTAACAGAGATGGGTGGCGGCTAGTAGATGAGGATGTCTTGGTGGCGGCTAGCAGAGGGGATCGGGGTTCGGGAGTTGGAGATGGGTGGTGCCGGGATTTGAGCAGGAGCATGGCGACGGGAGGACGGTGATGAAGATGGACAGGGGCTGACCGTGTGTGTAACGCCCCTAATTTTTAATACAATATTTTGAATTAATGAATAATTTTTAAATCAACTTATTTAATTATTTTGAAATTTTGTAAAAATTGACATTTTCACACGTGCAAAACACATGCAATTATTTTTGACATAGAAATTTCCTCTTTTAAATTTTTGAATAAATTCTACTATTTATAATTGAGTATATTCTAATTTTTGAGATTTTTTATGAATAAAGAAACTATTTTCGTAAATACTTTGAAAGAAAAAGGTTTTTGTGCAAAATATTGTTTGGAGGAAAATTTTGAATTCAAATTTTTGTTTTGCTGTTTTGGTATGCCTGGTAGTGGAGAGATTGGGGGAGAGAGATTTTATCCCTCTAATTTTATTTGATTTTATTTTATTCAGTAAATATATAATTATGTAGTTTTGAGATTGTTGGGGAAATTGCGATTTAAAAGCCTAATTTCCCAAAATATTACCTTCTTTAGGACTTAAATATGTTTTTGGAATTAATAAATGATTGTGATGAATTCTTGTGATTTATTAAGTATTTTTCTGAAATTTATCATTTTTGCACGTGCAAACCACGTGCAAATATTTTTCTTGGGAAATAAAAAGTCAAAAAATTCATTTGAAAAATATAATATATTATTATTAGATAATAATTCTAAATTTTATGGATTTTTATGAATAAATTATAGCATGTTTGCAAATATTTCAGAGTGAAGGACTTTTATGTAAAATTGCCCTCAGAGGCAAAATTTTTATGAGGGCCGGCCAGATTAGAGGAGTTGGGGGGTTATCTTTTTACTCTAACTAAATTGATTTGATTTAACGAATTGATTTGAAAAGATCTATACATGTAAAGATTTATTCTTCTTAAGGGACTTTTTTGTAAAATCTTCATAAAAACCCTAGATTAGAGCCCCAGCCTATATTAGCAGCAGCATCAACCACCCTCCCCTGTTCACAAGAAAATAATATTTTTTAAAAATTATTTCTTGGAGTTGGAGCTTGGATCTTTGGATTTTCGTGTGGAGGAGGAGCTTTCTTTCTATTATTATTATTCTTCAATTGATCTTCTTTGAGGTGGGTGGTACTTATTGTCTCTTGATGTGTTTTTAATATATTGTTACGAAGAACCTAGTTGAGAGCATGATAGGGCTGGTTGTGGATTTTTTTAGATTTGTAGATCTATATTTCGATAGTTTGATCATGGTTAAAAATATTAGATGATGATGTTAGGCTTGATGAATGAACTTTTAGATGTCTATTTGAAATAAACGTGCATTTTTTATTGTGAGGATCATTTTTGTGTTAATCTTGAATGTTAAACATTGATGATGCATGAAAGATCTAATCTGGAATTTATAAAATTGATTGGATTACCATAGATTTAATTGTAGATGATGGAGATTTTTAGATATAATTAGAACTTGTTGTATGCTCTTAAATCCATACTTGATTGATTTTAAAGTTGAGATTTTTTCTATGTTTATTTGTTGTTTTTAATTATTAAAAATCCAAGCTTAATATTACGGTTCGAATAATTGTTGTATGGATCTATCACGCCCTGCTTTCCAAAAACACGGAACACAAGCGCGTGACATTAGCCCAGCGAATGACTTGCGTCATCCATAAGTTGTTATTTGTCACGCCCCGCTTCCCAAAAATACGGAATACGAGTATGACATTGGCCCATTGAATGACTAATGTCATCCATAAGCTGTTTATCCGATTAACTCAACAATATAATCAATACAGAACAATTGCGCAGACAATAATAATAATCTCATGAACAATAATACTTGAAATGAAGCAATATAAAATATCCAAATACAATAATAATCCAACATCTGGAAATAGTAATAAAATCCGGGACATAAGTCCAATACAATAATAAATCCCAAACACAATAGTAACAAGTCTCAATACAATAAGTTCATTAAAAATAACATTCAATTATAAAGCAGTAGTTCTTTAGAAAGTTTATTCTCCAATTCCAGCAGGCAACTCTTCTTCATTATCTGTATACACTTCATCTAAAAAGAGAAGAAAAATTATCCTTAGAGCAAGTCATGGACAGCAAGTAGAGAAAGCAGGAACAAGGGAATAACAGTATAACAATGAGTCAATGGATCAATAGGAATCAATAACACGGGAAAATAACAATAATTAATATCATGATAATCGATACAATGGTTATAAACAATGATTCAATATTCGGTAATAATAATCAATGATCAATATTAATAATACTTAGCCAATATTCGATATCAATAGAACAATGATGAATAATATGCAATGTCGGTGTGATGCAATTCTTAAGTCGATTAATCATTTTAAATCCTAACTAATGCACGTACTACTGTGTCCCATATGTTCCATACCACATGTTCGATGCATACAATCAATTTCGTTTAGACTATAGTGGTAGATTTTATAGCCCAGCGAATGATTTTCATCATCCATAAGTTGTTCAAGAATCTTTACAACATTTCATAAGATAATCAGAGTCGGAAGCAAAAGATACAACCAGGCATGCATAATTGAAACAAGATACCAATAGAAATTACTTGAAATCAAATATAATAATCTCAAATAATCAAATTCTGCGCTATCCACTTCTATATCTTTCCCTTAACCCCGGCCTGGTTATTTTATTATTATTAGTGTCCAACAAGCATGTATGTGTGCAAAACATATTAATAATAACATAGCATAATCATGTAACAAGTTCAAGTTGCAAGATAAACATGTGTGGGTACAAGATAACATATAACAGGGTAAAACGACTAGCTTTCTAATTCAGGACAGCAAGACAATACTGTAGCAAAACTGAAATTCTCAGTGTTATAAATATGCAAATCTGAATCCGTCGAAACTTCTAGAAAATAGATTTCCAACCGAATCCAGTGAGTATAAATAAGTTATATAGTATTTTACAAAAACATAATTCAAAACTGATTTGAATTCAGAAAATAGGTTCAGCCAGAAATCAAGAAATCAAATTCAAGAGCAGGATAACAGCATGAAAACTCGTTAAATAAATCCACGAAAAATCTGGAATATTCCCCTATATGTCTAGTATCAGAATATGAAGTTTCAGAATTTTTCAGTAAAATTAGATCAGTCATGAAAAATTAGGAAACATCAATAAACGATAGTTTGGCAAACCTGGAATTCCCAACACTGCTGTACGAAAACTATAATATCTCGCAACCAGTGAAACGAAATCCAAATCCGCCAAAGGGAAATAAAAAAAGATAGAATAAGCTAACTTTTATATATCACAATTATTTTTCATACAGTAAAAGGAATTAAGGTGAAAACACGATTCTTTACAGAACAGCAAGCAAAATACAGCAATAATAGTTTTCATAAACAAGCCTGAAACGGCATATAAAATTTATCAATAAAATCCGCCAAAATTCTGGGTAATTCCTAATTAGGTATAGAAAAATTGACCAAAACTTCAGATTAAAATAATATGTGTAGCACAAGTACCAAAATAATTTAGTCATCAAAATCAGCAAGAAACGAAATCTGGAAAAGATCTACACCTCTGTACTAAAACAGTCATATCTTACACATACGAAAACGAAATCGAGTAAGGTCAGAGGGGTTGGAAAGAAGACGAAATTCTCTACAAATCATGTTTTATACTAAAATTAAGATTCTGAACTTAATATGGTCTAAATTAGTGATCAAGACAGATCATCGACAAAACACAGAATTTCCTCAAAAACCAAAATCAACATAGATCCAACGAAACTTAATCCACACACAACCAAACATGAAATCGAGTCTACCAAGTGTCCAAACAATATGGATTAGGGTATATAACAAGTCCACAACAGGCTAATCACATGGATCTCAACAATTAGTCAAATTCTGACAAATAGTTCACATACATGATCAAGTCAAGAACGGGCGAAAACCTGGTTGTTTCATGTCGAATTTGTATCGTAAGTCAATTATGGTCAAATAGCACTATAGAGACAAAATCCAACAAGACTAACACACAAGAGTCGTCTCTAGAACCCAACTACATTATAGGTGGTATTTTTGACTTGTATCATACAAAGGTATTTGAGTACAAGTTACTTGCCTTAACCGAAGACGACGAACGATGAAAATCAGGAATAATGGGAATGGATCCCGACAACGACGAAAACCAACGACAAAAATCCACAACGAATGAATCCAAGCAAGGTTGAGCGAAAATCTCCACACGAACAAACTCCACAAAAGAGAAATGATCAAGAGAGATATGACGGCTACGGTGGCTTGCGGCCACGGGGTAGATCAACGCCGGCGAGAGGATGAGAGAGACTAGGTATCATATAGTGGTGATGGTGCGAAGGGTGATCGGCCAAGAGATGGGGGCTTTCGGGTATGGGGAGATGGTCGGGATGCTCAGGCCGGGAATGAGGGGTCTCGTCCTGGGGTGATCGGGCTGTGTGTGCGGGGTGGCGCAAGCAAGGAGGAAGGGGCCGGGGTTTAGTAGATAGAGGCTAGGGTTAGGATTAGGGTTTAGGGAGATAGAGAGGTAGAATATATATATGAGGGGATTAGGGTTTAGCAATACAAGTTGGGTTATTGGATTGTGGGTATATTTGGAGTAGTAATATGATTTGTTTAATTGGGCTTTAATTAGGATACAAATTGTATAGGATGTCAAATAGGATTGTGAATTTAATTTGGCTTTGGTAATCCTATGAGGGCTCAAATAATTGGATTGGGAATAGGATGAGCAACCAACACCACCATCAGCACCCAAGAACACAAAATAAAGAAGACAAGAACCAAATGAAAGAAAGAACAATAATAATGAAGAACGAAACAAAAATACAACCAATCAACCACAAGGGCTCAAAAAAATAAAATAAAATGAATATATATTGAAAACAACTCCAATATAAGGTTCAGAAAGAATACAACAAAACGAAAAAATACACTAAAAAATACACAAAATGAAAAACAGGGGTTACAATTATACCCGCCTAACAAGAAAAATTTCGTTCTCGAAATTCAAACATAAAGATACATAGGATAACCCCAAAAACAAACAAAAGAACCAAACTACTCAAACAAATGAGAAAATTTCTGCTGAATCTCCTCCTCCAGCTTCCAAGTCGACTCACCAGGCGAGTGAGGATTCCAAGCAACACGAATCAACTTAATGACCTTGTTCTTAAGCACTTTCTCCCGCCGATCCACAATAGCAACTGGCAGAATCTCACAAGTCAAATTCGGCCGAACGGTCAACTCAGAATAGTCGATCACGTGGCTCTCATCCCGGATATATCTCCTTAGTTGTGAGACATGGAAAACATCATGCACTCCTAATAACGCTGGCGGTAATGCAAGACGATAGGCCACCTTGTCTTCTTGCTCCAAAATCTCAAACGGTCCAATAAACTTAGGGCTAAGCTTGTCCCCACCACCGAACCAAATGACACCATGCCACGGCGATACATTTAGGAAAACATGGTTACCAACACCAAACTCCAAAGCCCTCTGATGGACATCAGCCCATCGCTTCTGCAAATGCTTCCTGATCTTCCTGCAAATGCTTCCTGATCTGAACCACAACATCAACTGTCTTGGTGATCAACTTTGGACCCAACAACTTCCTCTCACCAATGTCATCCCAGCACATTGGCGATCTGCACTTCCGCCTATAGAGTACATCGAACGCAGCAGCTTTAATACTGGCTTGAAAGCTATTATTGTACGAGAACTTCACGAGATGCAAATGATCCTCCCAAGATCCACCAAACTGAAGCATACAGGACCTCAACATGTCTCAAGAATCTGAATAGTCTGCTCTGACTGTCCATCAGTTTGGGGATGAAAAGCTGTACTGTACTTTAACTTACTCCCCAAACTAGCCTGATAACTCTCCCAGAACTGAGATCTGCATCACGTATTCCTGTCAGATACAATACTGACTGGAACCCCATGAAGCCTAACAATCTCTTGCATGTACCTCTCAGCAAGGCTCTCAGTAGACTGACAGACACGAAAGGGAATGAAGTGAGCACTCTTCGTCAAACGGTCGACAATCACCCAAATGGCATTATGACCCTTAGGACTCCTTGGTAAAGCGGTCACCAAATCTATAGTGATATGTTCCCACTTCCACTCTGGAATAGGAAGAGGTTGAAGAAGTCCAGCGGTTCTCTAATGCTCTGAATTAACCTGCTGACAGATCCAACACCGAGCCACAAACCGAGCAATAGCCCCTTCATACCATACCACCAGAAATGAAGCTTCAAATCCCGATACATCTTATTACTGCTAGGATGGATAGAATACGAGGACTAATGAGCTTCTTCAAGCAACCTCTGACGAACTTCACTCTTAGGGACACACAACCGGGAACCAAAACAAAGCGAACCATTAGCATGAATAACCATGCCCGTTTGGGACCCAGACTCAACCTCAGCTCGAAAACCCTGCAACTGTGCATCACCAGCCTGCGCCTCTTTAATCTGATCAACAAGAGACGACTGCAACTGGAGCGCCAAATAACTCCGACCAGAACTCGACAACACAACATCCAGCTCCAACCTTTGCATTTGCTAAATAAGATCACTCTCCTGAGTCAGAAACATAACTGCTAGTCTCCTGCTCAAAGCATCAGGCACTAAGTTTACCTTACCAGGATGGTATTGCAAACTGATGTCATAGTCGGCCATAAGTTCCAACCAACGTCTTTGCCTTATGTTTAACTTCTTCTGGGTGAAGACGTACTTGAGACTTTTGTAGTCTGTAAAGATCTCCACGCGACCTCCAAGTAAATAATGTCTCTACAGCTTCAAAGCATGGATCACTGCCGCTAACTCCAAGTCATGAGTAGGATAGTTCTTCTCATGCAGCCTCAATTACCTCGATGCATACGCAACGACTTGGCCCTTCTGCATCAAAAATGCTCCAAAACCCTTACCAGAAGCATCATAGTGAATTACAAATCCGCCTGAACCATCTAAAATAGTCAACACAGGCGCCGATATCAATTTGTTCTTCAACTCAACAAAAGCCTCATTGCACTCATCAGACCAACAAAATTTCTGATCCTTCCCAGTCAATTTAGTCAACGGTCCTGGTATCTTCGAAAAGTCTTAGACGAATTTTCGATAATAGCCAGCTAAACCATGAAAACTCCTGACTTCTGAAACTAACTTGGAAATAGGCCAATCCTTCACAGCCTCAACCTTGGCCGGATCTACAGAAACACTCTCACCTGAGATAATGTGCCCCAAGAAAGAAAACCTGTCGAGCCAAAAATTCACACTTGCTGAGTTTCCCATAGAGCTGATTCTCTCTCAAAGTCTGCAGAACCTTTCTAAGATGCTCTGCATGATCTTCCCGATTCCGAGAATACACCAAAATACGATCAATAAAGACCACCAAAAATCTATCCAAGAACTGAGAGAAGACCCGGTTCATAAAACTCATGAATACAGCCGGCACGTTTGTAACCCCGAACGGCATCACAAGATACTCATAGTGCCCATATCTAGTCCTGAAAGTAGTATTCTGTATATCTGCAACCTTCACCTTGACTTGGTGATACTCAGAACGAAGATCCAACTTCAAAAAAATAGCAGCCCCACTCAACTGATCAAACAAATCATCGATCCTGGGCAACGAATACTGATTCTTCACAGTAACTCTGTTCAGTTCCTGATAATCCATGCACAGTCGAAGACCACCGTCCTTCTTGTCGTCAAAAAGGATCGGAGCACCACAAGGCGAAACACTAGGTCTAATGAAATCCAAACCAAGCAACTGCTGAATCTGCACCTTAAGCTCTGCTGGCTCAACCGGTGCCATCCTATAGGGACTCTTCGATATCGGCGTTGTTCCAGGCTGAACATCAATACCGAATTCCACTTCCCTATCAGGGGGTAAGCCAGGCAACTCATCTGAAAAAACATCCAAGAAATCCCGAACTACTAGAGGCGCAGTCTCACAGCCTGAGTGCAATTCCTTTACACAATCTACATGTTCAACTGCAGTCTTTGCTCGGCCAAGGAAAGACTCCCCAGCATGGAACTCGAATTTTGCTCGATCTAGAATTCGGAACACAACTTTCTTGGCACGGCAATCAATAATGGCATGGGCTACACCCAACCAATCCATATCGAGAATGACGTCGAATCCTAAATTTTCAATTATAATCAGGTTGTCTTTGAAATCTGCATCCCCAATTACTACGGGACATTACCTGCACTCCCGGAAATATATGACAACTCCACCACCTGTCACAATATTCCAAGCCTCTGACATGCTGCACTCCAACTGATGGCGAGCGACAAATCGAGATGAGACAAAAGAATGGGTTGCCCCAGAATAAAAAAGAACATGGGCTGGAAAAGAGCAAACAAGGATGATACCTAAAAGGAATCAAAGACAAGGGAAAAGAATAGACAATTAAAGGTGAAGGAAAAACAACAATGTAGAAAGATAACATAAAGAAGTAAAGTAAGACCAAAAGAAAAAAGCAAGCGAGAAACAAAACAACAAAACAAAATATACCTGCCACAACTCCTTCAGCTGTCTCCGCATCTGCAGCAGTCAAGTTGAAAGTCTGACCTCTCCTCAGAATAGTGGTCCTCTGATCAACAATCGATGCTGAGGAGGAAGCGGTGGCCTAACTGGACCACGAGCTAGAACTGCCGGCTGGACAGGACCATGAACTGTAAGAGTCGCCCTCTGCTGTGGACAATCCCGCAAAGTGTGGTCAGGAGCACCACAAGCAAAACAGCAATGATTGGCCCGCCTGCAGCCCTTGCGCTCATGCCCGGCAAGTCGGCAAAAGTCACAAAAACCACCCCTCTGGGAACCAGCAGAAGAGTAAGGAGCTGCCCCAACTGGATGGGCGGGAACTTGCCTCCGAACAGGCCCACTAGAAGGCCTAGCAACAGCAGTGGGAACAGTCCGCTGAGAAGGAGTCACCCCACCGCAAGCCTGCTCCTGAACTCGAGCTGCCTCAAGAGCCTCAGTGTAGGTACGCAAGCAAAGAGAGACAAGATTCCTCTTGATATCTTGCTCAAGCCCATTTGTGAATCTACGTGCCCTATCCTCTTCGGTTGCCACAAGAACGGTAGCAAAGCGACTGAATCTAGTAAACTCAGCTGCGTACTCATCCACTGACCTGGAATCCTATTGCAAGAAAGTCCATGTTACAACATTGCATGAACAATTATGTAACCAATTCAAAATGGAATAATGACTTAACCTATTTCAAGGCTAGGAATTACTGTTCCATCTCAATTCGAGTACTACTGGGGAAGAATTTCTCCAAGAATTTCTGAGTAAAAGTAGCCCAAGCAATAGGCCTCTCAAGTCGTTCAAACTCGGCCATCCACCAGATATAGGCCAGATCCACCAGCCGGATGGACACCACGTCCATCCAGTCAGCCTCGGCAACACGAGCCGCTAACAACAAACGTTTAGTCCGGATCAACCACTGTTCAGCCTCCAAAGGCATCTCAGTGCCGAAAAACGGTTGGGATGCAGCCTCATAAAATCTGTAACTGTTCCTGGACGACACAGAAGATTTGCTTGCACAGTCACAACAGGAGTCGCAACCTGGGCAGCTTCAAGAGCAGCCATCACAAGATCAATGTGGTTTTGCTGCTGATTAATCAGCCGCTCAAGTACAGCAGTGACAGCCTCAATTGGATCAACCTACGACTGAGAAGTAGAACCTCTGCGAGCCATAGTCTGCACAAAACCAAAAACAATAAGCATCCAGAATCAGAGTTGGTATAAATTCATTTATGTATGCATGGTTGGTGAAATGTTGAGCCGATCCCAGTTCGAGCCAAGCCTGTCTAATATATTAGGCAACTAATACATTAGCCAAACCTGGTGCTCTGATACCACTAAAAATCCTATCACGCTCCGCTTCCCAAAAAGAATACAGAATACGGATACGAGAAAAAAGCCCAGCGAATGATTTTCACCATCTATAAGCCGTTTAAGAATCTTTACAATATTTCACAAGATAAATGAAGTCGGAAGCAAAAAATACAACCATGCATGCATAATTGAAACAAGATACCAACAGAAATTACTTGAAACCAAATATAATAATCTCAAATAATCAAATTATGAACAAGTCAATATCCTGGATCACATCGCCCAAATACAAGATGAATATCCAAGTAATCAAGTACATCTTAATGAAGTTCAAGCAACAATAATAATAACAATTAAAACATGAAATCCAGCACTAGTATCTGATATCTCCAATGCCATCGGGCAGCTGACCATCCTGATCTGCAATTAATAAATTGTAGGAGAAGAAAAAGAAAATAATTACCCGTCAATTGCAAGTTACGGACCACTTATAATGTAGGATACAAGTACATGGGATAGATAAATCTAAGTAACAAGCCTAGCATGGTATAATCATGATAATAGAATATAAATCATGGCATGGCAAGATGAGCAAGTATAATAGTATATGTCGATTGTCATGTAAACAAGTATCATGTACCAAATAACCAGTATCAAGAATCATGTATTCATGTAGCATGTATCAAGTACCAAATCTCATGTATCATGTAGTCAAGTATCAAGTGGGCATGTATCATGTTCAAGTGTCATATCTCATGTCTTGTAGTTATTACTATCTAGGTAGCACTTCATGTGCCCCAAAAATATAACACATGGTTGCTACAACAAACAGTTTCGTGTTAGATTTCATAGGAGACCATACAGGGCAGTGTACTCAGGGACAAGTTCCAAGTATCATGTAATCATGTATCATGTAAACAAGCTCCAAACCCAAACAAGCTCCAGTGTCATGTGTATACATGTCATGTATATCGTGTCAAGCTCCAAAACATGAAAACAAGCTCCAATAATCACTAGGTTCTTCCGAGTACACGTTTCTGCGCTATCCACTTCTAGATCTTTCCCTTAACCCCGGCTTGGTTATTTTATTATTATTAGTGTCCAACAAGCATGTATGTGTGCAAAACATATCAATAATAACATAGCATAATCATGTAACAAGTTCAAGTTGTAAGATAAACATGTGTGGGTACAAGATAACATATAACAGGGTAAAACGACTAGCTTTCTAATTCAGGACAGCAAGACAATACTGTAGCAAAACTGAAATTCTCAGTGTTATAAACATGCAAATCTGAATCTGTTAAAATTTCTAGAAAATAAACTGCCAACCGAATCCAGCGAGTATAAATAAGGTATATAGTATTTCACAAAAACATAACTCAAAATTGATTTGAATTTAGAAAATAGGTTCAGCCAAAAATCAAAATTGACTTCAAAAGCAGAAAAACAGCATGAAAACTCTTTAAATAATTTCACAAAAAATCTGGAGTATTCCCCTATATGTCTAGTATCAGAATATAAAGTTTCAGAATTTTTCAGTAAAATTAGATTAGTCATCAAAAATCAGGAAACATCAATAAACGATAGTTTGGCAAACCTGGAATTCCCAACATTGCTATACGAAAACTATAATATCTCGCAACCAGTGAAATGAAATCCAAATCTGCCAAAAGGAGATGAAAATAAATAGAATAAGATAAATTTTATATTTCAAAATTATTTTTCATACAGTAAAAGGAATCAAGGTGAAAACACGATTATTTACAGAACAACAAGAAAAATACAGCAAGTATAGTTTTCATAAACGAACATGAAACGACATATAAAATTTATCAATAAAATCCACCAACTGGGTAATCCCTAATTAGGTATAGAAAAACTGACCAAAACTTCAGATCAAAATAATATATGTAGCACAAGTACCAAAATAATTTAGTCATCAAAATCACCAAGAAACGAAATCCGAAAAAGATCTACACCTCGGTAGTAAAACAGTCATATCTCACACATATGAAAACGAAATCGAGTAAGGTCAGAGGGGTTGGAAAGAAGACAAAATTCTCTACAAAACATGTTTTATACTGAAATTAAGATTCTCACCTTAATATGGTCTAAATTACTGATCAAGACAGATCATCGACAAACAAAGAATTTCCTCAAAAACCAAAATCAACATAGAGCCAACGAAACTTAATCCACACACAACCAAACATGAAATTAAGTATACCAAGTGTCCAAACAACATGGATTAGGGAATATAACAAGTCCACAACAGGCTAATCACATGGATCCCAATAATTAGTCAAATTCTCACAAATAGTTCACATACATGATCAGGTCAAGAACGGGCGAAAACCTAGTTGTTTCATGTCAAATTTGTGTCGTGAGTCAACTATGGTCAAATAGCACTATAGAGACAAAACCCAACAAGACTAACACACAATAGTCGTCTCTAGAACCCAACTACATTATAGGTAGTATTTTTGACTTGTATCATACAAAGAAATTTGAGTACAAGTGACTTGCCTTAACCGAAGACGACGAATGAAGAAAATAGGGAATAACGGGAACGGATCCCAACAATAAGCAAAACCCATGAACAAAAATCCACGAACGAATGAATCCATGCAAGCTTGAGCGAAAATCTCCACACGAACAAACTCCACAAAAGAGAGATGATCAAGAGTGAGATGAAGGCAATGGTGGCTTGTGGCCATGGGGTAGATCAATGCCAGCGAGAGGATGAGAGAGACTAGAGATCATATAGTGGTGATGGTGCGAAGGGTGATCATCCAAGAGATGGGGGCTCTCGGGTATGGGGAGATGGTCGGGATGCTCAGGCCGGGAATAAGGGGTTTCGGCCTAGGGTAATCAGGCTGTGTGTGCAGGGTGGCGCAAGCAAGGAGGAAGGGGCCGGGGTTTAGTAGATGGAGGCTAGGGTTAGGATTAGGGTTTAGGGAGAGAGAGTGGTATAATATATAATGAGGGGATTAGGGTTCAGTAATACAAGTTGGGTTATTGGGTTGTGTGTATATTAGGAGTAGTAATTGGATTTGTTTAATAGGGCTTTAATTAGGATACAAATTGTATAGGATATCAAATAGGATTATCGATTTAATTTGGTTTTGGTAATCCTATGAGGGCTCATACAATTGGATTGGGAATAGGATGAGCAACCAACACCACCATAAGCACCCAAGAACACAAATTAAAGAAGACAATAACCAAATAAAATAAAGAACAATAATAATAAGGAACGAAACAAAAGGACAACCAATCAACCACAAGGGCTTAAAAAAATGAATAAAACGAATATATATTGAAAACAACTCCACTATAAGGTTCAGAAATAATACAAGAGAGAAAATACACTAAAACGAAAAAATACACTCAAAAATACACAAAATTAAAAACAGAGGTTACATGTACTGGCTATGATGATGATAACGGTAATAACATGGGCCATGGTAAAATTTCTTACACAATGACGATAACGGTAGTAATACGGGCCATAGTGTAATTTCTCACACGATGAAGATAAAGATAATAATCACGGGCCATCATCCGAGTACAGTCTCTATATCATCAACTATTCTAGTCATTTCTCTTAAACCCTGGCTTATTAATTATTTCATCAGTGCAACAATACAATATGCAATTTAAGACATGATATGAACAATAGTATCAATAGGAGAACAATAGGATGGTAACATGAAATAGGACAATTAGAATGGTAACAATAACTCATTAGGATCATGCAATACAACATACATATATTAATTCATGCAATAATACGATATAGGAATAATTAATCTCTTAAAATTTGGTAACATGAAATTGGACAATTACAATGGCAACAGTAACTCATTAGGATCATGCAATACAACATACATATATTAATTCATGCAATAGTACGATATAGGAATAATTAATCTATTAAAATTTGGATTATAAAATTCTGGACAACAAGAGTAGTCTGTAAAAAAATGAGTTTCCCGCTATTTCAGAACTCGAAAACTGAATCCGTTAGAAATTCTAGAAACTAGACTTCCACATGGTTCTAACGCATATTTAAGGTTCAAAATCTGACAATAGTAGCTAGGTCAAACAGATCATTCTTTACAGATTTCATGTTGAGGCAGAATTTCGACATCATGTTATTTTATTTTTAGAATCAGCAAAATCTCAATAATAAATTCATTAAAAATATTTTCTAGACTCCTAAACATGCTAAGCAACAATGTGGAAATTTTCAGAGTAAAATTTTATCATTTGATCGGCTTTTTTATTATTTAAGCATGGAAGATACAAGAATCTGAAAATCGGATGTTTACAGCACGTGTCCACGGACAAACCTAGTATTACTATACAAAATAACTGTTAATTATTTTGGGGGATATTATACATTTTATCTCAATTTAATTGAGAAAATACTCCAACTCCGGCTCAACAAATACACTTTTGTTAGGTTCAAAACATATCAATTATTATGTCCTGGTACTTTCTCAATTAAAATTTAGAAAACTTCATTAATACGAGCGACTCTTAAATGTGCACAGACAAATTTACTAAATAGTTATATACTACTTTGCAGGGTATTACACACTCACTAGGGGGCAAGTAGCTAAAGAGACTCTAGATCCATGAATGGACTTCAAATAAGGTGACAACCAGGTCGACTAGGGCGGTAGGCCCTGCTAGAGCGGTTTCTCTCATTCTTCGTCTGCTCTAAAGAGTTTTCTACTTCTTGGACGCCCAGTTGAGTCGACGGGTCCTTCGTTGGGGGGTTGGCCCAGATCTTGACTTCCATGGATAGCTTGGAGGATGTCGAGCTTGAACTTATCCAATTCGGCCATAGTAACTAGGGTTTTGTTCCGCACAAGAAGCTTTCGACTCTCATTAGTCAGGCTTCTTATTGTGGTGTGCCCCCGGTGAGAGGAGGATTGCCTGGATCTCTGTCTAGGAAAATAGGTTCTCTGGTTTGCTTCATGTCCTGAGTGGGAGGCCTCAGTTCGGGTGCGCCTCTCGTCCAATTGCATTCAAAGATCTGTTCCTTATTGCCGGGCACTGATGATCTGGCAGAGATCTCTAGACTCCCGGGGGCTTCACAAGGCCATTGAATCAATTGAAGCATTAAGGACTGAGACGTAGTCGTACTGAGGATGTTGTTCATGATGGTTTTGTCGGGATCCCTCCGTTGGCTCTCCGTTGGAAGGAGCTTGACTAGGCTAACGGGGCGACTGTTGAGGAGGAATCCGATCTTCCATTGGAGGAGCTGGTTGACAAAGAGAGTTGGTGCGATGGATTGAGGCCGCCTCTCTGCCTCTTAGTCATGGTGGCATGGCGACAAATCTGACTTGTGTAGTTTTCCACAAACGGCGCCAATCTGTTGCTGCTTATTTTGGTGTGGGAGAAAACAGATAGTGAATTCTTATTTAATAGAAACTACTAAAAGTCTGACCTTTGAACTTTACCGTGAAATGCGGTTAGAGCTCCTGAGATTGAATCTGGATCGTTGACTGAACACCGTGGTCTGAATTCCGACGGTTGCTGACGCGACCAATGGACCTGCAAAAAGTCTGAAATATCGGATGGTGGCCTAGGCGACAGACCCTCCGACGCTCAAGTCAGAATTAGAAAGAGAAAGAGAGTTTAAGAGAGAAACTGGTGATTTTTTGATTACCTTTTGACTGTGGAGGGGGAAGGGTATTTATAGGCCTGAGAAACAGTTTAGGAGATTGAGATCCATCCGTTAAATCCATATGAATTTCTTATCTCCTTTATGTTTCTCCCCCTCAAGAGATAAGTTCTTGTGTTAGGGGATAAGCAATTTGACTCCTAACCTTCATAGGCTGCGTGTCTTTCCTAGTCGGCCTAATTTGTCACTTTTTATGAGCTTGGAAGAAGCTCATTGCTTGTGGAGGAGCCTGGAGAGGCTCGGACCTGTCAAAGAGGCCCATTATGATTAATCTGCCTGTAGAAACTTTGAGATCTGTGCTGAAATTGTACGGCCTTGATTTGCTTCGATTTTGACCATCATTACCTAGTATGCATAGGGTGAACCATATACAAAAGGATTCGCAGTGTTCAAAGGAATTTGAGTAAAAGACTATTCCACTAATTAGATGAAAATAGGTACAACCGTTGGAGGGAATTTTTTACCAAACTATCCCACTTTTTGTAAGTATGTACGAAACTATCCCTGTTTGAAAATTTAATACCAAAACATCCCTGTCGTTAACTGAGTTAACGGCCTTGGTAATAATAAGCACGTTTACCAAGGCCGTTAACTAAGTTAACGTGTGTGAGTATCTCCAATTTCTAGAAAGTTTCAACTTTCTGAAAACTTAAAATCTTCACACTCGTTAACTCAGTTAACGGCCTTGGTAAGAATAGGCATGTTAACTGAGTTAACGTGTGTGAGCATCTCTACTTGAAATCTTCACAGCCGTTAACTCAGTTAACGGCCTTGGTAATAATAGGCACATTGACTGAGTTAACGTATCTATACTTAGTGATTTTTTATCCACACCCCTCTTTGAGGTAGTGCACAATACTGTCTCATCTACGAACGCTAACCCCGTTAGCGCGAGTATTTTAAACACGCACGCTAAGTTAGCGTGTCTATATTCGGTGAGTTTTTTGCCACACCCAAACAAGAGGGGAAAAGTTGTATCCCCATCAGCACGCTAACGGGGTTAACGCTAGGGAAACTACTAGATCGTTAACCCCGTTGGCGACAAGGATGATTTGATATTAAATTTTCAAACAGTGATAGTTTCGTACATACTTACAAAAAGTGGGATAGTTTGGTAAGAAATTCCGCTGGAGGAACATCCTTAATCACTTCTTTAAGAACTTTCCAGCCAAGGTTCAAGAGAATCAATAAAAAAGCACTAGCCCAGGACCCATGAAACCCAAAATAACAGGTCTTCTCTTCTTTTGTAGAGTAAAAACTAGATGCATTGTCCATAGCCTTCCAATAGGCCCTAAGTTTACCAGGGGATCTTTCACATTAGCAAGCATGCAAGCTTTCTCAAAATACCCATCTGAAGTTATGAAAACTACATCAAAATTTTAAACATTGGGTATCAAGTTTAATTAGGGGATTCTAATATCAAACAACAGAAGATAGGCAAATGCATTCCATAGAAGAATATAGGCCAATATTGAGAATTCTATATATACACATATATGGAGACGTGTCTAAGCAATATGCTAGCAAACTTCAAATTTTCAATTTACTTTTTTACCCTCCCTAACTTCCTTGCATGTTTTAACCAACTGAAATATTGTTCATAACTCTTTACTATTACTCCTCCATCAAAAGGCAAAGACTATCTCAAATTGAAAAACAAATCATGGAACGTAGGATCGATTAGTTAGGATATTGATATCAGTAATGAGTTCTTATTAATTTCACGATAGTCATTGGCGCTTTTTGTGGCACTGCTAACTACAAAAATTTGATGCCAACATAGTTACTTTGAACACATTGTTAACAAACCCATTCTTCAGATCTTACATTTTTTGTACTCATTTTGCTATTACTTATTTGAAATTGTTGTCTAAAACTTTTTTTGTTGTTGCATTCTAGTATTATCATCTGCAGGACATCGATTATACCATTCACCTGTTGCAGCCTAAAGGAAAAAAACACTACAATTACAACACTAACCAAAAGTAGGATCTTTAGCGTGAATTGGTGAATGGATAAAACGGCACTGGAAGTCAAAGGAGCACCACATAATTCCTTCAAATTACTCTCAAACAAAATCACAATAATACAATCAATAACTTCATATCCCACATTAAATAATTGAATTATCAATAACAAGTACCTCATCATTAAATGTTTTGATGTAATCCTGCTCCTCAAAATTCGCAATCACCACGAAAACCCTCGTTTCCAATCTCCTAATTGATGTGAATTATGACTCGTAATGTAATCTAAACAACTATGTTGATGAATTAATTAATTATAAAACAAATTTAAAAATAAAGATTATTAAAGTTTATAATTATCTCAACCAGTTGAAGAAAGAATCAGAGAGAAAGAAAGGCTTCTATTCTTTGTAGATGCCATACTTACACACCATGAACTTAACGGACACGAACGGTAGTGGAGGCGATTGGGGCTAGGGCACAGTGATGGGGGGGCAACGATGACTGCGGGAGAGGGACGACGATTGTGACGTAGCAGCACGACGACGGTGGGGGATTGGGTCGGGGATTTGGGTGAGTGAGAGAGAGAGAGAGAAGAAACGTTTTGTTTCTCTCTCTCTCTCTCTTTTTTTTGGGCTGGGGGGTATTTAAAAATAATTAGATTGCCTATCCCGGCGATTCCGACAACAACGCAGAGATAAACAAAATTGGCAAATATTTATAAATAACTCAAAAAGCCATCTATCCCGGCGTTCCTACCCAAATATCACGATAGAAACGTTAGAAAAAATGTTGCATTTTGTAGTAAAGAAACCAAGGGAAATTTTTTTTGGAGTTCTTCTATGATGCAAACTCTTAATTATCTTAACCATTTGTAGACAGCCCCTACAAAAATAGAGTTAATTTTCAATTTCTTTCAAATTAGGTTAATTTTGATATTTACTATTTAAACAGACCAATAAATATGCACCTACTAATTTTTGGTTTTCACTTTGTTGGGAAAACATTCTTATGATTAAAACCATACTAGTAATTTACACGTGCGTTGCACGGCTTAATAAATACATATTTTTTAAAAGTAAAAATTCAAGCACGCATGTTGTACGGGTTGGTAGAAGGACAAATTACACTAAGGCATTTTCCCATTATAGTAGTAGAGATATGATTTATAAAAGGGTGTAAGATAAACCATTGGATCATCTCAAATAATGTGTTAAAATTGAGAAAGGGTGATTGATAGAAATGAAACCTGAGAGAAAAATTAGGGAGAGGATATTTCAAATGATCAAAATGTCATTTTTCATATTTAATAAATTCTAATGTTTTGGAAAGAGAGATTAATAAATCCAATAGATAAGAATGGATATAGGGTAGTTGAGAATAAAGTTGTGAAGTTATGGTTGTTGGGAGTTTGCATCATAAAAAGTCCATTTTTTGGTATAATGTTATGTTAATGGAAAAGACTCAAGGAGAGATGGAAAGTGTCACGTCCCGCTTCCCAAGATACAGAAGTACGGCCACGCGA
Organism: Hemerocallis citrina; assembly: GCA_017893485.1. NCBI lineage: Eukaryota > Viridiplantae > Streptophyta > Magnoliopsida > Asparagales > Asphodelaceae > Hemerocallis > Hemerocallis citrina. The sequence goes on from CM030367.1 coordinate 120,151,485, forward strand.
CTAAGGCCTAGCGAACGATATGCATCATTCATAAGCTGTAATATTTAACTCAACAATATGAAATATAACTACAACTAACACATGCTATAATAAAATCACATTACATAAATAATCCATGAAATTTCTCAAAAAAAAAAAAAAAAAAACCAACATTTGGAAGGAAATAAACTTCGGGTCATCAAAGCTCAGAATACAAAGTACGATAATAACAACAATGTTGGAATTAAAATAACATGAATGAACAATTATTGTAGGCCAATAATTCGGCTTCATTCCCTAGAAGATTTGCTTACCAAGTCCATTAGTTAATTCCCCTCATGTACCTGCAAGCTTATCGTCTAGAGGGTTGGGGGGGGGGGGGGGGAGGGGGATGTCCGTTAGAGCAAGTCACGGACAACAAACAGTAACAAGCAAATAACAATAAAACATGACATATAAATATCAGGAAAGAAGGAACTAGAACTATATCAGATGTCAATGAAAATGTCGATAACAAGGTCAAAGTCTATAATCAACGATGCAATGGTCAACAATAATAATAAAACTGGAATCAATTCAATGACAATAATCATGATCTATCCAAAGTGTCAATCCCAAGTCTATCATGTTTAATTATTTTATCTAATGCACGTAATTCTGTGTACCATACCAAAGGTTTGGTGCATACAAACAAGTGAAAGTTTATACTGTAATGGTGAACTCTACATATCATATACTCGACAACATTAATCAATAATCAATAATCCACAATCAATGAACAATAACGAGAATCGATCCACGATACGATACACGATACAATTGGGATACTATAGCAGTTGTTCACAATCAATCGATAAAAACAATAACCGATAACAATAAACAATATAGAGACACACGGGCCCCTCATTCGAGTACAGTCTTCGATTGTTAACTACCAAGTCGATCCTTATTACCCCGGCTTGTTATTATTTTATTAACATGAATCATGAATATGTAATCTGTAAACCCCATTTCCGCCAATTAGTATTTTTCGTATATTTTCTATAATTTGATTTTTATAAATTTATTTTTGTGCTAAATTCCGTTCGGATATTTTATTAAGGTATTTTCTAAATGAAAATTTTATTTATTTCGAATAATGGTATGTTTTGATCTTATATATATTTGAGTCTAGAGAATATATATGATTATTATTGGATCATTTTAATCTTATTATTATTGTTATTACTTTAATTGCGGTTATTATCATTATTAAAATTATTTTTATTATTAGTAGTCTTGTTATTAATATTAATAATTTTTTTACTATTATTATTGTAATTAATAGTATTATTGTTCTTATTGTCATTATTATTATTATTATTATTTTTGTAAAGCCCGAACATACTTATTTATTCGTATTTTATTATTTGATTTAATGTTTGTTTATATGTATATTTAGAAGAGAAAAAAAACCATATAGTCTATTTTCTTATTGGATTTAAACCAAAAACCCAAGCCCATTCTCTTACTGGATCATACCCAAAATCCAATAACCTAATAATTCCCTATATATTATACCTTAATCCCTTAACCTAACCCTAGACCCTAGTACACATTAGCCGCCAAAACCCTACCCCCATTACTAAGCTACCCCCCCTACCCCTACTGTTCTTCCCCCTTCAACCTCTTCTTCCTCCTTCTTCCCAAATCGACAACCATCGTCTCTTGCATTCCCTTCATCGCCCTCATCCCCGCCTATCTCCCCGTCGACTCCAGTCGACCACCGCCTCTCCATCTCCTACTCCTGACCTCTTCGTCATCTTCCCCATCCTTCATCCCCGTCGATTGCCCACGCCCAATGCCGCAGTCGAAGCCACCTTTCGTTCCCCTGAGCACCTCTTTGTCCTCTTCATCTATCTTCTACCTCCTCGTCTCACCCCGAGCAGTCCCGTCATCCACCACCATCCTCCAACCTCGCTGTCGCCCCCTCATCGCCTTATCTCCTCTTCATCTGTTTTTCGTTCGAAACAGAGGAACCACTCGACCACCACACTCTCCCTCAACGTCGACCTCCAGTCACTATCCGCTGCCTCTTGACGTGCCTCCGAATCGACCGCCTGTAAGACCACCCCGCTGTCCCTCCGTCGAGCCAGAGCCGAACTCCTCGCCATGTCGCCATTGACGTTTGCTGTTGTTGGGGGTGGAGATCTCTCTCTTGGCTGTGTATTTGCTGTTTTGTGAGAGGGGTAGTTGATTTTGGTGTTTGGTGTTTGGTTTGAGTTGGTGATGGTGGTTCGTGTGAGGATTGGAGATCCGTGTTGCCGTTTGGTGTTTGCCGTTTTGTGTTAGTGGTTGCACATAGTTCGTACGTGTTCCGTGCTTCATGTTTATGGTTTGTTGCTTCGGGATTCTCATCCCGTTATTCTTTATATTCGAATTTACCATATAACAGGTAAGTCACTGTCCTCTTGAATTGTTAATTGTATCAAATTCAAGTTTTGTTGAAACTCTTGCAAGTAGATCCCTTGTTTATCGTATTATACTTTGTCCATCTCTTCGTTGGGTCTATTGAGGGTTTATACGAGCTAACCCCAATATTCTTGACATCGTGCCACTTTTGACTCCAAAGATTGAATCTCTCATGCATTCAAGTAGAATTGAGAATAGGGTTAATCATACAATTATCACACTAATAAATTATTGTAGAGACAATTGCTAAGTTGTATATTATTTGATCAATTGATGATTGATTGATAATAAATTAATGTATGTATGTATTCTAATTTTATTTATCATCTCTTCGTTGGGTCTATTGAGGGTTTACACGAGCTAACCCCAATATTCTTGATATCGTGCCACTTTTGACTCTAAAGATTGAATCTCTCATGAATTCATGTAGAATTGAGAATAGTGTTAATCATACAATTATCACACAAATAAATTATTGTAGAGACAATTGCTAGTTTGTATGTTGTTTGATCGATTGATGGTTGATTGATGATAAAATAATTAACAAGCCGGGTTTTAAGGGTTAACTTTAGTAGTGGAAAATATAGGGACTGTACTCGGGTAAGGGGCTCATGGTTCCCTATACCGTTATCTTATGATCCTGTAGCATCTTATTAATAAATTACCGTTATGGATAGAACATATGGGACACAGTAGTACATGCATTGTTAGGATTTAAAATGATTAATAGACATAAGGATTAACACATCACCGACATTGCATATTATTCATCATTGTTTCTATTGATATCAAATGTTGACTATGTGTTACCGTTATTTTTCATTGAATATTGTTACCGAATATTGCATCATTGTTTATAGCCATTGTACCGATTATCTTGAAATTGATTATTGCTATCGTGCCATGTTATTGATTCCTATTGATCCATTGAATTCATTGTTATACCATTATTCCATTATTCCTTACTTTTTCTACTTGCTGTAAATGACTTGCTCTAAGGATAATTTTTCTCCTCTTTTTAGATTAAGTGTTTACAGGTGTTGATGGAGAATTGCCTGATGGAATGAGTGAACAATATTGGTGAAGGAATTGATAGCATCGCCGCTTAGTAAATTATTGTTTTACCATGGAGACTTAATTATTGAACTATTGTTATTTCATTGTATTGTGGGCTTTTGACCCGAATATTGCTATTATTTGTTTTCAGATGTTGAATTATTATTGTATTCGGATAATTTATATTGCTTCATTCAAAGTATTATTGTTCATGAGATTATTATTATTGCCTGCACAATTGTTCTGTGTTGATTATATTGTTGAGTTAATCGGATAAACAGCTTATAGGTGACGTTAGTCCTTCGCTGGACCAATGTTACGTGCTCGTATTCCATATTTTTGGAAAGCAGGGTGTGACATAATCAATGGAAAGGATGTCAAGAAACGATATCAATGAGGTATCAATGACTGTACAATGAATGATATGTAGTGCAATGAAAAACATAAACAAATTAATAATTAAACATGAAAATGCCATTTTGGATAGCGAGACGTTGCTATACAAAAACTGACTTTCAAGCTGTTACAGGGAAGTAAATCACCGTCAGGGGTTCAAGAAACTATACTTCCTACTGGTTCCAATGCATATTTATATGACACCTTTTAACTACGATAACAACGTCTACCAGTTAGTTCTTTATGGGTCTGCTATTCAGGCAGTAACTCAGTACAAGGTTATTCTACGTGTAATTCGACTGAAAACTTCATTAAAATTTCTCACAAAATTATGATTTAGTTACTGAGACTGTTCATTAACATTCTTGCAATTCTCAGGTCCTAATTCTTACGATGACCTACTGAATAAATTAATAGAATAAGACAACACATCTTTAAAAAGGAATTCTAGAGTTAAGACATTACTGTGGTAGAATTTGAATAACTTGCAATCCGTAAGTCGGATTGTAGAACCGTCAAATTGCCTGGATTCCTAACACAAATGGTTATAACTTTCATTAACAAGTTCTAAGTGTTTTAATTGCATCTAGGTCAAAATTTTTGTTCTTTACTGATCTAGTGTTCTAACAGAAATCTAGGGTCAAGTTTGCATATATATAACGGGTCTGGAATTTCATCTAAAATTGTTATAAAAATTATATCACGACTCCCAATCATGTTTAGCAACATTATGATAAATTTAAAGTCTTTATTCTGTTGTTAACATGATATTTTAATTAGTGAAACAGTCCATGTGCTTATCAACAACAATCTGTAATTTTAAACCTAGCGGTACAAAATAATATGATAACTTGCAATCTACCACTCGGAATTCAAATCCGTAAGAAGTTCTGGAAATTAGATTCAATGGGATAAAGTTATGATTTACAAAGTTCTGGTTAATTCTAACAGCAACTGACTCGTAATCTTACTACCACATGGGATAAACAACGGGATGACAGTAAAATGTACTCCTATGCAAGAATCATAATAATCAGTTCGAATATACATATAGCAAGAAATGGACTAGCGTTTATACTTAATAATTAGGATGTACTCCTACCGTTAACATGAAAATATTATTACCACTATAACATTAAATTCACGAAACTAGTTATAACATCACATACAACTGTTATGCATTCAAATCATTATTCCTTTTGTATAACGTGTTTCTAGTTTATGTTCGTGTAGTGTGTGCATATTGTAACCCCTGTTTTCCCAAATACGTATCTTCTGTGTATTTTCTGTATTAAAAATTTTTGTAAATTATTTTTTTTCCCGCTTTCAAACTCTTTTGTCAAAATGTATTCTTGGACCTTCTCTTTTAAAATCTATTTTCGATCAATAATTTTATTGTAACTATTTTCTATGAATTTTATATTGTAATACAAATCCTATTTTTGTTATTATTACTTTGATTTCTGTTATTATTAATACTATCATTGTTTTTATCACTTTTCTTATTATTATTATTGTCAGTATTATTATTATTACTGTTATTGTGATTATTGTTATTGTTATTGTTTTTATTATTATTATTTATATTTCTATAAAACCCTAATTGTATATTTTTTTATTGGTAATTTTTTTTTCCAAATGGATTTTAACCCAAACCCATTACTTTATTGGATTTTAAAATTCTATATTCTATTTTACCCTAATCCTAATTAAAACCCTACCCGTTTACACCCATACCCTGTTTTATTCCCAAGCCCAACCAATTATCCTATTACTCCTAATAATCCATTTAATTAACCGATTAGATTTTTCTTTAATACCCAAACCCATTTAAACCTACTCCCTACACCCATTAACCCCTAACCAATCTAACCCGAAATCTAATCATATATTCCCCCAAACCCATTTACTCATTGAGCCCGGACCCGTTACTTATTAATTCTGCCCGTTAGTTACCCTACCTGCTCCATTTTATACCCTAACAATCTCTTCTCTGTAGCCGCCTCCCCTTTAACTTAACCCTACTCCTATTTGCCTATATATATACACAAAACCCATCTGCCAAACCCATGCACCTTCAGCCGCTCTCACCCTTCATCTCTCTCCTGACCGCCCTCTCGTCTCTCTCTTCCCCCCGATCGCGAGCGCCACAGTCGACCAGCCCCCGTCGTCCTCCTTCCCTCCCTCGTCTCCAAACCCATCGCTCTGTCTCTCTCTCCTTGCACCCCACTGCGCACCCTCTCCCAAAGCCTCCCGCTCTCCTCCTCCGTCGTGTGGCCAGCAGCAGAGCCAGCACTCCCTATCGCGGCCACCTTGTGACGCATAGTCACGTCCCCTGTCCTCTCGGCGCGCCGCGGCCATGACGCAGAAGCCAGCCACAGCAGCCCAATGGCCGCAGCGACAGCCCATCGGCGTTGCTCTCGCCGACTGTAGCAACCCGCAGCAACAACGACAGCATCTCGCTATGCCACTGCCGTGAATGTGTGAGTTCGGGTTGTGTTCGTTAGGGTTCGCCATTTGTGGTGTTCGAGTAGTTATTTGTGGGTTGTGTTCATTGCCGTTGGGTGTGTGTTCGTGGAGTTGCTCATTTTTGGAGTTCGTGTGTTCGTTCGAGTTCGTTGTCCGGAATCCGTTCCCATTATTCTTGCTTGGATTCATTTTCGTCGTTGGTTCAGGCAAGTAACTTGTATCATTTCCTTTGTGTAATACAAGTACTAAATACCGTCTGTAGTGTAGTTGGGTTCTAGAGACAGTTTGTGTGTGAATCCTCTGTTATATATTGTCTCTATTGTGTTGATTTGATCATAGTTGCCTCACGACATACATGACATCAAATAACCTAGGATTGACCCTTCTTGTTGCATATATACATGTTATTCATATGTTATCTTGTGCTCATTCGTGTTATTCGTGGTAGTCTTGTTGTGGACTTGTGAAATACCCTATAACATGTTGCTTGGACATCTAGTGTACTCTATCTCATGTTTGGTTGTGTTTTGGATGAGTTCAATGTGAACTAGTGGATTTTGTGCGATATTTTCAGTTTTGTTGTTCTAGACCTTATTAAGTTCAGTATTTGAAAATATTTTATGAACATGATTTGTAAAGAATTCTGTTTATTTTCCAACCCTTTTGACAAATCTGAGTTTCGATTTTTGGTTTTTGAGTTATGCTTATTTTACTACTGAGGTGCAGAAAGATTCCCAGATTTTGTTTTCTATGAATTCTGAAGAGTAATCTATTTTTATTGTGAGGTTAAAATTACTATTTTGATCCAAAATTTTGCGCAGTACTTCTAGACTTGATTGGGATTAACCCAAAGTTTTTATGAATTTATTTGATGAGTTTTACAAACCGTTCTATGTTTCCAAACAATTACTATAATAGCAGGTTTTTCATACTATTCTGTAAAGAACCTAATTTTCGACCTATTTCTACTTGCTATTTCTAAAATATTTCTGAATATGAAAGTTAGCTTACTGTATCTATTTTATTAACCTTTTGGCAGATTTTGATTTCGATTTATGGTTTGTGAGTTATTGCTATTTTCGTACTTTCGTGTCTTGTTGTTTTCAGATTTTACTCGACTACTCTTTTTTTTTGGGAAAATTTTGAAACTTGATTTCTGTTACTATACATATAGGAGAATACCCCAGATTTTTCGTGAATTTAATTAACGAGTTTTCATGCTGTTTTCCTGACTTTGAATGTAATCTTCTGATTTCTGGCTAAACGTGTTTTCTGGATTCAAAACTATTTTGACTCATGTTTTTTGTGAAATAACATATGACTTACATATGTTTGCTGGATTCGGCCGAGAGTTTATTTTCTAGATCTTTTGACGGATCCAAATTTACATTCCTGTGGTAACGGGAATCTCAGTTTTTGTGCAGCAACGTCTTGCTGTACAGAATTGGCATTTTGCTATGTTTGAATCTTTGCATGTTGGTTCTTGTATTTTTTTATTTAGAACATGTTCCATGCATCATATGAGCTCTGGATACATCCTTGTCTTGTCTTGATTTTGTTCTCGTTATCTCGTGATCATGTGTATTTTGGAATAAAAAGTAACAAGCCAGGGTTAATGGAAAGATCTAGTAGTGGTCAATATAGAAAAGTGTACTCAGAAGGGGGCCCGTATTTCCCACATTTGGAATTCGGTATATGATTTGGATTATTTGGAATTTGGTATATGGTTTGGATTATTTGGAATTTGGTATATGATTTGGATTATTTGGAATTTGGTATATGATTTGGTTAATTTAGAATTTGGTATATGATTTGGATTACTTGTCCCTGAGTACACGGCCCTATAGAATACCCTACGAAATCTAAACGTAACTTGTTTGAATGTAGCAACCATGTAGTAAAATAATGGATGCATGAAGTGCTACCTAGATAGTAATAACACTAGACTTGACATAACATGACACTATTACATGATACCTGTTACATGCTTGTCTGATACATGTTACCTGTATACTTGATTACCTGTTTGCCTGCTTGTATGATACTTGACACTTGCTGCTTGATACTTGTTTACATGATACTTGTTCACTTGACACTTGACACATATTACCTGTACCTGTTAGTATACCATGATACTTGATTCTGTTTGCCTGATTCATGATTCATGCTAGTTCTATTTCATTATCATGCCTATTCCATGTTACTGGTTTATTCTTTTCCATGTACTAGTATCCTGCACTACAAGCGGTCCGTAACATGCATTGACGGAAATTTGTTTTCATTTTCTTTTTCCTGCAATTTATTAAATTGCAGATTTTGGAGACCAGTTGCCAGATAGAGTTGGTAACATGAGATACTAGCTGATGGACCTTTGCTATTATTATTCCTGGTTTCCTATTTTGCACAATTATATTTTGATACTTGGATTTATTTGTATTTGGGTAATGTGACCCAGGATATTGACTTGCTTGTTCAGATCTGAATTATTAGAGATTAATATATTTTGTTTCAAGTATTCTTGTTGGTATTTTGGTTCATATGTGCATGCTTGGTTGATTCTTTTGCTTCCGACTCTGATTATTCTTGTGAGATGTTGTAAAGATTCCGAACAGCTTATGGATGATGAAAATCATAACATGGGCTTAGTCACGTATCCGTATTCCGTATTGTCGTTTGGGAAGCAGGGCATGACAAGATTTTTAGTGGTATCAAAGCCCAGGTTTGGCTAATGTATTAGTTGCCTAATATATTAGACAAGCTTGGCTCGAACTGGGATCGGCTCAATATTTCACCAACCATGCATGCATGAATGAATTATAACCAACATTGATCGGGATACTAGTCTTATTCCCTTCATTTGATCCCTTCTTATTCGATCCCTTGATTCCTTGTTTCATTAGTTGTCCTCTTTGATTGATTTCTTCTTGGGTATGAATTCATTCTTCTCGTACCTATATCCTTCTGATTTTGATTCTATCCATTCTTTTTCTATTTTCTACTTGGTCCGTCAGTCGGCATCGCTGAATGCTATTGGCAGAGTCTTCCCCGATCAGAGTGGCGCAGCAGAAGCGTGTCGGCCCATAATACATAGGTCCCAGTATTCTCTTGTTGTTTCTCCTTCCCTGCATTGTTTGCTTCTCTCTATTCCTTGCATTGTCTGCTTCTTTCCATTCCTTGTATTCGTCTTCATCCGTTGACTCATTGTTTGGTTCATCTCTTCCTTGTCCATCCTTTCTTCGATTCTAGCTCTATCTCTATCTTCGTCTCTTTGCTTTATTATTTTGCAATTCTTGTATTGTTTCTTCTTCATTTTGATACCAGTTACTTCTTTCTTGCATTCTATTTTGAAATCATGCACTCATTCATTATTTGATTCAATTCTTCCCTGTCGTTTTCTCTCTTTGATTCCAGTTCTGCCTACTCCCTATCTTACTTTGTTATCTTGTGTTGTTTCTCTCCTTTTGATCCCGTTTGCTTCTTTTCTTGCATTCCATTTGACCCCATTGTTATCCACTTTCTTCTTTTTCTGGTATTGCCACTGCTTTGTTCATTTCCCTTTAATTCTCTGTTTTGTTACCCTTCCCCTAAGTTTGCTTTTGCCTTATCCTATGTACCGCCTCAGCAAATTTCGAGGACGAAATTTTGTTATAAGGTGGGTAGGATTTGTAACCCCTGTTTTCCCAAATACGTATCTTCTGTGTATTTTCTGTATTAAAAATTTTTGTAAATTATTTTTTTTCCTGCTTTCAATCTCTTTTGTCAAAATGTATTCTTGGACCTTCTCTTTTACAATCTATTTTCGATCAATAATTTGATTGTGACTATATTCTATGAATTTTATATTGTAATATAAATCTTATTTTTGTTATTATTACTTTGATTTCTGTTATTATTAATACTACCATTGTTTTTATCACTTTTCTTATTATTATTATTGTCAGTATTATTATTATTACTGTTATTGTGATTATTGTTATTGTTATTGTTTTTATTATTATTATTTATATTTCTATAAAACCTTACTTGTATATTTTTTATTGGTTATTTTTTTCCAAATGGATTTTAACCCAAACCCATTACTTTATTGGATTTTAAAATCCTATATTCTATTTTAGCCTAATCCTAATTAAAACCCTACCCATTTTACACCCATACCCTGTTTTATTCCCAAGCCCAACCCATTATCCTATTACTCCTAATAATCAATTTTATTAACCTATTGGATTTTTCTTTAATACCCAAACCCATTTAAACCTACTCCCTACACCCGTTAACCCCTAACCAATCTAACCCGAAATCCATTCATATATTCCCCCAAACCCATTTACTCATTGAGCCCGTACCCGTTACTTATTGATTCTACTTGTTAGTTACCCTACCCGCTCCATCTTATACCTTAACAACCTCTACTCTGTAGCCGCCTCCCATTTAACGTAACCCTACTGCTATTTGCCTATATATATACACAAAATCCATTTGCCAAACCCATGCACCTTCAGCCGCTCTCGCCCTTCATCTCTCTCCCGACCTCCCTCTCGTCTCTCTCTTCCCCCTGATCGCGAGCGCCACATTCGACCAACCCCCGTCATCCTCCTTCCCTCCCTCGTCTCCAAACCCATCGCTCTGTCTCTCTCTCCTTGCACCCCGCTGCGCACCCTCTCCCGAAGCCTCCTGCTCTCCTCCTCCGTCGTGTGGCCAGCAGCAGAGCCAGCACTCCTTATCACGGCTACCTTGTGACGCACAGTCACTCCCCTGTCCTCTCGGCGCGCTGCAGCCGCGATGCAGTAGCCCAACATCCGCAATGACATCCCGTCGGCGCTGTTCTCACCGACTGCAGCAACCTGCAGCAACAGCGATAGCATCCCGCTGTGCCGCAGCCGTGCGCGAGTGAGTTCGGGATGTGTTCATTGGGGTTCGCCGTTCAGTGTTCATTCGCCGTTTGTGGTGTTCGAGTTGTTATCGTGGGTTGTGTTCATTGCTATTGGGTGTGGGTTCGTGGGGTTGCTCGTTTTTGGAGTTCGTGTGTTCGTTCGAGTTCGTGGCCAGGAATCCATTCCCGTTATTCTTGTTTGGAGTCATTTTCGTCGTCGGTTCAGGCAAGTAACTTGTATCCTTTTCTTTGTGTAATACAAGTACTAAATACCGCTTGTAGTGTAGTTGGATTCTGGAGACAATTCGTGTTTGAATCCTCTGTTATATATTGTCTCTATTTTGTTAATTCGACCATAGTTGCCTCACGACATACATGACATGAAATAACCTAGGATTGACCACTTCTTGTTGCATATATGCGTGTTATTCATATGTTAACTTGTGCTCGTTCATGTTATTCGTTGTCGACTTGTTGTGGACTTGTGAAATACCCTATAACATGTTGCTTGGACATCTAGTGTACTCAATCTCATGTTTGGTTGTGTTTTGGATGAGTTCAATGTGAACTATTGGATTTTGTGCATATGCGATATTTTCAGTTTTGTTGGATTTTCCGTTTTGATCAGTATTCTAGACCCTATTAAGGTCAGTATTTGAAAATATTTTGTGAGCATGATTTGTAGAGAATTTTTTCTATTTTCCAATCATTTTGACGAATCTCAGTTTCGATTTTTGGTTTGTGAGTTATGCCTATTTTACTACTGAGGTGGAGAAAGATTCACAGATTTTGTTTTCTATGAATTCTGAGGAGTAATCTATTTTTATTGTGACGTTAAAATTAATATTTTGATCCAAAATTTTTCTCAGTACTTCTGGACTTGATTGGGATTAACCTAGAATTTTTATGGATTTATTTGATGAGTTTTACAAGCTATTCTAAGTTTCAAAACAATTACTATACTAGCAGATTTTTCATGCTGTTCTGTAAAGAACATGATTTTCGACCTATTTCTACCTGCTATTTATAAAATATTTCTGAATATGAAAGTTAGCTTACTGTATCTATTTTTAACCCTTTTGGCGGATTTGGATTTTGATTTATGGTTTGTGAGTTATTGCTATTTTCGTACTGCAGTGTTTGTGATTTCAGATTTACAAAATTGTCGTATCTTTTTGTTTTCTGATTTTACTTGCCTACTCTATTTTTATTGAAAAATTTTTAAACTTGAATTTCTGTTACTATACATATAGGGGAATACCCCAGTTTTTTTGTGGATTTAATTAACGAGTTTTCATGCTATTTTCTTGACTTTGAATACAATCTTTTGATTTTTGGCTGAACGTGTTTTCTGGATTCAAACCTGTTTTGACTCATATTTTTGTGAAATACCATATGACTTATATATGTTTACTGGATTTGGCCAAGTGTCTATTTTCTAGATCTTATGACGGATCTAGATTTGTATTCCTGTGGTAGTGGGAATCTCAGTTTTGGTGCAGCAACGTCTTGCTTTCCAGAATTGGTATTTTGCTATGTTTGAATATTTGCATGTTGGTTCTTGTATTTTGTGATTTAGAACATGTTCCTTGCATCATATGAGCTCTTGATACATCCTTGTCTTGTCCCGATTTTGTTCTCTTGATCTCGTGATCATGTGTATTTTGTAATAAAAAGTAACAAGCCGGGGTTAAGGGAAAGATCTAGTAGTGGACAATATAGAAAAGTTTACTCGAAAGGGGGCCCGTGTTTACCACATTTGGAATTTGGTATATAATTTGGATTATTTGGAATTTGGTATATAATTTGGATTATTTGGAATTTGGTATATAATTTGGTTAATTTGGAATTTGGTATATGATTTGGATTACTTGTCCCTGAGTACACAGCCCTATAGAATCCCCTACGAAATCTAAACGTAACTTGTTTGAATGTAGCAACCATGTAGTAAAAAGATGGATGCATGAAGTGCTACCTAGATACTAATAACACAAGACTTGACATAACATGACACCTGTTACATGATACCTGTTACATGCTTGTCTGATACATGTTACCTATATACTTGATTACCTGTTTGCCTACTTGCATGATACTTGACACTTGTTACTTAATACTTGTTTACATGATACTTGTTCACTTGACACTTGACACATGTTACTTGTACCTTTTAGTATACCATGCAACTTGATTCTGATTGCCTGATTCATGATTCATGCTAGTTTTATTTCATTATCATGTCTATTCCATGTTATTAGTTTATCCTTTTCCAGGTACTTGTATCCTGCACTACAAGCGTCCCGTAATTTGCATTGACGAGAGTTTGTTTTTTTTCCTTTTGCAGCAATTTATTAAATTGCAGATTTTGGAGACCAGTTACCAGATGGAGTTGGTGACATGAGATACTAGCTGCTGGAATTTTGCTATTATTATTCCTTGTTGCTTATTTTGCACAATTGTATTTTGATACTTGGATTTATTTGTATTTGTGCAATATGACCCAGGATTTTGACTTGTTCAGATCTGAATTATTTGAGATTAATATATTTTGGTTCAAGTATTCTTATTGGTATTTTGGTTCATATGTGCATGCTTGGTTGATTCTTTTGCTTCTGACTCTGATTATTCTTGTGAGATGTTGTAAAGATTCCGAACAGCTTATGGATGATGAAAATCATTCGCTAGGCTTAGTCACTTATCTATATTCCGTATTCTCTTTTGATAAGCAGGGCGTGAAAAGGTTTTTAGTGGTATCAGAGCCCATGTTTAGCTAATGTATTAGTTGCCTAATATATTAGACAAGCTTGGCTCGAACTTGGATCCGGTCAATATTTCACCAACCATGCATGCATGAATGAATTATAACCAACATTGATCTGGATACTAGTCTTATTCCCTTCATTTAATCCCTTCTTATTCGGTCCCTTGATTCCTTGTTTCTTCAGTCGTCCTTTTTGATTGATCTCCTGGGTATGAATTCATTCTTCTCGTACCCATATCCTTCTGATTTTGATGGTATCCATTCTTTTTCTATTTTCTGCTTGGTCCGTCAGTGAGCATTGTTGGATGCTATTTGCAGAGTCTTCCCCGATCAGAGTGGCGCAGCAGAAGCGTGTCGGCCCATAATCCATAGGTCACAGAATTCTCTTGTTGTTTCTCCTTTCCTACATTGTTTGCTTCTCTCTATTTTCCTACATTTTCTGCTTCTTTCCATTCCTCCTTTTCATCTTCATCCGTTGACTCATTGCTTGGTTCATCTCTTCCTTGTCCATCCTTTCTTCGATTCCAGCTCTATCTATTTCTACAACTCTTTGCTTTGTTGTTTTGCAAGTCTTGTATTGTTTCTTCTTCATTTTGATACCAGTTACTTCTTTCTTGCATTCTATTTTGCCATCATGCACTCATTCATTATTTGATTCAATTCTCCCCTGTCGTTTCTCTCTTTCATTCCAGTTCTGCCTACTCCCTATCTGCTTTTTTATCTTGTGTTGTTACTCTCCTTTTGATCCTGTTTGCTTCTTTTCTTGCATTCCATTTGGCCTCATTGTTATCCACTTATTTTTTTGGTATTGCCACTACCTTATTCCTTTCTCTTTAATACTCTATTTTGTTAGCCTTCCCCTAAGTTTGCTTTTGCCTTGTCCTATGTACCGCCTCAGCAAATTTCGAGGACGAAATTTTGTAGTAAGGTGGGTAGGATTTGTAACCCCTGTTTTCCCAAATACGTCGACGGGTCTGTTTGGTTTGGCTTTTTTTTTCCAAAACTCAAAAACATGTTTGGTTGTGGTATTTTGTGAAAAGAGTTTTCACAAAACTCCAACTTCAGTCATTCTCTCTCTACACGAGCGCAACCTTACATTTTTAGAAAAGCATTTTTGAAAACTCCAACTTGTTTGGTTAGGGTGTTTTTAGAAAACTGTTTTCAAAACAACAAACCAAACGCAGTTGTATCTTCTGTGTATTTTCTGTTTTAAAAATTTCTGTAAATTATTTTTTTTCCCGCTTTCAAACTCTTTTGTCAAAATGTATTCTTGGACCTTCTATTTTAAAATCAATTTTCGATCAATAATTTTATTGTAACTATTTTCAATGAATTTATTGTAATACAAATCTTATTTTTTTTATTATTACTTTGATTTCTGTTATTATTAATACTATCATTGTTTTTATCACTTTTCTTACTATTATTATTGTTAGTATTATTATTATTACTGTTATTGTTATTATTGTTATTGTTATTATTATTATTATTATTATTATTATTTCTATAAAACCCTAATTGTATATTTTTTATTGGTTATTTTTTTTTCAAATGGATTTTAACCCAAACCCATTACTTTATTGGATTTTAAAACCCTATATTCTATTTTACCCTAATCCTAAATAAAACACTAACTGTTTTACACCCATACCTTGTTATATTCCCAAGCCCAATCCAATATCCTATTACTCCTAATAATCCATTTTATTAACATGTTGGATTTTTCTTTAATACCCAAACCCATTTAAACCTACTCCCTACATCCGTTAACCCCTAACCAATCTAACCCGAAATCCATTCCTATATTCCCCCAAACCCATTTACTCATTGAACCCGGACCCGTTACTTATTGATTCTACCCGTTAGTTACCCTACCCGCTCCATCTTATACCCTAACAACCTCTACTCTGTAGCCGCTTCCCCTTTAACTTAACCCTACTCCTATTTGCCTATATATATACACAAAACCCATTTGCCAAACCCATGCACCTTAAGCCGCTCTCGCCCTTCATCTTGTTGGAAAAAGTTTTGCATATTTTTCGGGCCGGATTCCGGTGAGCTTCGGCCACCGGCGGCGCCAGATATTGATTGGATCATGTTCCTCTCATCGAGTACTATTCCGTAATGTATTCACTTGCCAAAAACGGTTTCCGTATGAATGAGAAATGTAGGTTCAAAGTTGGGTACTCGAAATGTACTAACTTGGTCAGTTGGAATGAATAATCCCACATCGGAAGATGGAAAAGATTTTATCTAGTATATATGTAACACCCCACATTTTTATTAAAAATGCATTTTTCAATTTTTGCACGTATGATGCACGTGCTAATTTATCCATCTCTTTTCTTACTCTCATTTACTAATTTTAAGCATGCATAATCTTATTTAGCCTTTTATTTAATCTATGGACCTTAAAATTAAATCCTAGCCCATTAGATTGATTAAAAGAAAAACCCACTAGAATAATTAAGTTAATAAATTAAAAGAGAGCCCATGAATCAAGCCCATTAGTAAAATCCTAAATTAAGTTGAGCTTGGACTAATACATGACAAGTTACAACTTTTAGTACACATTTAGAACAATAGAAAAATGTATTTATTTTGTATGTGCATGTGTTCACTTGCACACATAGAAGTTGGCCGGTCATGCACTTGGGGAGCGGTTTTGGGCTAGAGGGGAGAAGAAAGGTTGGGGGTTGAGGTTTTGAAGGGTTGGAAAGGTGGAAGGTTGGGAGTTTAGGAGTTAAGAAAATGAAGAGTTGAGTGGGCAATCAAGAGAGAGTTATTAGGTGGGGATTTATGCAAATTGAACCCTCACATTGACCTATAAATACAACATCATTCCTCTTTCTCTTTTGCACAAAAAACAAATCAAAATAAGAGAAAGAAAAAGAAAGAGAGTAGAGTGTTCTCATTTTGGAGGAGTTCTTGATTGGAGGAGTTCTTGCTAGGAGGAGTTCTTGCTTGGAGGAGAAGGTCTTGCTAGGAGCTAGGAGTGGGTTCCATCTTTCGCATTCTAAAATCTTTCATTAGAGGTGGGTGGTTTATTTACTTTCTAGTTGTAGAATATGCATGCTAAGAACTATAAATGAGTGGTATAAGTTATTATTAATGGGAAAATTGTAGATAAAAATCCATGCTAGAGTAGTATGCCATGAATGAGAACAATCTCGTTGTGATTAAATATATAATTGCTACCATGGTAATTAAAAAGAAGAATGCTTTTATACTATGAATCATGTTGGTATGCTTGCAATTTTTGTACATGTTGAGTATATGAAATTTGTTTTTAAAAAAAAAAGTTATATTCAAATCATGCTTTGATGACAAAGAAAGTAGAAAGAAAATGAATTTAGTTAATACCATGTTGAAATATGTATACTTGCCATGTTATAATTGAAAATATAAACTATTGGATGAAAGAGATATTTTTGTGAGATTCTCATGTTTGAGGGACATGTTAGTATTGTTATAAAATTTTAATTTTTGTATAAGTAGGAATAAAAACTAGTTTTCATGAACACTATTTTGTAAATTCAAGTTTTGAGAAAATTACAAGTCTATGTGAAAACAAAAAGAAATTGTTTAAAGAAATGGAAATATGGTTTTAATGAACTTAAAATTGTTGTTTACTGTTTTTAAAATTCAATCTCAGTCAAGGTAAAGTTGATTTCAAAATCCTAAAAAGGACTGGATCTTTGGATAAACGAGTTTGTATGAAAAAGAACCACTTACTGAACAAATTAAACAAAGTATATTAGTACAAATCCTAAATAGAAATTACACTTAGACTTACTGGTTAGCCAGTGCAATACAGAGCACTGTTTGTAAAAGATCTTGGGTTCGAAACTTGATAGTCACATTTATTTTTGGTTCTTTTAATTTAAACCGAATGCTGGAAATGAATACCTGGGGTTTCGGTGTGTAGATTTTGACACCAGAGTTCATTGGACTTTCTGGCTAGCGGGTCTGGGCTTTGGGCGGCACTGCAGCTCGCGTGCAGTCCTGGGTTCGAAACCCCTCGGCTGCACTTTGATTTTTTTGAGTTCTTTTGACATTTTCAATGGTTTTAATTGGGGAAAAAATTTGGAGAAAATAATAGAATTTCTATAAAATGAAATAGAGTTTATTAAAAAGAGTTGCAAATTTTTTTCAAGTGTATTTGAGATACAAGTGAGATAGAAAGATGAATAATGTGAACTTAAAAATCTATTTTTTTTAAAGAATGGATCTTTCATTTT
Organism: Hemerocallis citrina; assembly: GCA_017893485.1. Taxonomy (NCBI): domain Eukaryota; kingdom Viridiplantae; phylum Streptophyta; class Magnoliopsida; order Asparagales; family Asphodelaceae; genus Hemerocallis; species Hemerocallis citrina. The sequence goes on from CM030367.1 coordinate 120,169,708, forward strand.
TTTAGAAGAGTAAAGCATTAGTTTGTAAAGTGATTTTCTTAAAGAGAATTATACTCTCTTTTATTTAAAGAATACCTTGGAGTGAATTGAGACATTGTAAGAGCTTGGATTTGTTATAACATTGCATGTGATGAAATTGTGTTCTTGAAAGAAATTATTTGCTTATAACGAATGTGAATGGAAGAATAGATCATGAATAGTGACAAGATTTTGATCATTCGTGAATAAATCAAAGATGAAAATATCTAGGTTTATGACATATTTATTAAAGGGTATGTGTACCCATGTATTCTTGTACATGAAAAAGTTATGATTTAGAGTTAGTGAGACCTCGGGTACCGGCACTATTGAATTGAAAAAAAAAAGTTGAGATATATTTTGAGATATGGCCATGGTGCTATCTCGTAATTGTTGATAAATTCTGGTAGGAGGTAAAACTAATTCTAGGATTGGAAATTTATTCATGTCTTGAACTAAATAATTAGGCACATAAGTGATGATGTAGTGAACCTGGGCAAACGTAAGTGGGTAGCTTCTATATAGTCGGCGGTAGAACTCCGTGGCTATAGACCCAGTCGGCGGACTGTGGTTGCTCCGTGGGAGACGTACTTTTATTTTTAAATACGGGACTTTGCTTAGTCAGGCGGATAGTTGCCATACTCCAATGTATATACGAATACCGGGGCTAGAGGGGCACTTGCGGGATGATTCGCACGAAGAGGGATCTGTTATAATAGTCAGTGGTGGACTCCGAGGCTGGGATCCATATTCGTGGATTGATCTAAACCTTGCTTTATTACTGGGTAGTTTCATGGCGAGGGATCGAACCCGTAAATGTGGAGTACGTAGGTGCTTGCCCTGACCTATGTAGTATGGGATGCATAAAATTGGAACAAGTATGCATTAGTGTCATCCTAGTATAAATGTGTGCATTAGGCATTAAGGCATGGCATACACTTACATGTTTGGCGTAGTCACGATTTAATACTTTATTGTTCATTCAATTTTTGTGATTTGTTAAAGTAATGAGATCGTTATATGTACGGCATAGAGAGGATAGCCGAGTATAGCATTTTTGTCAGTTGTAAGTGACTAACGTTCCCACAGCTTAATATGCAGGTAATAGACTTTTATGAAGAAGTAAAGATGTTATGATGCAGTTGATGACTTACATTATTAATGTTGTACAAGTTGTATTTTATTTCATTGTTGTATTTCTTTTTTTCTTTCAATGTGTAACAACGTGTAATGAACTCTGATGTTGTTGAAAAGTTTTAATTTCCTTATAAAATTGTACAAAGTGAAGTAAAGATCTGGTGAAATCTCGAATTCGGTGCGTTACAGATGGTATCAGAGCAGGTTTCACAAGTAGTACAAATTTATAAGGAACGTCACCCTAGAAAGGATACTACAGTGTGAGTTTCAACTTATAGAGATTTAAACTTATGTTTGTGTTGCTCTATGAGATGACATTTTCTCCTCCTTTTCCCTATAAGATGGCCAATCAGCATGATCCCCAGAATGATGAGCCTTGGTTTGTCCACTTCGTGGATGAAGAGGAAGAGCCAATGGAAGAAGAAGAGGACCCAAAAGAAGAACCAGAGGAGGAGGAAGAAGAAGAACCATTTGAGATAGAAGAAAAATTTCCCGAGTTCAGGGAGATTACTCCACCTCCGCCTGATCTCCCTGAAGAATCCTCGGACGAAGAACTCGTTCCAGATAACCCAAATGACATTGTTGCTTCTCTTCTACGGGAATTGCACACTCAAAAGTGGAGAGTTAACCACTTGGAATCACAACGGGCAGAAGACAAGGCGTGCATCCGGGAGCTGAACTTTCAAGTGTGCGAGCTTGAGAAGGTTCAACTCGTGAATGATCGACACTTCGCCACATTGGACCACATCACTCGCTGGACAAGGAAGAGCGACAACAGAGATTTGAAGACATACAGAAGGAAATCCAAGAAGTACGGGAAGAGCTTAGAGAAGCCAAGAGAAACCGTAGAATCTAGGATGTTTTCTGTAATGGATGTTGGAACAAAATTTTTCTTTCTGAATGTAAAAAGTTTAAATTTTGAATGAATAAATTTTGTTGAAGTGATGTTATTTTTGTTATTTATGATAATTAATGATAAATTTTATGACTCAGAAATGGCACAAAGGATCAGGAACGACGAAGAGCAAAACGGTGAGAATGGGCCGGATCTAGAGACTGAACTGCTCGAGTCTATCAAACCCTGAATGCTGTCGCCGCAAACATCGCTGGAAATAGGGGGCCAGGGCCAACAGTGCAAATTCCCGAGGCAATCAGGTTGGTTGAATCATTCAAGCAGATGATGCCACCTGTATTTGAAGGGCAGGCAAATCCAGACGCAGCTGACGACTGGATCAGAAAGTTCGAGACAGTTTTTGATGTACTAGAAACCCCAGAGGCCATCAAGGTGAATTGGCTACCATTCAACTAGAAAAGGATGCAGGTGTTCGGTGGCAATCGCTAAAAAGGACCTTGGGCAATGTACAACTCTCTTGGGAGGAGTTTCTTGATGAATTCAGGAGCCACTACTTTCCATTGGACATTCAGGAAAAGAAGGCCATGGAATTTCTGAGCTTGCAGCAGGGCAGTATGTCGGTACGGGAATATAAGACCAAGTTCAACCAGCTCTCCAGGTACGCGCCTGAAATGGTATAGGATGAAGCCAAGAAAGTGTGCAAATTTGAGCAAGGGTTGAGGCCAAGTTTGAGATCCAGGATGATACCTTTGGGTATTCAGAGGTTTGAGAAGCTAGTCAGAAGGGCCGTTGCAACTGAGTCGGACATGAGCCAGTTCCAGGCTAAGTTAAGAGGAACAATTGGAACTTGAGTAAGAGGCATGCAGCGCTAAGCAACTTCCGGAATCAGCCCCCAGCACAACGTTTCAAACCAACTGGAGCCAATGCTGTTGCGGTGGCAGAAAGGGTACCCACTTGCTACAGATGTGGAGAGTCAGGCCACATATCTACTGGGTGCACCAAGCCGTAGTCATTTAAGATTTGTTTTCTGTGTGGCAAGGAGGGCCACTTCAAGTCTGATTGCCCTCAGCTTCAACGGGGAGGACTGAGTCGACAGCAGTCCAACCCTGGACAAAAGCAGTTCAGGCAGGGGCGGGTGTTTGCCCTGACGAAAGCAGATGCTGACGATGTGGATAATGTTATCACTGGTATGGAAGATGAAGCCTAGTAGTTTCGTTGCATTTTTCCACTTATGTAATAAATATTATGTAATGAGAGCACTCATATGTAACAGGAGACATTGTAATAAATGGAATAAAAGCATTAGTGTTATTTGATACTAGATCATCGCACACTTTTGTGTCACCCTCATTTGCAAAAAGATTGGGAGTCGAACCTAAAACTTTTCCTGGCAAGGTTATACGGTGGCTACGCCGTCAGGAGAAAACTTGACAACTGATCGATACTATGAAGGGTGTGATATTGAAATCGGAGGCAGGCTCTTTGGCATCGACCTCATTGAATTGGCGGTTTTGGGAGTCGACATCATTATTGGCATAGACTGGATGTCAGTTTACAGTGCCACTATTGAATGCAAGAGCAAAGAAGTTGTGGTGAAGGCACCAGAAGGACCAGCAGTTACATTTCAAGGTAAGAGGAAGTGTAAGCAGTTGGTAGCAGCTTTGTCAGAGTAGAAGATTCCGGCTGAAGTGAAGCAGATCCCAGTTGTCTGAGATTTCCCAGAAATATTTTTTGATGATCTACCAGGGCTTTCCCCTTATCGAGATCTAGAGTTCAGCATCACTGTTCAACCAGGAAGTGCACCTATTTCCAAGGCACCATACGGAATGGCACCGGTTGAGCAAGATGAGATCAAGAAGCAAATCGAAGAATTGTTGAGCAAAGGATGCATCAGGCCAAGTGCATCACCGTGGGGAGCCCCAGTTCTTTTGGTGAAGATGAAGGATGGATCAATAAGGATGTGTATCGACTACAGAGAGTTGAACAAGGTTACTGTACAGAACAAGTACCCAATTCCTCGAATCGATGACTTGTTCGACCGTCTATAAGGAGCACCTGTATTCTCCAAGATAAACTTGCGGTCAGGATATCACCAAGTCCGAGTGAAAGAAGAAGATGTGCACAATTCAGCTTTCCGAACCAGACATGGTCACTATGAGTTTCTAGTCATGCCATTTGGCGTCACAAATGCACCGGCTATTTTCATGGACATGATGAACAAAGTTTTGTGGCCTTTCATCGATTCTTTTTTCGTTATATTCATCGATGACATATTGGTCTATTCCAAGATGGAGGAGGAGCATGCCAAGCACTTAGCAGAGGTTCTGAAGAAGCTACAGGAGCACCAGCTGTATGCGAAGTTATCCAAATGTGACTTCTAGAAAACCGAAGTCGCCTTCTTAGGTCACATCCTTTCTAAGGAGGGAGTGGCTACTGACCCGCAGAAGATTGAAGCTGTGAAAAATTGGCCAAGACCGACCACAGTGAAAGAGATTATGAGCTTTTTGGGCTTGACTGGATATTATAGAAGGTTCATTCAAGGTTATGCCCAGATAGCTGTGCCGCTCACAGGGCTTACAAAGAAGAATGTGAGTTTCAAATGGTCGGAGCAGTGTGAAGCTAGTTTCCAGGAGTTAAAGGAAAGGTTGACTACCGCTCCCATTTTGGCTTTGCCAAGGGCAGGAGTCGACTATGATATCTATAGCGATGCTTCCCATCGCGGATTGGGTTGTGTGCTGATGCAAGAGGGGAAGGTAATAGCTTATGGGTCTAGACAGCTGAGACCGCATGAAAAGAATTACCCAACCCATGATTTGGAGCTGGTCTTTGCTTTGAAGCAATAAAGGCATTAGGTGTACGGGGAAAAGGTCAACATGTACACAGATCACAAAAGTCTGAAATATATCTATCAACAGAGGGACCTGAATCTGAGGTAAAGAAGGTGGTTAGAAGTGTTGGAAGATATCCGACCTGAGATCAAATACCATCCGGGCAAGGCACTTGTTGTGGCAGATGCGCTCAACAGAAAGTGCAGTTTATCCCAGCTGATCACAACTCAGGAAAAATTGGCAGAGGAGCTTGATCGAGCAGGAATTGAAGTGGTTTTGCAAGGTTTGGGAACTTCCTTAGCTCAATTAAGGATTCAACCCACTTTGAAAAACCGAATCATCGACAGTCAGAAGGCAGATCCAGAGATCTAGAAGATGATAGAGCAGGTTGGTATTGGCAAGTTGGCAGAGTTCCAAGTGAAGGATGCAGTGCTGTGGTATGGAGAGTGGCTGTGTGTGCCAGATCTAGAGAACTGAAGGAGAGCATTCTTCAGGAAGCACATGCTACTTTGTTATCTGTTCATCCAGGTGTATAAGAATATAAAGCTATACTTCTGGTGGCCAGGGATGAAGCGTGATGTGGCTGAGTTCGTTGCCAGTGTGCAGTTTGTCAGCAAGTCAAAGCAGAAAATTAGAAGCCCGGAGGTTTGTTGCAGCCATTACCCATCCCCAAGTGGGAATGGGATTGTATCAGCATGGATTTCATCACAGGTTTACCCAAGAGTTCCAAAGGAAATGATACAATTTGGGTGATAGTGGACCGACTCACCAAATCGGCTCACTTTTTTGCAATGAAGCTTACTTGGTCAATGGAAAAGCTGACAGAAATGTATGTTGGTGAGATTGTGAAGCTCCATGGAGTCCTGCTATCAATAGTCTCCGACTGAGATGTACGTTTCACTTCGCATTTTTGGAGAAGTCTTCAAGCAGCTTTGGGGACGAAGACTGATTTCAGTACAACCTTTCATCCTCAAACTGATGGGCAAATTGAAAGGGTCAACAGGGTGCTGGAAGATATGTTGATGTGCTGTGTGTTGGATTTCGGTGGCAACTGGGGAGAGTCACTTAGCTCTTGTGGAATTTTCCTACAACAACAGTTTTTAGGCAAGCATTGGGATGGCGCTGTATGAAGCTCTATATGGAAGGAAATGCAGGACACCGGTTTGTTGGTATGAAATGGGAAAGCGGCAGCTATATGGACCAGAGATTGTGCAGCTGTAACACCCCGCAAAATTGGAAATGACAATTTTGCCCTCGTGTGTTACGCACGTGTATTTTATAACGTGTTTTCACTACGTATTTTGACTACCAACTATTTATGCATTTCCCATATTGATTTTTACCCTACTTTGAGTCAACAAAAAATATAATATTTCAATCTCCGTATTTTTACGTGCTTTTTATGTGTTTTCAATGCACGTATCAATTACGTATTTTTCCATCTCTAAGTGTGATATTTCTATGTGTATTGATTATTTATTTTACGTGTTCGAACTCGTTTTATAAAATGAAAATTTATTTTCCCCTATTTTGATTAAAGTGCATTTTTCAATTTTTGCACATATGATGCACGTGCTAGTTTTCTATCTCCATTTTCTTACTCTCATTTCTTATTTTAGCATGCATAAGTTTTGATTAAGCCTTCTTTTGATTCATGGACCTATAGAATAAAATCTAGCCCATTAGGAGAGGAGCCCACTAGATAATCAAATTAATTAATTAGAAATAAGCCCATGTAGCAAGCCCATTATTAAAATCACATTTTTAGTTAAACATGTACTAATACATGACAAGTTACAAATATTAGTACACATTTAGAGTTATAGAAATGTGTTCATATTTGTTTGTGCATGTGTGCATGCACACACAAATGTATTTGGACCATTTTGTGGGCTAGGGGGTGGCCGGTCATGGAGTGAGGAGGAGAAGGGTTTTTGAGTTAAGTTAGTGGAGAGTGGGGAGATGAAGAGATGAGGGTTTTAGGAGTTAGGAAAGTGGAGAGTTGTAGAATAAATTTGAAGAGTTATTAGGGTGGAATTTTTGCACTTTAGACCCTCCCAAAATCCTATAAATAGAGCCCCCATTTCCTACCTTTATCTTGCACCAAAAACATTATCAAAAGAAAGGAAAGAAAGAAAAGAAAGAAAAGAAAGAGAGTGAGGGTCCTTTTGCTTGGAGGAATTGCTAGAGAGAGGAAGTCATTGCTAGGGAAAGGGAGCTTTTGCTAGGAGGAGAAGCCTTACTAGGAGCTAGGAATCTTTGGAGCTAGAAGTGGTGTTCTCTTTTCTTTTCAATTGTTCAAGCTTCAATAAGGTGGGTGTTCTCCTACTTTCTAAAATTTTAGAATGTACATGCTAATAAAAGTGAATGAGTAGTTTGATAAAATAGAATCACTATACTATGATTGTGGTAAGATTAATAGTGAATCATGCTATGTTGACAAATAGATTAACAATGTGTTAGTGGGTGATCCTATGTTTTCTAATTGTAGAAATTGTATGCTAATTATTTTATATGACTAGTATGAATTGAATGTGATGAGAAATGTGTAGATAAAATCCATGCTAGTAACGACCTTGTTGAGGTTTAGTGAATATTTGATTATCATGCTAATTAAAAGGGTTCAACTAAAGAATTAATCATATGAAACATGTTAGAGTATTTGCAAATTTTATGTTTGTCGAATATGTGATTTTTTTCTTTTATGAGAAATTGTTAAAGAATGCTATATTTCGACATATGATTAGAGATATGATGAAAAAGAAAAAAGAAGGAAATAATTTTTTATGAAGTATGTTGACATATGTCAAAAAAATACAATTTTTTTTTTATGAAAGGAATTCCTTTGAGACATCCATAATAGATTAAAAGATATATTTGATTCTTAACACAAATTTTTATTCGTAGGATGTTGGACATAAACTAGTTTTTAGAAAAGCATGATTTTAATTTTTGAGTTTGAAAAGAAATGTAAATTTTGTAAAGAAAGGAAATAATCTTTTTTTTTAAATGAGATATATGCAAAAAAAAAAATAAGTTTGGACTTGTTGATTATTATTTAAGATTTCCTTTTAGTCCAAAGAGAAGTTTATTCCAATATCCTAAAGGATTGGATTATTGGGTAAACAAGTTTTGTTAAAAAGAAACAATTTCAGAAAAGTATGAACAAAAGTATACAAATACAACTCTTAGACAGAAATCACATTTGGACTTACTGGTTAGCCAGTGAGCACCTCTTATAATAGATCTTGGGTTCAAATCTTAATAGCCATCTTTTATATTTTTTCTTCATTCAATTAAATTACCAAATCTGTACTAATGTATGAAAGGAATTTCGGTTGCTATATTTGACAAAAGTCCACATGGACTAAATGGCTAGTGGGCTCGGGTTAGGTGCTGGCTATGTTTGCCGTAGGTCTGGGGTTCAAAACCCATGCCTTACATTTGTTTTTTTTGGGGTTTTTACTCATGAATGTTTATTTTTAATTGGAATTAAACTTTAGTATTAATATAAAATGAAGTGGAAATATTAAGAGATAGTCTCCTTGTATATTTTTGAAGTATAAAAAGAAATAAAATTTTGAGAATAGCACTTTGTGGTGAAGAAAAGGAAAGTAGTATTTTGTGAATTGATCTTCTAAAAGAAATTACTCTTGTATCTTATTTAAGAAATTTTTATGATGAATTGAAACATTGTGACAACTTAGATTTGTTATAACAATTCATGTGGTGAAATTTGTGTTCTTGAAATGCATGTTTGTTTAAAAAGAACACGAATCAATAACTAGATCATGAATAGTGGCAAGACTATGAAATGAGTACTTTGTGGATAAGTGTTAAGACAAGATTGTGATCAATTGTGAATGAATTGAAAGATGAAATTATTTAGGTTTAAGACATGTTTATTAAAGGGTATATGTACCCATGCTTCTTGTACATGAAGGATTATGATTAAGAATTAGTAAGACTTCGGTTACCGACAAAAATGAAAGAAAGAATTGATATGATTTTGAGATATTGCTGTGGGGCGATCTCGTATTTTGTGAACAAGTCCGGTAGGAGGTAAAACTGATTCTAGGAATGATAGTACATTCATCTCTTGAACTTAAGAAAATTTAGGCACATAAGTGAAGATGTAGTAAACTTAGGGAAACGTAAGTGGGGTGCTCTATATAGTCGGCGGTGGACTCCAAGACTATAGACCCAGTTTGTGGACTGAGGTTGCCCTGTGGGAGACAGATTATTATATTTTAATCCGGGACTATGAGGACGGGTCGGCGGTGGACTCCAAGATCTTGAGTAGTCGGACGGATGAGTTTTGTGTTTACCGTCTCCAATGTATATATATATATATACTGGGCTAGAGGGTCACATACGGGACGATTCGCACGATATGGAATCTGTTATAACAGCCGGCGGTGGACTCCAAGGCTGGGATTCAAATTCGTGGAATAGTCTAAACTTTGTTTTGCTACCGGGTAGTTTTCATGGCAAGGGATCGAGCCCTTTATTGTGGAGAACGTAGGCACTTGCCCTCAGACCTATGTAGTATGGGATGCATAGAATCTGAACAAGTGTGCATTAGTGTCATCCTAGTATAGGATTGTGTGCATTAGGCATTAAGACATAACATACACTTATGTTTAGAATAATCACTTTTGACACTTTACTTGTTCATTCAATCTTTTTTTTTGTGATTTGTTAAAGTATGAGATCGTTATACTATTCCCGGCATAGAGAGGATAGCCGTGTATAACATTTCGTCAGTTTTAAGTAACTGACGAGCCCACAGATTAACATGCAGGTAATGGACTATTCATGGAGTTATAAAGTGGATATGCTGTTGCTGTTTAGAAGTTAAAGATGTTGCAAATGATGTTAAAGTTATACAAGTTGTATTTCATTGATTGTAATCTTTTAGTCTTCCGCTGTATAAAAACCAAGTGTAAAGGAACTCTGATGTTTTGTGAATGAAAAGTTTTAAATTTCCTTGTAAAATTGTACGAAGTGAAGTAAAGATCCTGTGAAATCTCGAATTTATCCTTATTTGAAATTCGGGGTGTTACAGCAGCAGACCTCAGAAAAGATCAAGCTGATCAGGAAGAGGTTGGTCGACGCACAAAGCAGGCTGAAGAGTTACGCTGACAACCAGAGGAGAGACCTAGAGTTTGATGAAGGTGACTATGTCTTCGTGAAGGTGTCTCCGACCAAAGGGGTGATTCGGTTCGGAAGGGGAGGAAAATTAGCCCCAAGATACATTGGACCCTACAAGATATTGAAGAGAATTGGGAAGAATGCTTACCGGTTAGAACTACCAGAAGAGTTGGCCCAAGTGCACAATATCTTTCGTGTGTCCATGTTACGAGGTTATATCCCAGATCCAACCCATCATTTGCCAGAAGTGCCAGAAGGTTTGCAACTGAATTTGAGCTATGCTGAGCATCCAATTTAGATTTTGGATCATCGAGAAAAGGTATTGAGAAACAAAACGATACCTATGGTGAAGGTCATTTGGAGAAACCAATTTGTTGAGAAGGCCACTTGGGAATCAGAGGAAAAGATGATGAAGGATCCCCCTGAACTCTTTAACTAAAATTTTTGTAAACTTTTTCTTTTCTTCTTTGTATTTTCTCGCTCCTAAGTATAGTTGCGGGGACGTAACTATTCTAAGGAGGGAGTGTTGTAACACCCCACATTTTTATTAAAAAAGCATTTTTTCGATTTTTGCACGTATGATGCACGTGCTAATTTATCCATCTCTTTTCTTACTCTCATTTACTAATTTTAAGCATGCATAATCTTATTTAGTATTTTATTTAATCCATGGACCTAAAGATTAAATCCTAGCTCATTAGATTGATTAAAAGAAGAACCCACTAGAATAATTAAGTTAATAAATTAAAAGAGAGCCCATGAATCAAGCCCATTAGTAAAATCCTAAATTAAGTTAAAATTGGACTAATACATGCCAAGTTACAACTTTTAGTACACATTTAGAACTACAGAAAAATGTATTTATTTTGTATGTGCATGTGTGCACTTGCACACATAGGAGTTGGCCGGTCATGCACTTGGGGAGGCCGATTTTGGGCTAGAGGGGAGAGGAAAGGTTGGGGGTTAAGGTTTTGAAGGGTTGGAAAGGTGGAAGGTTGGGAGTTTAGGAGTTAAGAAAATGAAGAGTTGAGTGAGCAATTAAGAGAGAGTTATTAGGTGGGGATTTATGCAAATTGAACCCTCACATTGACCTATAAATACAACCTCATTCCTCTTTCTCTTTTGCACAAATATCAAATCAAAATAAGAGAAAGAAAAAGAAAGAGAGTAGAGTGTTCTCATTTTGGAGGAGTTCTTGATTGGAGGAGTTCTTGCTAGGAGGAGAAGGACTTGCTAGGAGCTAGGAGTGGGTTACATCTTTCGCATTCTAAAATCTTTCATTAGAGGTAGGTGATTTCTTTACTTTCTAGTTGTAGAATATGCATGCTAAGAGCTATAAATGAGTAGTATAAGTTATTATTAATGTGAAAATTGTAGATAAAAATCCATGCTAGAGTAGTATGCCATGAATGAGAACAATCTCATTGTGATTAAATATATATTTGCTACCATGCTAATTAAAAAGAAGAATTCTTTTATACTATGAATCATGTTGGTATGCTTGCAATATTTGTATATGTTGAGTATATGAAATTTGTTTTAAAAAAAAAGTTATATTCAAATCATGCTTTGATGACTAAGAAAGAAGAAAGAAAATGAATTTAGTTATGCTATGAAATGTGTTGACATATGTATACTTGCCATGTTATAATTCAAAATATAAACTATTGGATGAAAGAGATATTTTTGTGAGATTCTCATGATTGAGAGACATGCTAGTATTGTTATAAAATTTTAATTTTTATATAAGTAGGAATAAAATCTAGTTTTCATGAACACCATTTTGTAAATTCAAGTTTTGTGAAAATTACAAGTCTATGTGAAAAAAAAAAATGAAACTGTTTAAAGAAATGGAAATATGGTTTTAATGAACTTAAAATTGTTTTTTACTGTTTTTAAAATTCAATCTCAGTCAAGGGAAAGTTGATTTCAAAATCCTAAAAAGGATTGGATCTTTGGATAAACGAGTTTGTGTGAAAAAGAACCACTTTCTGAACAAATTAAACAAAAGTATATTAGTACAAATCCTAAACAGAAATTACACTTGGACTTACTGGTTAGCCAGTGCAATACAGAGCACTGTTTGTAAGAGATCTTGGGTTCGAAACTAGATAGTCACATTTATTTTTGGTTCTTTTAATTTAAACCGAATGCTGGAAATGAATACTTGGGGTTTCGGTGTGTTGATTTTGACACCAGAGTCCATTGGACTTTCTGGCTAGTGGGTCTGGGCTTTGGGCGACACTGTAGCTCGCGTGCGGTCCTGGGTTCGAAACCCCTCGGCTGCACTTTGATTTTTTTTGAGTTCTTTTGACATTTTCAATGGTTTTAATTGGGGAAAAAATTTGGAGAAAATAATAGAATTTCTATAAAATGAAATAGAGTTTATCAAAAGAGTTGCAAATTTTTTTCAAGTGTATTTGAGACACAACTGAGATAGAAAGATGAATAATGTGAACTTAAAAATCTATTTTTTTTAAAAGAATGGATCTTTCTTTTTTTTAGAAGAGTAATGCATTAGTTTGTAAAGTGATTTTCTTGAAGAGAATTATACTCTCTTTTGTTTAAAGAATACCTTAGAGTGAATTGAGACATTGTGAGAGCTTGGATTTGTTATAACATTGCATGTGATGAAATTGTGTTCTTGAAAGAAATTATTTGCTTATAAAGAATGTGAATGGACGAATAGATCATGAATAGTGACAATATTTTGATCATTCGTGAATAAATCAAAGATGAAAATATCTAGGTTTAAGACATGTTTATTAAAGGGTATGTGTACCTATGTATTCTTGTACATGAAAAAGTTATGATTTAGAGTTAGTGAGACCTCGTGCACAAGCACTATTGAATTGAAAAAAAAAAGTTTAGATATATTTTGAGATATGGCCATAGAGCTATCTCGTAATTGTTGATAAAGTCCGGTAGGAGGTAAAACTAATTCTAGCATTGGAAATTTATTCATGTCTTGAACTAAATAATTAGGCACATAAGTGAAGATGTAGTGAACCTGGGCAAACGTAAGTGGGTTGCTTCTATATAGTCGGCGGTGGAACTCCGTGGCTATAGTCCCGGTCGGCGGACTGTGGTTGCTCCGTGGGAGACGGGCTTTTATTTTTAAATTTGGAACTTTGCGTAGTCAGGCGAATAGTTGCCATACTCCAATGTATATACGTATACCGGAGCTAGAGGGGCACTTGCGGGATGATTCGCACGAAGAGGGATCTGTTATAACAGTCAGCGGTGGACTCCGGGGCTGGGATCCATATTCGGGGAATGATCTAAACCTTGCTTTCTTACTGGGTAGTTTCATGGCGAGGGATCGAACCCTTAAATGTGGAGTACACAGGTGCTTGCCCTCGGGCCTATGTAGTTTGGGATGCATAGAATTCGAACAAGTATGCATTAGTGTCATTCTAGTATAAATGTGTGCATTAGGCATTAAGGCATGGCATACACTTACATGTTTAGCGTAGTCACGATTTAACACTTTATTGTTCATTCAGTTTTTGTGATTTATTAAAGTAATGAGATCTTTATATGTACGGCATAGAGAGGATAGCCGATTATAACATTTTCGTCAGTTGTAAGTGACTGACGTGCCCACAGCTTAATATGCTGGTAATGGACTTTTATGAAGAAGTAAAGATGTTATGATCCAGTTGATGACTTACATTGTTAAAGTTATACAAGTTGTACTTTATTGCATTGTTGTATTTCTTTTATTCTTCCACTGTGTAACAACGTGTAATGAACTCTGATGTTGTTAAAAAGTTTTAATTTCCTTATAAAATTGTACGAAGTGAAGTAAAGATCTTGTGAAATCTCGAATTCGGTCTTATTTGAAATTCGGAGCATTACAATATAACCTAAAGAAATGGACTGAAGGGCGTAGCCCTGGGGTTACCACTAACGTGTAGTGGGGAGAGGACCTAGCCAAAATAACAAACACATGCACGCGCGTGCGTGCGCCCAGCCCGGCTCCGGCATTCGGCTCGGCTTGGCTTGGTTTGGTTTGGTTTGGTTTGGTCTGGCCTGGCTTGGCTTCGCTCTGGCCTATATATATTTTTTTGCCCCGCTCCAAATTTTTTCCCAATTACTGTTGAGGCTTTTCAAATTCTGTAATTGCTGGTACCATTACTCTGTAACAGCAGAGTAATGGCTCATTAGTTATGCTTTTGAACCATTACTCTACTATTATAGAGTAATGGGCCATTACTCTGCTTTTACAGAGTCATGGACCCTTCAGTTACTCTCAGTCTCCTATAAAACTAGCAACTTTTGTCTGCCAGTACACACAGTTTTCAAAAAGTTTCCAACTGTTACAGTTCTTCTTCTTTTTCCACCTCTGAGTCACAGTCTGAGAATACAACACAGCTCCGGTTCGCTGAAATCTCTGAAGTTAGGGTGCTGCTCTTCAGTGAAAGGTAATACAGTCGTATCCTGGAAGGCAATTAGTCCCGTAGTATAACGGTGGTTGACGGTGGTTCTTACCACAGACCTCGAACAAAAAACCGGCATCAAAGAGGTTTGCTGGAAAATGCCACAAGTGTGGTAAGCTGGGCCACAAAATTTCTGAATGCCGCAACAAGGACAACAACTGTGCTGGAACTGGACAGGCAAAAGGATCCCGTGCAAACATAGCTGAGAACTTGTCCACCATTCTCTCTGACCTGGACCTCTACGCTGTTGTATCCGAGGTGAATCTGGTGGAGAGCAATCCTCAAGAGTGGTGGTACGACACTGGGGCCACCAAGCACATCTGCTCGGACAAGGAGATGTTTACTTCATACCAGAAGTGCAACAAGGATGAACAGCTGTTCATGGGTAATTCTTCCACCTCCAAAATTGGAGGAACATGGAAGATAGTGCTGAAGATGACTTCAGGCAAGGAACTAACACTCACAAATGTGTTACATATTCCAGATGTTAGAAAAAAATTGGTATCAGGATCTTTGCTAAGTAAGAATGGATTTAAGGTTGTTCTTGCTTCTGATAATTTTGTATTGTCTAAGAATGGGGTGTACTTGGATAAAGGATATGTAAATGATGGACTGTTCAAATTTAATGTAATGACAGTCATCCCTAAAACTATTGTTCCTGTTGTTCCCAAAGTTATTGAAATTGCCCCTTTTGCTTATGTTGTCGAGTCTTCTTCTGTTTGGCATGAAAGACTAGGCCATGTTAATTTCAATTCTATGCGTAGATTAATTAACATGAATTTACTACCAAAATTTAAGTTAGACAACAGCGAAAAATGTGAAGTCTGCACAGAAGCCAAACTCACTAAAACTCCATCACGATCTGTAGAAAGAAACACAGAAACTCTAAGTCTAATTCATACGGATCTGTTTGATTTAAAATATGTGCAGACCAGAGGTGGCAAAAAGTACTTTGTGACATTTATAGACGATTGCACAAAATGCTTTTATGTATACTTGTTACATAGCAAAAATAAGGTTTTGGATAAATTCAAAGAATATAAGCTTGAGGTTGAGAATCAACTTAGCAAAATGATTAAAATCGTTAGGAGTGATAGAGGAGGAGAATATGATGCACCATTTAATATTCTGCTCTGAATATGGAATAGTTCATTAGACAACTGCTTCTTACTCATCTGAATCAAACGGTACTACCGAGCGCAAGAACCGGACTCTAAAGGAGATGATGAATAACTTGTTGTTGAATTCTGGTTTAGCCCAAAACATGTGGGGGGAAGCATTGCTGACTGCCAACTATATTCTCAATAAAACACCTCACAAAAAAACTAACAAGACACCATACGAACTGTGGAAAGGCAATGTACCTTCGTATGAATACATCAAAGTGTGGGGGTGTCTAGCAAAAGTGGCAGTACCTAATCCAAAACATGTCACAATAGGACCTAAGACTATTGAGTGCATATTCATAGGCTATGCACACAACAGTAGTGCATATTGGTTCTTGGTATATAAATCGGATATACCGGATATCCATGTGAATACAATAATGGAATCAAGGAATGCTTCATTCTTTGAACACGTGTTTCCGTGGAAGGATATTATGTATCCCAACGTACATGTGAA
Organism: Hemerocallis citrina; assembly: GCA_017893485.1. Taxonomy (NCBI): domain Eukaryota; kingdom Viridiplantae; phylum Streptophyta; class Magnoliopsida; order Asparagales; family Asphodelaceae; genus Hemerocallis; species Hemerocallis citrina. The sequence continues at coordinate 120,185,763 of CM030367.1, forward strand.
CAAGGGAATGCAAGCACTTCGATTGATGAACCAGAACATGATAATGATGAGCCAAGACGTAGTAAATGGGCTAGAACATCAAAGTCATTTGGTCTTGACTTTGTAACGGCCTTTCTGTTAGAGAATGAGCCCAGAACATTCAAGGAAGCCATGTCTACGCCTGATGCTCCTATGTGGAAGGAAGCAATCAAAAGTGAAATGGACTCCATTATGCAAAATCATACATGGGAGTTGGTCAATTTTCCTTCTGGATGTAAAGCTCTAGGATGCAAATGAATTTTCAAACAAAAATTAAAACCAGATGGTTCAATAAAGAAACATAAGGCGAGACTTGTGGTACAAGGAATCAGGCAAAAGGAAGGCCTAGACTTCTTTGATACATATTCTCCGGTCACAAGAATAACTTCCATAAGAATATTGATAGCTATTGCAGCTCTACGTAACCTGAAAATACATCAAATAGATGTTAAAACTGCATTTCTAAATGGGGATTTAGAAGAAGAAATATACATGAAACAAATGAGGGTTACGTAGTTCCTAGACAAGAAAATAAGGTGTGTAGACTTGTAAAATCCTTGTCGGACTGAAACAAGACCCAAAGCAGTGGCATGCAAAATTTGACAATGTTATCATGTCAAATGGTTTCAAAATAAATGAATGTGATAAGTGTATCTACATCTAAGATACTCCAAATGAATACATTCTGGTGTGTCTGTATGTAGATGACATGCTCATTATTGGGAGCAATAATGGCATCATCAAACAAACTAAGAATATGCTTAGTGGCAAGTTTAATATGAAAGATTTGGGAGTTGTAGACGTCATACTAGGAATCAAAATTTCCAGGACGTCTGAGGGAATTACTTTGTCTCAAGCTCATTACACTGAGAAAGTACTTGAAAGATTCAAGAATTACTCCAATGGGACTGCTAAAAATCCAGTGGATCCCAGTCTTCACTTGTTCAAAAATACGGATGACAGCATATCACAATTGGAATATACAGGTGTAATCGGTAGTCTGATGTACTTAACAAATTGTACAAGACCGGATCTGACACATTCAGTAAATGTATTGAGCCGCTACACAAGTAATCCATGACGAAGTCACTGGAAAGGAATAACTAGAGTATTGAACTACTTGCTATATGCTCAGAGTTATGGGCTGCATTACACCAGATTTCCAACAGTACTAGAAGGCTACAGTGATGCCAACTGGATATCGGACTCCAAGAACTCGAAATCTATAAGTGGGTACGTCTTCACTCTTAGTGGTGCAGCTGTGTCATGGAAATCCTCTAAACAAATGCTACTAGCCAGATCCACTATGGAATCTGAGTTTATTGCTTTAGACAAAGCGGTAGAGGAAGCAGAGTGGCTTCAAAACTTTTTAGAGGATATTCCCATGTGGAGAAAACCAGTACCTGCTATATGTGTACACTGTGACAGCCAATCGGCTATAGCAAGGGCACTGAGTTGTATGTACAATGGTATGTCTCGTCATATCAGAAGGTGACACAAAACTATTAGACAACTGCTCTCTAATGGAATAATCTCCATAGAGTATATAAAATTGGCCGAAAACCTAGCGGATCCATTTACTAAAGGTTTGTCACGAGAGCAAGTTGTGAGATCATCAAGAAGAATGGGTTTAAAGCCTATGACGAAAGAGGATACTAGATGGAAACCCTACATAGAAATTGGAGATCCCAAGATCTAGGTTCAAGGGGACAACTAAATCTTGTTAAATCAACGGGAGCACTGAGAGATTAAAATCACATACCCACTCTTAGGATGACAAAATAGCGCTACCTGTAAAGAGTTAGGATAAGCTTGGCTTTTAATGATTCCTATAGCTTTGAAATAAAATTGGGGTATAGCAGGATACTCTTTATGGGCAATCACCTTGTGAGTGTAAAATTGGGCCGTTTCTAGGAGAATGAAGAGAGGCTACATTCTCCAAGTTCACTCACGATTAACTAGGGTTGTTCAAGGCCAAAATGAACACAACAAGAGAACCTAGTTCTGTAAAAAGAAGAAACTATGTGATAGTTATTGTCTAGGTTCACAACAAAGCCCGGGTAGTTTAAGACATCATGTTCACTACTTGGTCAAGTGAATCCGATGGCTACTCACTAAGGGTGGTTCAAAGTTGAAAAATTACTACCATTCTTGATACAGTGATTTTTCGATTGTATTTTCAGAGTTTTTTTTCTGTCATGTGTTTTTCTGTCGTGTTCGGATTACATGCTCTGGTCATTTCCATTCATGTGGGGGATTGTTAGAAAAAGTTTTGCACATTTTTCGGGCTGGATTTCGGTGAGCTCCGTCCACCGGCAGTGCCAAATATTGATTGGATCATGTTCCTCTCGTCGAGTACTATTTCGTAATGTACTCACTTGTCAAAAACGGTTTCCGTATGAATGAGAAATGTAGGTCCAATGTTGGATATTCGAAATGTACTAACTTGGACAGTTGGAATGAATAATCCCACATCGGAAGATGGGAAAGATTTTCTCTAGTATATAAGCTAAAGAAATGGACTAAAGGGCGTAGCCCTGGGGTTAACACTAACGTGTAGTGGGGAGAGGACCTAGCCAAAATAACAAACAAACACACGCGCGCCCGGCCCAGCCCTAGCCCCGGCCTCGGCTTCAGCTTGTTTTGGTTTGGTTTGGTCTGGTCTGGCTTGGCTCTGGCCTATATTTTTTTCCCCGCTCCAAATTTTTCCCCAGTTACTGTTGAGGCTTTTCAAATTCTGTAACTGCTGCTACCATTACTCTGTAACAGCAGAGTAATGGCTCATCAGTTACGCTTTTGAACCATTACTCTACTGTTACAGAGTAATGGGCCATTACTCTGCTGTTACAGAGTCATGGACCCTTCAGTTGCTCTCATTCTCCTATAAAACCAGCAACTTTTGTCTGCCAGTACAAAATTTTCAAAAGTTTCCAACTGTTATAGATCTTCTTCTTCTACCTCTGAGTCACAGTCTGAGAATACAACACAGCTCCGAGTCGCTGAGATCTTTGAAGTTAGGGTGCTGCTCTTCAGGGAAAGGTAATATGGTTGTATCGTGGGAGGCAATTCGTCAACCACCGTCACACTACGGGGCGAATTTTGCATTAAGAACAGAGATATTCAAATCTCGACTTTGTATTGTACTGTATGGTTTGTTCATTCATTTCCTGTATTTGTAATTCTTTACAAATATTGTTAGCCTTTTCTGTTTTGTGAAATTCATGTTCTAACACATCTCTCTCCCGATCTCCCTCTCATCTTTCTCTTCCCCCTGATCGCTAGCACCACAGTCGATCGGCCCTCGTCGTCCTCCTTCCCTCCTTCGTCTCCAAACCCATCGCTCTATCTCTCTCTCTCTGCACCCCGCTGTGCACCCTCTCCCGAAGCCTCCCGCTCTCTTCCTCCGTCGTGTGGCCAGTAGCAGAGCCAGCACTCCCTATTGCGGCCACCTCATGAAGCAAAGTCACATCCCTATCCTCTCGGCGCGTTGCAGCCGCGACGCAGCAGCCAGCCACAGCAGCCGAACGGCCGCAGCGACAGCCCGTTGGCACTTTCTCACCGACTAGAGCAACCCGCATCAACAGTAACAACATCTCGCTGTGCCGTTGCCGTGCACGTGTGAGTTTGGGTTGTGTTCGTTGGGGTTTGCCATTCCTTGTTCGTTCGCCGTTCGTGGTGTTCGAGTTGTTATTCATGGGTTGTGTTCATTGCCGTTGGGTGTGTGTTCATAGGGTTGCCCATTTTGGAGTTCGTGTGTTCGTTCGAGTTCGTTACCGGGAATCCTTTCCTGTTATTCTTGCTTGGAGTCATTTTCGTCGTCGGTTCAGGCAAGTAACTTGCATCTGTTGATTCTTGATTTTGATGATTACAACATAATGCAAAGTTTGTTGTGCTATTTCTCAAATATTGCAAGTTGTATCAAAGTTTATCACGTATGATACACAAATGCCTCAAAGCAAATTGATCAAGCAAGTCACAATGTTCTAAAGCTCAAGAATGATCAATCAAAGCTTCATACAAAGACAATGGCTAAAGCTTCACTCAAAACTCAAGACTCAAATCAAGACCAAAACTTAAATGTCTTATATTTTGTGTCTTGTACAAACAAATGTAATTTTTCTCTTTGTTGAGTCTTAGATTGATGTACAACCTTGTCACACACACACACTCACACATAATTTTATAACTGTGTGTTTTACAAAATCTAAAGGTCGAAACAGCTTGAACTAGATCAGCTATTGAGTACCAGTCGACTGCAGTTAAGGACCAGTCGACTAAATCTATACAAAACTGTCTGATCTTCAAACTCTGGCCAATCGACTCATAATGGCAACCTAGTCATCTATTCAAGTCGTTTCGACAGTTTACTGATTTCAAAACTTGTATTTTCGAATTTAAAAAATTATATCTGTTGTTAAACAGTTGTAGGAACTGTTTCTACAACGTCCAGGGATTCTACTCTATAAATAGAGCCTTAGAATCACCATGGAAAGGTTCCAAGAATTTTTTAGAAAAGTTTAAGTATTTTTGCTTTCAAGAGAAATTTTTTTTCATACAAAGCACTCTAATCTCTAAGTCTTGGTTCTCTGATTTCAGTCCAGCATAACATTGAATTCGTTTTGGACTAAATTCAGAAGTTGACGAATAGCCACTTGCAAAATCACAAACACTTCAAGACTATAGGTTGATTGTAAACATCTTTATTGTTTTCTTTTACTTTCAGTTGTGAGAGTGGTTCCTCTCAGTTGGAGAGTAGGACTCTAGGGTGTAGAGTCAGTTTTTCACTCTTGGTGGAAGAGTGGGTTTGCTCTCTCTAGTGGTGAGAGAGGATTACGGGTTGGACAAGGTTGTTGTCTAACGCCGTAGGGTATTCTTGTACATTTTCAAGAATAGTGAAAAATCTCAAGTGGGTTGCTCGGAGATTGGATGTAGGTCGGGAGAACTGAACCAGGATACATCGTCTGTACTCTATGATTGGTATCTCTGTGGTTGTATCTCTTTAAACTCTTTTCATTACTTGCATTTTAGTTTACTCGAAATCTTTCTCGTAAGTCGACTGGATCTCCATCCTAAGTCGACTGATCAGACTGATATAACAATCGTCTTAAAAACTCTTCTGGCAAGTCGACTGTCTCTCTTATTTATGTCAACTTATCAGACTAGTCTCAAAAATATTCTTCTACTCTGACGCCCCAGTCGAATGATATCTCTTTTACAGTTGACTGTACAGAAGATCACTTTCAATTCCGCAATTACTTTTTATACAACACTATTCATCCCCCCTCTAGTGTTTCTTTCCTTGTCTACAGGATCCAACACTTGGTATTAGAGCCTGGTTGAGTGCAATGGTAACTACTTCTAATGCAAATCAATACCATAAAGGACAATCTACACAAAGGCCACTCCTCTTCGATGGAACCAATTACAACTATTGGAAGTATAGAATGAAAATCTACCTTCAGTCTATCAACTATGAAATATGGAACATGACAGAGACCGAGTACACCACTCTTACCATTCCATATGCACAATGGAACGACGACATGAAGAACCAAACAATGAACAATGCAAAGGCGATGAATGCGCTATTTTGTGCCCTTACAAAGGAGGAGTTCAACCGTGTGTCCAATGCAACAACCGCACATCAAATTTGGCTCACACTTGAGGTAACTCATGAAGGAACAAATAAAGTAGAAGAATCTAAAATATCTGTTCTTGTTCACAGGTTTGAAATGTTCCTCATGAAGGAGAATGAGAATGTGTCTGAGATGATTACAAGGTTCACTGACATTACAAATTCACTTGTGGCACTTGGAATGACGTGCACTCAAGCAGAGATAGCGAGGAAGGTACTTCGTGCACTAACCCCCGAATGGGAGAAGAAGACCACCGCCATAGAAGAGGCCAACAATTTAATACAACTTTCTCTTGAAAATCTTGTGGAAAATCTTATGGCGTATGAGGTACAACTTGAAGAGCGCAAGAAGGAATCTAATGAACCTCTAACTTGTTTTAGGTGTAACAAAACAGGCCATATGAAGAAGGATTGCCCACTAGAGAACGTGAAATCTAAGGAAAATGCGTCTAACTTCAAGAAGGACAAGTACACAAAGAACAAGTTCATGAAGAACAAAAAGGCGTATCAAGCAACTTGGGATGATAGTGACTCTTCATCGGAAGAAGAAAATGAAGAGACAAATGAGGTTGCTAATGTTTGTTTTATGGCGTCTCAAAATCAAGTAAGTAATGACTATGACTCTAATGATTTACTTGATGCTTTCAACGAGATATTCAAGAACTAAAAGAACAAAAAAATTAGAGTTCAGAACTTGGAGAAAGTGAATCAAACACTTTCTCAAAAGAATTTTAACCTTGATAAAGAAGTGAAATCTTTAAATTCTCGTCTTTCTAATTAGATATAGATCTTGTATCTCTAAAGAAAGATTATGAAGAGATATCCAAGAACGTATCTAAATTTAATAAAGGAAAGAAGAATTTAAATGATGTTCTTCAAAGTCAAGTTCAATCCAATAAAAGGTTTGGACTTGGTTTTCAAAAATCTCTTGAAAAATCTCATGCTTCCAAGAACACTAGTGTAAATAAACCTGTATCTATTTCCAGTGTTAAGCATAAACTTTATGAGTTTTTTGAAAAGCCTAAACTTGTAAGTTTTCATGATAAAGGCAAATCTATAATTCAGACCAGTCGACTGAACCCACCAATCAATTGCCTGTCCAGAGGTATTGAGTCTCATTCAACGAGACAAACACCTCTGATAAGTCGACTTATACTACCTCACAATCGACTATAAGGTATAATAAAGTCGACTGGACAGAGCAAAAATGTATGGGTTCCAGTCAACCTGAGTCCAAAAGATAGAATTGCCTATATTAATTCATATATGCTTACTATATGTAATTCTGCTAATTATATTTCTTCATATGGTGGAAAATCAAACTCTTCTTGGGTTTGGTTTCCAAAAAACTAATTTATTTTGGACCCAATGAAAAGGGTACTATATTCACATTGAATATTTTATAGGTACCTAAAAGAGATCGTTGGATACTTGACAGCGGATGCTCAAAGCACATGACTGGTCATGCCAACCTCCTATCTTCCATTCAAGACTTTGATGGAGGAACAGTCACTTTTGGTGACAACAACAAAGGAAAGGTTACTGGAATTGGTATGGTCGGTAAGTACACTAACCCTTCTATAGAAGATGTTTTATTAGTTAGTGGACTTAAGTATAACTTGTTGAGTATTAGCCAACCATGTGATAAGGGTTATAAAATCATGTTTGAAAAAGATGCATGCTTAATTTATGATTCTACCATGCAAAATATAATTTTTCAAGGATTTAAGAAAAATAACATTTATGAACTATGTTTAAAGGCATATGATTTTTCGAATGTTTTTGCTTAGTAGCTTCTAATAATGATTCCTGGCTATGGCATAAATATTTTGGCCATGTGAATATGAAAAATCTCTCTAAATTGTCTATGTACAACCTAGTTAAAGGGCTGCCAAGACTATCCTTTAAAAAGGATAATTTATGTGATGCATGTCAACTAGGTAAACAAATTAAATTTACTTTTAAAAAAAAAGAAATAATTTATACTAGTAGGCTGCTCGAATTAATCCACATGGATTTATTTTACCCTACTAGAGTTGCTTCTTTAAATAAAAGTAGGTATGTATTTGTTTTAGTAGACGATTTTTCACGATTCACTTGGACTTTCTTTTTAAAACATAAGAATGATGCTTTTTTAGAATTTGCTAATTTTTGTAAAAAAATTCAAAATCAAAAGTTTCTAACCATAGTCACTATTAGAAGTGATCATGGTGGAGAATTTGAAAATGAAATGTTTACAGAATATTGCAACAAGAATGGTATAACTCATTCGTTTGCATTTCCTAGAGCTTCACCACAAAATGGAGTGGTTAAAAGGAAGAATAGGACTTTGCAAGAATGTACATGTACCATGCTTGTTGAAAGCAATTTACCTAAGTATTTTTGGGCTGAAGCCGTTGCTACAGCTTGTTGTGTTTTAAATAGAATTTTGATTAGGTCTAAGCTAAAAAAAACATGTTATGAGCTATTTTTTATAGATTTCTAAGGTCTCTTACTTCAAAATATTTGGATGTAAGTGTTTTATTCTGAACACTAAGGATAATTTAGATAAGTTTGATCCTAGATCTAATGAGAGTATTTTTATAGGATACTCAAATAGGAGTAAGGCATATAGGATCTTCAAAAAGTCAACAATGACTATTGAAGAATCCATGCATGTTGCATTTGGTGAATTTCTGTCTTCATCGACTAAATGGAAATGATGAAACTGATTCATCACCTTAAAATAAAGTAATTACATCTTTATAGCAAACTAGCCTTGCGGATAAGTTGACCGATAAGGAAGTCAAGTCGACTGCTATAAATCAGTCGACTGATCGATTGGTCAAGTCGACTGATCCTGTTGTGATGTCTCCAACTTTACCAAAATCTTTTGTTGAAGTTAGAGATCATCCTCATGGCTTAATAATTGGTGACATTTCATATGGTATTCAGACAAGATCACATGTTAACATGTTCTCTCACACAGCTTTCTTGTCGGATTTTGAGCCAAAGAATATACAAGAAGCTTGTGAGAATGAGTTTTGGATGAATGCCATACAAGATGAGTTAAACCAATTTATAAGGAATGATGAATGGGATTTAGTTCCACGACCTCCTAATCATACAATAATTGGTACCAAATGGGTATTCAAGAATAAGTTAGATGAATCAGGACAAGTTGTTCGGAACAAAGCTAGACTAGTTGCTCAAGGGTATAATCAAGAAGAAGGCATAGATTTTGATGAAACATATGCTCCTGTTGCTAGATTAGAATCAATTCGTATCTTATTATCTTTTGCTTATTTTATGAATTTTACATTTTTTCAAATGGATGTTAAAAATGCTTTTCTTAATGGGTTTATAAAGGAAGATGTTTATGTTAAGCAACTACCAGGTTTTGAACATGAACAATTCCCAAACCACATTTTTAAATTGAAAAAGGCTTTATATAGTCTTAAACAGCACCTCGTGCTTGGTATGATCGATTGAAGACTTTTCTTTTAGAAACGGGTTTTGAAATAGGTAAAGTAGATACTACTTTATTTATTAGGAGAATTAAGACCGATATTTTGATCATACAAATATATGTAGATGATATAATTTTTTGTTCTACTAATAGTAATCTATGTCAAGAGTTTGCTAACACCATAAAAAATGAGTTTGAGATGAGTCACATGGGTGAACTCAATTATTTCCTTGGACTACAAATTAAGTAGTCACATAATGGCATATTTATTAATCAAGGAAAATATGCTAAGGAATTACTCAAACGGTTTAACATGGATAGCACGAGTAGTAAGACCACACCTATGGCTACTACCACTACCCTTGACAAAGATGAATTAGGTAAGAGTGTCAATCAAAAACTCTATCGAGGTATGATTGGCTCACTCTTATATATAACTGCTAGTAGACCGGACATTATGTTTAGTGTATGTTTGTGTGCTAGATATCAGCCAAGTCCTAAAGAGTCTCACTTAAAAGCTGTGAAACGTATTTTAAGATACCTTAAAGGCATGTCTGAATATGGTCTATTTTATCCACGCACCGATAACTTTCAACTTTTGTCATATAATGATGCGGATTTTGCCGGTAGTAAAACTGATCGCAAGAGGACTAGTGGGACATGTCACTTTTTGTGACATTCACTAGTCTCTTGGTGCAATAAGAAGCAAAATTCGGTATCCCTATCTACTACAGAAGCTAAATATATCGTTGCAAGTTTGGCTTGTGCCCAAATTTTGTGGATGAAACAAACCCTATTAGACTATGGTATTTTATTTAAAAAACCTGCTATAATGTGTGACAATACCAGTGCCATTAACTTATCTAAAAATCCGGTTCAACACTCACGTACGAAACATATTGATATTCGACATCATTTTCTACGTGATCATGTTTTATAGAAAGATATTTCTTTAGACTTTATTTTTACTGATAAACAAGTAGCAGATATCTTTACTAAACCACTTAAGGAAGACACATTTATCACCTTAAGGAGAGAACTAGGGATTTGTAGTTTTCATGATGTTTCTTGAATTTTTCTCTAGTAAGTCGACTTACAAGTATTTTTCAGTCGACTGTCAAGTATCTTTATTTTTCTAAGTTTTTGTCAGAGTTTTATGCTCTGGATAATCGACTGTGCACAGTACCCAGTCGACTGACCAGTTGTATTAGTGCTATGTTCGTTTTTTATATTGCTCTTGACTAAGTCGACTGCCCTCTAAGACCAGTCGACTATCGCGAATCAGTTTTCTTCAAATTCGAATTTTGGCACATCTTTTGAGGTGACCGTTCAATTTTTTACTGTTCTTTGACCATATCTGAACCGTTGCTATCCCTCTCCTTGATCTCAGCCATACATTCTTGTGTAAAAAACCTAAATCTACCTCCTTTCTTTCACTTTTACCTTATGCTTGTCTCCCAGATCTGAAGAAGATAAGTCAACTGGTATTGCTGCTGTTGATTTCCAGTCATTTGAAGCTCCAACTCCTCTGATTTCTTGTGGTGTTCAAGTCCACTTGAAGCTCTTTTGATTCTTCTAGAGTCTCTTTGTTGGTATACTTCCTTCCCTCTTTTTGTTTGTGTAGTTTTTATTCATTGCTCCAAAGAGATCTAAAACCTCTCATGTAGAGGGTGAGCAATCTTCCCGAGACTATCTCCAATATCTTAGAAGTCCTGACCTTGTGGAAAAATGGTACATTATGTGTTCTATTATGATTTTTCCGGGTCGGTTTGTCAATTTTTCCAATCTTGACATGTTTACTCTCATCCCATTGTTTCAACAATGTGGATTATATGAGTTTTTGTCCTTAGTAAATCAACCACACTACTACCCTCAACTCATCTATTTGTTTTATACAAATATGAGAGTTGTTCAATCGGATGATTGTAGTGAGATTTTTATCTGTACTTCTGTCAAAAATAAAAAGATGAAACTCACCTCCGAAAGAATCAATCTCATTTTGGGTTTGGATGATGAAGGGATTGATTTAGGAGATGTTGAGATGAATGATACCTCCACTTTGTCTAAAATTTATTTGCCGAATCATGGGCCTCCTATGTCTAATAGGTCCATTACCCCTGTTGCTAAGCTCGTTGCACGCATACTATCATATAATATTATTCCCAAAATAGGGAGTTATGATCAGTATTCCATGGAGTTGCAACAAGCCGTTTATGCAATATTCGGCAAAATTATTATCAATTGGGGTCGTGTCATCTTCTCTGGCCTTCATAAGGCTCATACTTCATTTCTTCCTTTTGGTGCCTTTCTTACTCATGTCTTTTGTGCTTATGGCATTGATCTCGATGTTGAGACAAATGTAGTAAAGCACTATGAGTCTTTTGATCGTGCAAGTTTAGCACGCATGAAGCTTCTCTCTTCTCCACCTAGGTCTCCTTCTAGGACTTCCCCTCCTGTCCCTTTTGCTTCTTCAGCCCTTCCATCTTCAGCCTCTAGTTCCCCTCATCCTAGAGCAGATTATGATGATCCTCGCAGTATTTATCATGTTGTCAATTACCTCATGGATCGTCAAGATGTTATTAAGACGAATGTTTCTCATATTACACACCTGTTCACCACTCAGTTTCCTCCTCCCTCTCGTGGTGGCCAAGATGAAGATGAAGAAGATTGATGAGCTGCTTTTTCTATTTTAATGTATTTTCTACTTTTATGTAATCTTTTGAACTTTGTCTTTTAAGTTTCCATGTATAAACTTGGTTTAGTTTTTATTCTATGTCTAAAACTAGGCTTTGTTTGTTATCTTTTGTTCTCTTGCATTGCTATATATTTTTTCCCTCCTATTTTGTTTTTGTTTTTGTTGATGACAAAGGGGGAAGAAAAAGAGCTAGTATGTGTTGCTTTGTTAGTATGTGTTGTTTTGTTATGTGTTGTTTTGTTTTGAGAAGCATATCTTTGTGCATGTTTTTTAAACCTATGCATGTTGAGTAGCATATCTTTGTGTATGTTTTTTAAATCTATGCATGTTGTACATTTGATAGGGGGAGCATGTGTAATATCTATTTCAATTATTGTAAGCTATTGTGTTGTCATCATCAAAAAAGAGGGAGAATGTTGATTTTTGATTTTGATGATTACAACACAATGCAAAGTTTGTTGTGCTATTTCTCATATATTGCAGGTTGTATCAAAGTTTATCATGTATGATACACAAAGGCCTCAAAACAAATTGATCAAGCAAGTCACAATGTTCTAAAGCTGAAGAATGATCAAGCCAAGCTTCATACAAAGACAATGGCTAAAGCTTCACTCAAGACTCAAGACTCAAGTCAAGTCCAAAGCTTAAATGTCTTATATTTTGTGTCTTGTACAAACAAATGTAATTTTTCTCTTTGTTGAGTCTTAGATTGATGTATAGCCTTGTCACACACACACACTCACACATAATTTTATAACTGTGTGTTTTACAAAATCTAAAGGTCGAAACAGCTTGAACTAGATCAGCTGTTGAGTACCAGTCGACTGCAGTTAAGGACCATTCGACTGAATCTGTACAAAACTGTCCGATCTTCTTCAAACTCTGGCATGTTGACTCACAATGGCAACCCATTCGAATGTTCAAGTCGTTTCGAAAGTTTACTGATTTCAAAACTTGTATTTTCGAATTTAAAAAATTATATCCATTGTTAAACAGTTGTAGGAACTGTTTCTACAACGTTCAGGGATTCTACTATATAAATAGAGCCGTAAAATCACCATGGAAAGGTTTCAAGAATTTTTGAGAAAAGTTTAAGTATTTTTGCTTTCAAGAGAAAAAGTTTTTCATACAAAGCACCCTAATCTCTAAGTCTTGGTTCTCTGATTTTAGTCCAGCATAACATCGAATTCGTTTTGGACTGAATTCAGAAGTTGACCGAATAGCCACTTGCAAAATCACAAACACTACAAGATTATAGGTTGATTGTAAACATCTTTATTGTTTTCTTTTACTCTCGGTTGTAAGAGCGGTTCCTCTCGGTTGGAGAGTAGGACCCTAGGGTGTAGAGTCAGTTTTTCACTCTTGGTGGAAGAGTGGGTTTGCTCTCTCTAGTGGTGAGAGAGGACTACGGGTTGGACAAGGTTGTTGTCTAACGCCGTAGGGTATTCTTGTGCATTTTCAAGAATAGTGGAGAATTTCAAGTGGGCTGCTTGGGGACTAGATGTAGGCCAGGAGGACCGAACCAGGATACATCGTGTGTACTCTATGATTGGTATCTCTGTGGTTGTATCTATTTGAACTCTTTTAATTACTTACATTTCAGTTTACTCGAAATCTTTCTGGTAAGTCGACTGGATCTCCATCCTAAGTCGACTGATCAGACTGATATAACAATCTTCTTAAAAACTCTTCTGGCAAGTCGACTGTCTTTCCTATTTACGTTGACTTATTAGACTAGTCTCAAAAATATTCTTCTACTCTTGACGCCCCAGTCGACTGATATCTCTTTTACAGTCGACTAGACAGAAGATAACTTTCAAATCTGCAAATATTTTTTATACAACACTATTCACCCTCCCTCTAGTGTTTCTTGCCTTGCCTACAGGATCCAACAGTATCCTTTTCTTTGTGTAATACAAGTACTAAATACCGCTTGTAGTGTAGTTGGGTTCTAGAGACAATTCGTGTGTGAATCCTCTATTACATATTGTCTCTATTATTTTGATTCGACCATAGTTGCCTCACGACATACATAACATGAAATAACCTAGGATTGACTACTTCTTGTTGCATATATGCGTGTTATTCATATGTTATATTGTGCTCGTTCGTGTTATTCGTGATAGACTTGTTGTGGACTTGTGAAATACCCTATAACATGTTGCTTGGACATCTAGTGTACTCTATCTCATGTTTGGTTGTGTTTTGGATGAGTTCTATGTGAACTTGTGGATTTTGTGCATATGCGATATTTTTCAGTTTTGTTGGCTTTTCAGTTTTGATCAGTATTCTAGACCCTATTAAGATCAGTATTTGAAAATATTTTGTGAACATAATTTGTAGAGAATTCTATCTATTTTTCAATCCTTTTGACAAATCTCAGTTTCTATTTTTGGTTTGTGAGTTATGCCTATTTTACTACTGAGGTGTAGAACGATTTCCAGATTTTGTTTTCTATGAATTCTGAAGAGTAATCATTTTTTTTTGTGACGTTAAAATTACTATTTTGATCCGAAATTTTTCTCAGTACTTCTAGACTTGATTGGGATTAACCCAGAATTTTTATGGATTTATTTGAAGATTTTTACAAACCGTTCTATGTTTCCAAACAATTACTATACTAGCAAATTTTTCATACTATTCTGTAAAGAACCTGATTTTCGACCTATTTTTACTTGCTATTTCTAAAATATTTTTGAATATGAAAGTTAGCTTACTGTATCTATTTTATTAACCTTTTGGAGGATTTAGATTTGGATTTATGGTTTGTGAGTTATTGCTATTTTTGTACTGCAGTGTTTGTGATTTCAGATTTACAAAAGTGCCGTATCTTGTTGTTTTCTGATTTTACTTGACTACTCTATTTTTGTTGGAAAATTTTGAAACTTGGTTTTCTATTACCATACATATAGGGTAATACCCCAGATTTTTCGGGGGTTTAATTAATGAGTTTTCATGCAGTTTTCCTGACTTTGAATACAATCTTCTGATTTCTGGCTGAACGTGTTTTCTGGATTCAAACCTACTTTGACTCATGTTTTTGTGAAATAACATATGACTTATATATATTTGCTGGATTCGGCCGGGAGTCTATTTTCTACATCTTCCAACGGATCTAGATTTGCATTTTTGTGGTAGCGGGAATCTCAGTTTTGGTGCAGCAACGTCTTGCTATCCAGAATTGGCTTTTTGCTATGTTTGAATATTTGCATGTTGGTTGTTGTATTTTGTGATTTAGAACATGTTCCATGCATCATATGAGCTCTTGATACATCCTTTTCTTGTCCCGATTTTGTTCTCATTATCTCGTGATCATGTGTATTTTGTAATAAAAAGTAACAAGCCGGGGTTAAGGGAAAGATCTAGTAGTGGATAAGGGGGCCCGTGTTTCCCACATTTGGAATTTGGTATATGATTTGGATAATTTGAAATTTGTTATATGATTTGGTTAATTTGGAATTTAGTATATGATTTGGATTACTTGTCCCTAAGTACACGGCTCTATAGAATCCCCTACGAAATCTAAACGTAACTTGTTTGAATGTAGCAACCATGTAGTAAAAAGATGGATGCATGAAATGCTACTTAGATAGTAATAACACAAGACTTGACATAACATGACACTGTTACATGATACCTGTTACATGCTTGTCTGATACATGTTACCTGTATACTTGATTACCTGTTTGCCTGCTTGCATGATACGTGACACTTGCTACTTGATACTTCTTTACATGATACTTGTTCACTTGACACTTGACACATATTACCTGTACATGTTAGTATACCATGCTACTTGATTCTGTTTGCCTGATTCATTATTCATGCTAGTTCTATTTCATTATCATGCCTATTCCATGTTATTAGTTTACCGTTTTCCATGTACTTGTGTCCTGCACTACAAGCAGCCCGTAATTTGCATTGACGGGAGTTTTTTTTCTTTTTCCTTTTTCTGCAGTTTATTAAATTGCTGATTTTGGAGACCAGTTGCCAGACAGAGTTGGTGACATGAGATACTAGCTGCTAGAATTTTGCTATTATTATTCCTTGTTGCTTATTTTGCACAATTGTATTTTGATACTTGGATTTATTTGTATTTGGGCAATGTGACCCAGGATATTGACTTGTTCAGATATGAATTATTTGAGATTTTTATATTTTGTTTCAACTATTCTTTTTGGTTTTTTGGTTCCTATGTCCATACTTGGTTGATTCTTTTGCTTCCAACTCTGATTATTCTTGTGAGATACTGTAAAGATTCCGAACAGCTTATGGATGATGAAAATCATTCGCTGAGCTTAATCACGTATCCGTATTCCGTATTCTCTTTTGGGAAGCAGGGCGTGACAGATAACATAGCTTAGGATTGAGTCTTAGAAATGGAACAAAAAGAAAATTACTAGTTGGTTTCGCTGATGAATCTGTAATAGTTTCTTTGAATGGTATCAAGCAAATAAGATACGATAAATGAAATAGGAACTACTTGCGGAGATCAAACATATTTCTTGAAAAAAACAAAGAGTTGGTTCTAGAGAGACTTGCCATATAAGTTGATTAAGGCGGTACGAAGAAGAGTGGCGATGGCAACGGCCAAGCAAGACGGCTCAACAATGGTAGTGACAACACTGTGAGGTAGCAAGTAGAGCAGGACGACAACACCACAGTGCAGCAATAGCGTTGTTGGCTTCGGAGTTCGGAGTGCAGCGAGGTCGAGGCGATGTTGGATTTAAAGGTGGCAGGGATAGCGACTGCAGTGGAGGTGCAGGTGTGCGGGTGCTCCGGTGCGGTGGAGGTCGGCAGTGGGAGGAGCAGCCTGGGCCGGAGGGTGCAGCAGAGATGGTAGTAGGGTGTCAAAGTCCGGGGAGAAGATAAAGGGAATTGAGGGGCTGAGTTGGGGGTGCTGGAGTTGCGGCGAGGAAGTTGGTGGCGCTCGGTTGAGAGAGAGCAGCCAGGGCGGAAGACGAGGAGGTTGAAGGTTGGGAGTCGGGGTGGTGCAGTCGATGGCTCAGGGTGGAGCTGTGGTGGTGGTGGCAGTAGGGTGGGGGCGAGCGGGATGAGGGGAGGTGATGGGTTCAGGATGCAGGCAAGGAGAAGGAGGAGGAGCTCTGGGTTAAAGCAGATGGGGTGGTGATTTGGTTAATTAATTAGGATCAGGGTTTAGGGTTTATGTTAATTAATGAGGGGATTATACGATTAGTTAGAGATAAGGGAAAATCAGAGGAAACGTGAAGATGAGTAATTTGGAGAAAATAGAGGGGATTGTGTTGACAGTGGAGATTAGGGGGTTAGTATGCAGTTGGGGTTTGACTTGTAGGTGGGCTTGGGTCAGGCTAAAGCTATTAAGTTCCATAGTTGGGCTAAAGAATTGGGCTTAGAATTCTATAAGAGAATAATTAAGTATATAATAGATTAATTAGAATTATCATAATTCTAAAATTACATAGAATGTACAAGAATTTGCAGGGTTCAGCTAAAAATTGATCGACTGGAAGAATACAATTTGGTTGAAGAAAACAATAAGATTATTATTAATTAAATCAGATTACCTAAATTGAGGAGAGAAAAAGAATTAGAAAAGAAATCTAAGAACTCGGAAATGGGAGTTACAATACTGCCAACCTTACAAGAAAAATTTTATTCCTCGAAATTCTTTCAAGCGGGCATAGGGTAACCCCGAGAAAAGCCTACTCGTATAGATGAGGGATCTTCCTCCGAATTTCTTCCTCAAGTTCCCAAGTCGACTCATCAGGTAAGTTAGGACTCAATGAGACCCGAACAAGCTTGATGACTTTATTCTTCAAGACTTTCTCATGCCTGTCCATGATAGAAATTGGTCGAATCTCGCATGATAAGTCTGGCTTCACGGATAACTCTGAGTAGTTGATCAGATGACTGTTGTCCCTGATGTACTTCATGAGCTGGGAGACATGGAACACATTTTGGATTCCAGATAATGCCATTGGCAATGCGACTCTGTAAGACACCTTGCCTACTCGTTGCACAATATCGAATGGACCGATGAATCGGGGACTTAGTTCGCCCCCACCTTCAAAGCGGATAATACCTCTCCATGGTGACACATTGAGGAAGACATGGTTGCCTGCCTCAAACTCTAAAGGCCTTCGGTGATAATCGACCCACTTCTTTTACCTGTCCTGAGATGCCTGCAAGTGCTTCGTGATCTGAGCCACTGCGTCAACTGTCCCAGGCTGCAAATGTTTCCTCTCGCCGATGTCATCCAATAGACTGGCGATCGACATTTGCTACCATAGAATGCCTCGTACGGGGCTGCCTTAAGACTTGCCAGATAACTGTTGTTGTACGAGAACTCAACCAAGTGCAGATGCTCTTCCCATGAACCGCCAAACTGAAGGAAACAAGACCTCAACATGTCCTCAAGTGTCTGAATCGTCCTTTTAGATTACTCATCTGTCTGTGGGTGAAATGCAGTGTTGTAGTTCAACTTACTTCCCAAACTCCTCTGAAGACTTCCAAAACTTCTAAACCTCGTATCTCTATCCAATACGATGTTGATAGGATCTCCATGTTGTCTCACAAATTCTTGTATGTACTTCTCAGCCAGGTTCTCCATAGACTGGCCTACTCTAAATAGAATGAAATGAGCACTCTTCGTCAACCGATTTATAATTACCCAATTGGCATCATGACCTTTGGGACTCCTTGGCAATGCCGTCACGAAATCCATGAAAATGTTCTCCCATTTCCACTCTGGGATTGGAAGAGGCTGAAGTAGTTCGGCAGTCCTTGATGTTCCGCCTTCACTTGCTGACAGATCAAACACTGAGACACAAATATTGCCATTGATCTCTTCATACCGTGCCACCAAAAGTTCTGCTTCAGATCTCTGTACATCTTTGTGCTTCCAGGGTAAATAGAGTAGGGTAAGCGACGGACTTCTTCAAGTTGCTTCTACCTGAATCCCCCCTTCGGTACACATAATCTGGCGCCAAAATGAAGCGATCCGTCTTCATGGATGACCAAGTCAGTCCTTAGGCCTGCTTCTACTTTGCTTCGAAATTCCTGCAACTACGGATCACCTGCTTGGGCTTCGTTGATCTGCTTTACCAATGAAGACTACAACTAGAACATCATACATTGCTGTGTCAAACCAGGAAGAATCACATCTAATTCCAGTCTTCTCATATCCTCCAATATTTCCTTCTGTTTGGTGAGGAACATAGTAGCAGGTCTCCTGCTTAAGGCATTGGGTACCAAATTTACTTTGCCTGGGTGGTACTGCAAGTTGATGTCATAGTCTGCCATCAGTTCTAACCATCTTCTCTACTTCATGTTCATCTCCTTCTGCGTGAACCCGTATTTGAGACTCTTGTGATCTATGAAGATCTCAATTTTATCCCTAAGCAAATAATGCCTTCATAACTTCAAGGCGAAGATTACGGTCGCAAGTTCAAGATCATGCATAGGGTAATTCTTCATGTGGCCTCAACTGTCTGGATGCATAAGCGACAATTCTTTGCATCAGCACTGCTCCTAACCCTCTGCCTGAAGCATCACAGTGGATCAAAAAACCTCCTGAACTATCTGGTATAGTCAGCACAGGTGCTAATGTCAACCGATACTTCAACTCCACGAGGGCTTCATCACAAGCTCCATCCCAAACAAACTTCTGTTCTTTCCTCGTCAAATTGGTTAGGGGCCCAGCATTTTTTGAGAAATCCTGAACGAACTTCCGATAATACCCTGCCAATCCGAGGAAACTTCGCACTTCTGATGCTGACTTTGGTACTGGCAAATCCTAGATTGCAGTAACCTTCGACAAATCAACTGAAAATCCATATCCCGAGATAATAGACCCAGAAAAGAAACACAGTCAAGCCAAAATTCACACTTGCTGAGCTTCCCGTAAAACTGATTCTCCCTCAAGGTCTGCAAGACAACCCTCAAATGCCCTGCACGGTCTTCCTTATTTCGAGAATACAAAACGATATCGTCAATGAAGACCATAAAAAATTTATCTAAGAACGACGAGAACACGCTATTCATCGGACTCATGAATACCGTGGTGCATTAGTAACTCCAAAGGGCATTACTAAAAACTCGTAATGTCCATATCTTGTGCAGAATGCTGTCTTCTGAATATTCGTAGTCTGTACTTTCACCTGATGATAACCAGAGCGAAGATCCAACTTCGAGAAAACTAAAGCACCTCCCAACTGATCAAACAGATCATCAATCATCGGCAGCGGATATCGATTCTTCACGGTGACATTATTTAGTTCCCAGTGATCAATGCAGAGTCTGCGACTACCATCCTTCTTATTGACGAGTAACACTGGGGCTCCCCAAGGTGACATACTTGGCCTGGTCAAACCCCTACCCAACTAGTCTTGGACTTGCACCTTCAGTTCAGCAAACTCAACTGGTGTTCGATACGGACTCTTCGAGATTGGTGCCATACCCGACTGAACTACGATACCGAATTCAACATCTCAGTCTAGCGGCAACCCGGGCAATTCTTCTGGAAAAAAATCTATAAAATCCCATACAACTGTCACGCCCCGCTTCCCAAAAGAACACGGAATACGGTATGTGACTAACCCCAGCAGATAGTTTTCGCCATCCATAAGCTGTACAGACCTACTTGACTCATCATAACAATAAATATAATAGTATACTCCAACAAGGTATGCAAAACAATTATAACTCAACAGTATTTATTCCATCAATAATAAATGTTCCAACAAATACTAGATCCGAAAAAAATAATAATCCTGTGACAATAAGCCCAAATACAATCTCAATACAGTTCATGACATAAAATAGTTCATCAAAATGTTTTAAGAAAATTATTCCATTTGCGCAGCTCAAAACTTTTGCTCACCAAATCCAATAGGCAATTGATCAGCAAAACCTGCTCATATGGCAATTATAAGGAAAATAGAGAAAACAGAAAAACATATTGCCCGTTAGATGCAAGTCTGGGCCACAAGCAATACAAGTAGGAAAATGGCAAAAGCCAAACTAAATAGGTAATACTAACATGGAGAAAGCAGTAAGTATAACAGTCTACAAGTGACAGTAAACAGTGTAGTGATAACAGTAATAGTAAAGGTCAACAGTAATAATGTGTCAATGGTAGCAGTAATCAACAGTAACAGTATGTCCACAGTAACCGTAACAGGATATGACAGTGTAAACAGTTATTCTTATGTCTAACGTTCATTACTGACTAGGTAGAACTTCATGTGTCCTAGATTTTACCACATGGTTGCTACATCAAATAGTTTCGTTTTAAGATTTTGTAGTGGAACTTCTATAAGGCAATATATTCAGACAAACAGTAACAGTAACAGTAATAACAAACAGTAACAGTGTCATAGATCATGCTCTCATGCATCAAGAGATAAACAGTAGGTACCACAGTAAACAGTGGGGAAACGAGTCCCTTCTGAATATGTATTTCTATATTGTCCACAACTCGATCTTTTCCCTTAAAACCCTGGCTTGATTTCTTTTATTATCAATGAACATGTGTGAACGAATACAAACAGGCTAAAGACATGGCAAGAACAGGGAATAAGTCTAAGATGAAATAGCGATTACAACGGTTGATAAAAACAATTCATAATAGTCAAAACAACGACATTTTCAGTTCTGGACGTCAAGACACTATTGTACCAAATCTAAGATTCCCGTTGCTACAAAATAGCAAATCCAGATCCGTTAGAAAGTCCAGAAACTAGACACGTTTTTGATTCCAGAACATATATATAAGTCACAAATCAGCCACAGAAACAGGGTCGAAAACAGCATTTAATACAAAAATCGTGTTCAGTCAGAAATATCTTATTTATAAGCATGAAAAGAGTTGAAAACCATCATAATTAAAACTGAGAAAAATCTGGAAGATTCCCTAACATATCTAGTTTCAAAATATGAAATATCATGAATTTAGATTACAAATAGTAATGTCAACAAAATTGGGAAAACAGAGTAATGCAACAAAATTTCGATTCTGAAAGTTCAGACACAACAACACTAAAATAGAGATAATTCATAAAATATGATTTGAAATCCTGATCCGTCAAAAGAGTGATAAAATAGAAAAATAAGTCTACAGTTCTTATTGACAAAGTTTTCATCCAAAACGAATAGAATCAGGTTGAAAACATAATTCTTTACTTAACAACAAGCAGTTTGGAAATATTTCGATTGCTTTGAAAAGCATAAAATGAGATACAAAGTCATTAATTAATTCCACAAAAATTAGGGATTGTTCCCAGTCATATCTAAACATACCCAGCAAAATATAGGGTTCATATTCTACTTTTAATATCAGTTTTAAAATAAATTTCCATACAGAATACATATAGTTCAGAATCTTGATTATACAATACAACTGCAGTAAAACAACAACTCATGCATTAAAACTTAGAATTCAGATTCGTCGAAATATCTAGAAACTAGAAATCAGAGGCTACAAATCATGTTCACAAAATTATTTATTTTACTAATGTTAACAGGGTCGAAATTACTATACAAAATAGGGCAGTAGCAAACAAAAGTTCTTTTATGCATTTTATCAAACAACTTAACTACAAACGGTCCAATCTAGATGTCATACAAAGCATGGTATATGTGGGTTACTCAAATCAGCATGGCATGTAAGTCAAATAGTCCATAATGAGATAATATATCCAACAAATATCTATGTAACAGTCATCTACAATATACAGTGTATCAAAAATAATATACAGTCAAAGTGTCATCTAATCTAATTGTTTTCATGCAACGGGTGTCAATTATTGTAACTACTCATGATCAAGAGATGATGTCAACGGTTTAACTAATAAATATGGTTCATCATGAGAGTACAAATATTTTCATGCTAGATTACTTACGGTATTAACTTGTATGACAAAAAGAACACAGACAAGTTACTTGCCTGATTATGAAGACGACGAAAATGAAGAATAGAATAATGGGAACGGATCCCGAATAACGAACACGCGAACGAGAGAGACGAAAAGCGAGATCCAATAGTTGAAGCACGTGCACACAAAGAGACACGCACACACACAAAGAGACAGCAGCAATAGCGTCGTCCTCAACGCTAGGGAGATGCGGCACAACAAGTGACGACGGCGGAGGCACAGTCCACGACGGCAGCGACGAGACAGCATCGGGGATCTAGGCATCACGGCTTGAGCGGGGAACAGGGACAGTGGGGGGGCATGGGGAAGGAAGAGAGGGGGTGTGAGGGTGGTCGGGGTCTGCCGGTCGTCAGAGGAGAACGACGACAGCAAGGAGGTTGGGAGAGGATCGGGAGTCGGGGTAGGGGTAGGTGATGGGTAGGATGAGAGAGAGAGAAAATATTAGGGTTTGGTAATTAGGGTTAGGGTGCAATTAGGGTGTATAAATAGGGACAATATGGGTTTGGGTGAACTGGATAGTATCCAATAGGGTAGAAAGAATCCTATAAGAGAAAATTAGGTCATCAAATAGGTTTAAACAATAGACAAGATCAAGAACGAATTGTAGGCCAAATAAATGAGGACAAAAAGCTGAATCAATGCAAAATGAATTACAAGAGAGAGAAGAACAACACACGACACAAAAGAAATGAAAATAAATACAACCAAAAATAAAGTAGAATAATCAAGAATTTTATTTAAAAAAATAATTAAAAATACAAATATGAGCAATAGAGGTTACAACAACCATGGGTGCAACTTCACCATCAGTGCGCATTGAGTCTAGCGCACTAGCCTTCTGGTAGGAAGGTGTCTCACCCAGATGAAATTCGAACTCTTGGTGATCTGAAAGTTTGAATACTACATTCTTCTCTCGAAAGTCAATCACGGTATGAGTAACTCCCAGCCAATCCATCCCAAGAATAACATCAAATTCAGAAATGAGGATCACAATGAGATCAGCCTTAAAATTCTTGCCACTTATCAGTAAAGCGCTCTTCTTGCACACATTAGAACAGATAATGAAGCCTTCACCTGTGGTGATATTTCAAGCTGTTGGCATGATGTCGCTTGCCAAACGGTGTCGATCAATGAAGTGGAAAGCAACAAAGGAGTGGGTAGCACCGAAATCATTAGAACATGAGCGGGAAGAGAGAGAATTAAGATGACGCCTAACAAAGAGTCAAAGAATAAGAACGAAGGTGTGCAGGATATGTGCATGAATAATTGTACAAGGAGGAACAAAATATTGCTGAAATGAAATATAGATAATGCAATTATTTTGATATACATGCAACAACACCAATAGTCGTATCTGCTTCCTCTGCATTTAGGTTATAGGCCTGGCCACGACCCCGAATCTGGCCTCCCCTAGGAGCTGTTTTCCTCTGGTCGAAGGCTTGCCTTTGCGGTGGGAGTGGCGGTCTGCCCTGACCTGGAGCTGAACTGCACCTCCAGTCGGCGTAGGGATCCTGTTCCTTGGACAATCCTAGACCACATGACCATTTCCTCTACATGCAAGGCACAGACAATTTGCTAGTCTGCAGTCCTTTTGCACATGTCCAACCTTATGGCAGAAGTTGCAAGTCTGAACTATCCTTGGAGTAGCAGGTGAATACAGTGCCCTCACTAGAGGGATCAGAGCTGGCCTCCGAATAGGTCCTCCAGTAGATCAGGCGGTAGTAGGGTACTGAATGGCCCGCTGGGTGGCACTCCTCCTTCTGTGGGTCTATTCTTGGATTCGGACAAAATCAAGAACATTGGCATAGTGCGGTGCTAATGGGTAGCCAGACGGACCTGAATGTCGAAACTTAGACCCATCAAGAACCTGTGGGCCTTATTTTCTTCATTAGCCACCAAGGCAGTTGCAAAACAGCTGAGCCGGGTAAATTCGACAGCGTACTCATCCATGAACTGATTTCCCTGGTTCAGGATAATGTTTAAATTAATATCGTCATATATGGAATATGCATCAATAAGTGATAATAAGCCACATCATCCGACCAACCTAAGTTAATGAGACAAACTGCCATTCCATCTTAAACTTGGTGACGTTGGGGAAGAACTTCATTATGAAGCTCTCAGTAAAAGTACCCAAGTGATGGGTCATTCTAGCTTCTCGGTCATTTCCCACCACGAGATATGGACGAGGTCCATAAGATGGATTACCACATCCACCCGATCTACATCGGAGATCCGTGCTATTAGTAACAACTGCTCTGTCCGAATCAGTCACTGTTCAGCCTCAAATGGTGTCTCAGTACCCGCGAACTTATCCGGATGTAGTCTCATGAAGTTTGCCACTGTACCGGGCCTGGGTGGCAGTAGTCCTGGTATAAGACCAATAGTGGTTCGGTTAGCCGTCTCTAAGGTAGCCCTCATCAACTCATTTTGCTCTTGTTGTAGGGCCATCATTAGCTACATCGTCTGAAGAATAACAGCATTGTCTGACAATATAATCAAATTGGGTCAGGAAGTGGAAGAACCTCCATGAGCCATGGTCTGCAATATAATCAAATTGGTGAGTATCCAGATTATAAGCTGGTTACTTCATGTTCATGTGATAGCGTGGTGTACATATTGTTGAGTTAAACCTGGTGGCTAAGACAAACCTGATTAGGGCCGAACATAGGTTTCTCTTATACCACTAAAAACCTGTCATGCCCTGCTTCCCAAGATTCAGAAGTAGAAGCACGTGACTAAGGCCCAACGAATGATTTGCATCATTCATAAACTGTAAAATTCAACTCAACAATATGAAATACAATTACAACCATGCATGCTAGAATGAAATTACATAACATAAATAATCCATGAAATGTCTCAAAAAAATAACCAACGTCTAGAAGGAAATAAACTTCAGGTCATCAAAGCCCATAATACAAAGTACGATAATAATAACAATGTTGGAATTAAAATAACATGAACAAAACAATTATTGTAGGCCAATAATTCGGCTCCAATCCCTAGAAGATTTACTCACCGAGTCCATCAGTTAAATCCTTTTGTGTATGTGCAAGCTCATCATCTAGAGGAGGGAGGGGGGGGGGGGGGGGGCTGTCCATTAGAGAAAGTCACAGACATCAATTAGTAACATGTAAGGAACAATAAAACATGACATATCAATATCAAGGAACAAGGAACTAGAACTATATCAGATATCAATGATAATGTCGATAACAAGGTCAAGGTCTATAATCAATGATGTAACGATCAAAAATAATAATAAAACTAGAATTAAGTCGATGATAATAACCATGATTTATGCAAGTTTCAATCATAAGTCTATCATGTTTCATTATCTTATTTAATGCACGTAAATCTGTGTCCAAACCACAAGTTCGGTGAATACAAACAAGTGAAAGTTTAGACTATAGTGGTGAACTCTACAGATCATGTACTCGGCAACAATAATCAATAATCAATAATCCACAATCGATGAACAATAACGAGAATCGGTCAACGAAACGATTGATGTGAATTATTTGCAAGTGTACAAAATTGCAACAAATAGTATAGATAAGTGAAAAGAGTGTCGAACCTACAAGGACTAATTATTTTATCGAGTACCAAAATTACTAGATTAACTACTATTTGAAAAATCGAAAAGATGATAAAAAATAGCAACTAAATTAAATTAATCTAAATGAAAGAAATAAACTAATTAAATATAATAGAATACGAAATTTGGTTGTTTGTTAATGGCAAAACAATTCTAAGGCTTTTGATTTCACCTAGTATATCCCACACAATTCATAATTTCATGTAATAAAAAATTTTACTTTTCCAAGTTGTAGACCAAAATCCCCTAATTATTCAATATTTTCTCTCGAACAACATCAAAAATATCTCTGATATGGCTAAAAATAGGGTTAAATCGGAACCGTCCAGATTGGGCGCGAATCTTGAAGCTCAGGGCTAAAACGGTATTTCGCATATAGATGGGTCCGAAGCGGGCACTTGATCTCCCCTTCACAGATCCAATAACCCGCAAAACGGATTCACTCCAGCTGGGTACGGGTCCCGACCCGAGACAAACCCAAACCAGCAAGAGGAAATCAGGATCTCTGATTTGACTAAATCAACAGGCCTGATTTGCAGTTATCCTCTCACCGGGAATCAAGGATCAGTTTCCTAAACCAATTATGAGGATTTTACTCTTAACGGTATCACAGGAAATCAGGTCCCTAATCAAATTCCCATGGCGACTATAAATACCTCCGACCTACCACTGTTACCAGGTAATCACTCTTTTTCCAACTTAAGCTCTTTCTTAATCATCACTGGTTACTGACAAGAGCATCGGAGGGTGCGTCGTCGGGATCAACCCCGGTGTTTCGCACTTCCTTGCAGGTGAACGGCGGGAGTCAGCAGCCCAATTCCGACGAACAGGCTTGGATTCGCTATTCAGGTTTTTCCACGAACCCACAAATTCTATCTGTTTACCCCCACACCAGATTCAGCAGTAACAGATTGGCGCCGTCTGTGGGAAAATCAGACGAATAGCAGCTCCTCCTATTCCCGTTGGTAAGACCTACTCCAGCCATGCCGCCTAGAAAAGTAAGATCAAGGGTATTCAATCGTGGGCCCAATCCAGATCAATAGCAAGAAGTCCCCTTCCATCCCGCTCATCAACAGGGACAACTTCTGCTTCAAACCGAGGATCTACCTCCCCTCCCAAATCAGCAACCTCTTAATGGTCCTACGGGCCCTTCAAATGCCGTCGCGGGGGTCTCGCGCCCCGACCCGCAGAAACAACCGCTCCACCTGGACCACGTGTCCATCCACAATGCCTCCTCGGATTCCATGGCTTCCCACCATCCTCGAGCTTCCGACCTCTGTAATACCGTTCTAAACCGGCAAAAGGATGAGGATCTTCGCCACCGCCTGAATGATAAGCGGGCCCGAAAGGGAGCCGCCCACCAACAACATCCAGGTGAGCGATCTCCTCACCACCGAGACACCAGGACGTCCCCGGACCGAAGGGGTCAGAGGGAATCCCCCGAGCGTCGTAGGAGGGGACCGCATTCCCCCACTGGTCGGCGTCATCCGAGGAATGATGAGGCGCCCATCACTCGTGCTGAGTTCCTACAATTCCAAGCAACAGTGTTGCAAGCCCTCAACCTTCGCCCCGCCAACAACAATGCCCAAAGGGTTCCAACACCCCCACGGGTCCCAAGTCCCCGTCCTCGGTCCATAACACCTCCTCCAGCTCCTAATCACCAACTGCACAACCATAGTCCTCGCCGCTCCCAAGACTACCGTCGTCGTAGTCCCCGCTCCCCCTCCTATGAAGACGAGTCCAGGGGCTCGATCGACTACCACCGAAGGGATGATGCTCTCTACCGCCGTCTCCACGAGATGGAGAGACGCATCGGTCGAATGGACAAGGAGGAAGAGTCTAGAGGTAGGACCGTCCGCCCTGGCAGACCTCCCTTTTTCCGGACTATCATGGAGGCTCCCATCCCGAGGGTTTCAAGCCTTCGCAGTTTGAAACGTATTCGGGGGAGTCGGACCCTGTTGATCATGTCGAGAGCTTCAAGACCTTGATGCTAATCCACCAAGCTTCCGACGCCATGCTCTGCAAAACCTTCCCCGCCACCCTTAAGGGCTCGGCTCGGGAATGGTACTCCTGGCTCGCTCCCTCTTCCATCTTCTCTTTTGAGCAGTTCGAAACGCTCTTCATAACTCACTTTGTGAGCAGCAGACGAACGGAGAAGACCAGCCTCTCTCTACTCCACCTCCGACAGGAGAGGGGAGAAAAGTTGAGAGACTATGTGAGGAGGTTTACTGTGGAGGTCAGGTCCATCGCCTCCCTCGACCAGTCAGTGGCGACCGTCGCATTCCAATCTAACGTCCTCAACTCTAACCTTCGGTCATCCCTCGCCAAAAAGCCCCGCACAACTTCGCCGACCTTCTCCTTAGATGCGAAAAATATATTCGGGCGGAGGAAGCCGAGTGCTTCCCGGGTTTCGGAGGATCTGCTTCCGGATCGAAGAGAAAGACGACGGAAGAGGAGGGGGCCAAGAATCTACAAAAGGATAATAGCGGCCAGCGCCGTCCTCCTCCCAGGTTTGAAAAATTTACTCCTCTCACCACCAGCGTCTCCACCATCCTGATGGAAGTCGAGAAGGAGGGAGTTATACCTCCCGCTCCGAGGATGAACACCCCAGCCAAGAAGAGGAACAAGGAGAAATGGTGTCGTTACCACCGGGATTATGGCCACGACACCAACGACTGCCGGGCATTGAAGAACGAGATAGAGGCCCTCATCCAGAGGGGGCAGTTGGCTAAGTTTGTGAGAACAAATGATCGGGGAGATCGCGCCACTCCTCCGCCTCGGGGGGCTAACAAGTGCTCCGAGCGACGCGATGAAACCCCCAAGTTCGAGGAGGAGCGTGTTCTGCACCTCATCCACGGAGGCCCCATGGGGGGCTCTTCCAACTCCTCTCGGAAGGCCTTCGTCCGAGAGGTCAATTCAGTTCACGGCGCCCCTCCCCCCAAAGGCCTCGGCGTCCCAGTAACTTTCTCTGATGAAGACCTCGAGGGGGTCCGAACTCCCCACTGCGTCGCACTTGTTATCGACCTCCGCATGGCGAACTTCAAAGTGCAGAGGATCCTGGTAGACAACGGGAGCTCCATGAACATCCTTTTCCTCTCGGCCTTCCGAGGGCTGCAACTATCCCAGGATTGCCTCAAACCGGCCGGCTACACGCTCCACGGGTTCACGGGGGTGCCAGTAAATGTCGAAAGGGTTATCACCCTGGACGTAACTGCTGGGAAGACCCCTACCACCCGGACAGAGCCGATGGACTTTATGGTCGTCGATGTCCCAGCTGCATACAATGTCATCTTGGGCCGACCAGGCCTAGCTACCCTGGAAGCCGTTCCTTCAGCGTACCACCTCAAGATGAAGTTCCCCACCCGGGCGAGAGTGGGAGAAGTCAAGGGCAGCCAAGAGACGGCTCGGAAATGCTACATGACTTCCACTGGGGGTCTGGTGCTCTCCCTCGAGACATTAGAGATCCCCGAGCCAAACGTCCGAGCCGGCGGACGAATTGGAAGAAGTGCTCTTCTCGGACGAGGACCCGAGCAGAAAGTTCCTCATCAGCAAGTCCCCACCGACTGCCCTATGTTCCGACTTGGTGTAGTGCATCCGGAAGAACCGCGACCTGTTTGCTTGGTCTGCCGCGGATATGCCCGAGATTTTCGAAGAGCTATTGGTCCACCGCCTTAGCGTTGAGCCGGGGTCCAGACCGGTCCAACAGAAGAGGCGCAAGTTTGCTCCCGAGCGGCAACAAGCCATCAAGGAGGAGGTGGACAAGCTCCTAAAAGCTCGGTTCATACAGGAGGTGAACTACCCCGAGTGGCTTTCCAATGTCGTCATGGTGAAGAAGTCCAATGGTTCCTGGAGGATATGCATCGACTTCACAGACTTGAATAAGGCATGTCCGAAGGATCCGTTCCCTTTCCCGAATATCGACACCCTCATCGATGCCACCTCGGGCCATGAGCTCCTCTGCTTCATGGACGCCTTTTCCGGCTACAACCAGATAAGAATGTTCCCCCCAGATATCCCGAAGACTTACTTCATTACCGACCAGGGCCTCTACTGTTATAGAGTTATGCCATTCGGATTGAAGAACGCTGGAGCCACCTACCAGCGCCTCGTCAATAAAGTCTTCCAAAGCCAGATAGGCCGCAACATGGAAGTATACGTCGGCGACATGCTTGTGAAGAGCATCTGAGTTACCGACTACGTGGCCGACCTCCAGGAGGCATTCGGCGTACTGAGAAGGCACAACATGAGGCTTAATCCGAACAAGTGTGCGTTCGGGGTCTCGTTAGGAAAGTTCCTCGGCTTCATGGTCATCCAGCGAGGGATCGAAGTAAATCCTGAAAAAATTAAGGCCATACTGGACATGGCCCCACCCCAGAACGTCAAGGAAGTGCAGAGGCTTACGGGTTGCCTCGCCACTATTGGGCGATTCCTTTCGAAGTCTGGGAAAAAGTTCCTCCCCTTCTTCAAGGCTCTCAGGGGGGCCAAAGGTTTCGAATGGGGTGAATTGCAACAGGAGTCGTTCAACCAACTGAAGGCTTACTTGGTCAACCCTCCCCTGCTCAGCAAGCCCGTTCCAGGGGAAACCCTCTTCATCTACTTAGCTGCTTCCGAGCAGACCCTAAGTGTTGTTTTGGTCAGGGAAGAAGACCGGGCTCAGAGGCTCATCTACTATGTGAGCAAGGTGCTTCGAGACGCCGAGCTCCGCTACCCAAAGATAGAAAAGATGGCCTACACCCTGATTATGGCGGCAAGGAAGCTCCGCCCATACTTTCAGTCCCACTCGGTTGTGGTCCTCACCGACCAACCACTAAAACAAGTACTCCACAAGCCGAAAACCTCAGGCCGGCTTATGAAATGGTCCATCGAGCTGAGCCAACATGACATCTTCTACCAGCCTCGAACCGCAATAAAGGCTCAGGCCTTAGCGGAATTCATCGTCGAAAGCACCATCCCCGAGGTCAGCCAAGCAGAGAACGGACCACCCATCTGGACGGTTTTTGTGGACGGTTCCTCATGCAACGAGGGGAGCAGCGCCGGTATCATCCTGACAGGTCCAGATGACTTCATCCTCCAGTATGCCCTCCGCATGAATTTCAAAGCCTCAAACAACGAAGCGGAGTATGAGGCACTAATCACCGGCCTTGGACTTGCCCGAAGTGCCAGGGCGCAATGCCTTCGAATCTATAGTGACTCTCAGCTGGTTGTGAATCAAGTCTTGGGCGATTACGAGGCACGAGACGAACGGATGGCGAAGTACCTCGCCAAAGTCCGAACCTTCATGGCCCGGTTCGAAGAGGCACTCATCAAACGAGTCCCTCGAAAAGGGAATTCACAGGCCGACGCCCTCTCCAAGTTGGCCTCATCCTCCCTCCAAGGTCTCGAGCAGACCATCTTGATCGAGGTCCTCTTGAAACCGAGTATAGAAGACGAGACCCTCGACTCAGTGGAGTCATTTCCGGTCCTACTGCGAGATAATTGGATGAAACCGTTAGTGGAATTCCTAAGGGACGGACTCCTCCCTGAGGACCCCAAGGAAGCACGCCGAGTAAGAACCAGGGCCGAGCGGTACATCTTGATCGAGGGGATCTTGTACAAGCGCTCCTTCTCGCAGATAGATGGCCGACCATACCTAAGATGCCTTTCCCCAGAACAAGCCGACTACGCCTTACAGGAGCTCCATGAAGGCATCGTCAGGGCACATTCAGGGTCTAGGTCTTTGGCTCGGAAAGCTCTAAATTATGGATACTTCTGGCCGACTTTCCTCCAAGACGCCAAGCGACACGTTCAGCAATGTGGCTCTTGTCAGAGACATTCCAACATTCGTCGCCTCCCCCAAGCTAACCTCGCCTCCCTATCAAGTCCTATCCCCTTCGCAATGTGGGAGATGGATTTACTAGGGCCATTCCCTCCAGCTCCGGGCCAATTCAAGTTCTTGGTGGTGGCCATCAACTACTTTTCGAAGTGGATTGAGGCCGAGCCCCTAGCCACTATCACCAAAAACAAGGTACTTCAATTCTTTTGGAAGAACATCATCTGCTGATTCGGCGTCCCCCGTGTCCTCGTAACAGACAACGGAACTCAGTTTACTGGGGCCGCATTCCGAACTCTATGTGAAGACCTTGCCATCCAACAACACTTCTCCTCCGTATCCCACCCACAGTCGAATGGCCAGGCAGAGAACGCTAACCGGCAGATCCTCTCTGGTATCAAGAAGAGACCGGACAGGTGTTCTAAAGGCTTGTGGGTCGACCAGCTCCCCAACGTGCTGTGGAACTACCGCACGAACAAACGGACCCCCACAGGAGAGTCCCCGTTCAACCTCACCTATGGGTCCGAAGTAGTGATACCTCTCGAAGTCGGAATACCTTCTCCTCGCCTGGCAGCCTACAATGAGGAACAGAACACCAGAGAACTCCGGGCGAACTTAGACCTGGTGGACGAACTGAGGGAAAGAGCGTCCATCCGCCAACAAAACTGCCGGAGGAGGATCGAGTTGGCGTACAACAAGAGAGTCCGACCCACCGATCTCAAGGAGGGCGACTTGGTCCTCAGAAAACAGGCCATCTCCTTCCCCAATCAGAAGAGCAAACTAGCTCTGAATTGGGAA
This sequence comes from Hemerocallis citrina, assembly GCA_017893485.1. Lineage (NCBI taxonomy): Eukaryota > Viridiplantae > Streptophyta > Magnoliopsida > Asparagales > Asphodelaceae > Hemerocallis > Hemerocallis citrina. The sequence continues at coordinate 120,218,683 of CM030367.1, forward strand.
GGACCTTACAAGATCACAAGGGTAGTTCAGCCCGGAGCTTATCGTCTAGAAGACCTTGAAGGCAGGGAGATTCCGAGGACCTGGAATGCCGACCACCTTTTAAAATACCAAGAAAGCGCCCCAGCGCCTCTCTGAGTATCACAGGGTGTCAAACCGTTCCTCTCCTCTAACTTGTAATCCTCTCTTAAGTTGTCATATGTAAAAATGGCTTGCCGTCAATTATCAATAAAGAATGCTTTTTCGTACTTATAAAATTGCTTGTGTCTCTCCACCTTTATTCTTTATTCAATCAATGGTTCGGAGTCCAATACCTGGCTCGATTCTACTCCGCAAGCTCTCTTCTAAGCAGGCTAGGAGTGGGTCTCCATTCGGAATTGCTCCCACGACCGTTGAACTCTAACGATGGTTCCGGAGTCCAACACTTGGCTCGATTCTACTCCGCAAGCTCGCTCCTAAGCGGGCTAGGAGTGGGTCGCCATTCGTAATTGCTCTCACGACCGTTGAACTCTAACGATGGTTCCAGAGTCCAACACTTGGCTCGATTCTACTCCGCAAGCTCGCTTCTAAGCGGGTTAGGAGTGGGTCGCCATTCGGAATTGCTCTCACGACCGTTGAACTCTAACGATGGTTCCGGAATCCAACACTTGGCTCGATTCTACTCCGCAAGCTTGCTTCTAAGCGGGCTAGGAGTGGGTCGCCATTCGGAATTGCTCCCACGACCGTTGAACTCTAACGATGGTTCCGGAGTCCAACACTTGGCTCGATTCTACTCCGCAAGCTCGCTTCTAAGCGGGCTAGGAGTGGGTCGCCATTTGGAATTGCTCCCACGACCGTTGAACTCTAACGATGGTTCCGGAGTCCAACACTTGGCTCGATTCTACTCTGCAAACTCGCTTCTAAGCGGGCTAGGAGTGGGTCGCCATTCGGAATTGCTCCCACAACCGTCGGACTACTCTCACGGTGGCCAGCGAGCCCACTATTAGGTTAGGCTTGGCCCATCTCGCAAGTTCACAAGATTAGGAGACCAAAGCGCTGCTCGGCACCACTGGCCGAGCGAGCAAGAGGTCGGCTCAGAGACCTCGGCGCGATGAACACAGTCACAAACAAAATGACTACACAAAGTTACAAAGGGCATGCGAGTTCGAAAAAGAAATGTTATTAATAATTGGGACACAGTACAAAGCGACTCTTCCGTACAACAAGGTCACAAGGCCTTAAAGTACAAAAATTACAATGCCGACCCACTACACTTCGGTGCGTCGACCTCGGCCGTCAGCTCGTCCCGCTCGGTCGTCAGTTTGGCCACCTCGGCCGCCAGTCCCTCTCCCTCCATCTGAAGCTCCGCCTCTACAGTCTGCAGGTGACAGATCTCGGAAAGCAGATCGTCCCTCTCCGCTGTTATTTTTGACAAATTGTGCCGAACACACTGGATCCGAAGAGTGTTGCTAAAGGCGGTCGCCGAACCTTCGTCCTCTTCTACGGGGGTCATCTCGGCGATCCTGCTCTCCAGATGCCGTATCTCGATGTCCCACTGATCTAGGACGAGCTGAAGATGGTTCCGCTCGCTTTGGGCTCGGTGCAATCCCAGCTCGACTTCGTAGAGCCGCTCTCGGCACCTCCCTAAGCATGGCCTCGTCCCCCCTGAGACAGCCTCGGCTCGAGGGTTGTCATCCGAGCGAGCAGGCTCGGCGTCTTCGGCCACCACCACAAGCTGAAAAGAAGAAGAGTCAAACAACAAAATTTCAAACACTGCCGAAGCCCAACACTTCAAGAATTTTCAATCAGACTTTCAAACTTTGAGTAAGTTGTCAGAGATCGGAAGTTACACAGAAGCAAAGCAAAGGTTTTTATTCAAATAAAGTAGCCCTACATACAACTAGACCGACGCTACAACAGAATTTTACAATAACTTAGAGAGACATAATACAACATGTTTAGCGCTTCTTCGGAAGGGGAACGCTCCGGTTCAAGGAAACCCGAGGTCGGCGATGCCTGACCTCCGAGCTCGACTCCAAACCAGCAAAGCGAGATCCCCCTTCGCCGCTAACTTTAACTGCAGCGCCAACTAAGGCGCCGCTAGACGAGACAGTTACACTACTCTGAGCGTCAGTAGGACTCCGCCTCACCGCAGGCAAACGAGTCGCAAGTTCGTAGAAAGTAATCCCTTTCTCGCTCTCTTCGCGAGTACACGACGTACTACGAACGTTGGCCCTCTCAGGCAGAGGCTTGAGCGACGCGATCTCTTCCTCCAGCTCGATAATCCTATATCTCAGAACATCATCCTTCGACGACATCTTCAAACGAGGAGGTCTTAACGAGCCCGCAACATCGGCACTATCGGTCGCAAGACGTCGATAATGTGTGACCTCGATCCCCCTGTCTATCGTAATCCTCCTAAGCTTATCGACCTTCGCCAACAACTTTTGGCGCTCGGATGACAACTTCTCCAACTCAGAGGCTAACTCCTCTTCTTTCGCCGAATGTTCTTTCTCCGTTACCTCCAAGTGACGTACCTCGGCCAAGAGCTCGCTATTCTTTTGCTCGGCAACCAAAAGCTCCCTGCGAAGCCCCACTGTCTCGCCTTCGAGACGAGAAGCTTGGGGTTGCTTCCGTAGTTGCTTCAACTCACGACAATACCCCCTCGCAGCCGCCTTTATCTCCTCTAGCTTCAAGAGCATATAAAACCGCCTCTCTCGGCTATGAGAAAGCGCTCGCTTCATCTCTTTTAGCTCCTTACGAAGATACGAAACCTCTGTGATCGGACCAAACTTCACCTGAAAAGCAAAGATAAATCCGAGGCCCAACACTTGGAGAAATTTTGCAACTAGTCAAACATAAAATCCGAGCTCCAACACTTGGAGAATTTTTGGCCAAACAAAAAGTGTTTTCATTCAACACTCAAAACGCATTACAAGAGCGGTAGCCAGTCTGCAGTCAGGCTTACACATAAAAAGAAAAAAAAAGAACTAAAGACGCAACCAAGTCAGGGGTCGACCTTTTTGTCTCTCGGATCTGCCGACCCCCCGACGATTCCCAAGTCCTCGTCCACGTCCTCGTCCTCGGAGCAGTCCTCCTCTTCATCTTCGGCCTTGGTCTTGCCCGTGCCTTTGACACCCTCGGTCTGTCCCTCGGGGCCGAGCATTACCGAAGGGAGCTCTTCCTTGCCGTCCACAGGGTCGTAGAAGTGGTAGGAGGAGGTGTCGAACCCCGGGTTCCGAGCTGCGATATGAAGCAGGGCTCGGCCGTATGCATCCTCCATGTTCTTGAACATGTGCTCCTCGGCCTCTTGCTGGATAGCCCTCTTCGCCTTCGCCACCTTCGACTGGTGCTTCGCCCTGATGTCTCCTTCCGAGCTTTCTCCGCCTCCGACCGGGCTTTGTCCAGCTCCTCCTTAAGCTCAGCATTCTCCTTCTCCGAGGCCTCGAGCTTGGCTGTCTCGTCCTTCGACCGCTGAATGGCTTTGGCCAGCTTCGCCTCCAACCCTGCCACCTCGGCACTGCGTTTTTTCGAGAGGAGTTGCTCAGCATCGAGCAGCTTCACAGCTTTTGCACGCTCCAACCTCTCCCGGTCGTACTGCGCGGTCAGCTCTTGTCCTTTGCTCGCGAACTCTTCGAGCAAGAAGTTGAAGTGGCAGAGGGTCTGAAAAGAGAACAAACAGTTAAGGTCCGGACCTAGAAACTTAGAAAATTTCGGAAAAAAAGCTTCAAGAAGAAAGTGTTCGGTCCACTTACCGACATCGTGTTCCGAGCAATTTGCATTGTGGCGTCCCCGACCTCCCTGGACTTAAGCGCCGCTCGGTCCTTTGGGGTCGGCAGGTGCTTCACCGCCTGCATACAAATGTTGCCGTCCCCCAAAAAACCGTCGACCTTCATTACTTGCCAGTCGGGAACGAAGATCTGCTTGTGCCCCTCGGTCAGAATTTTCTCCGCTTCGGTAGTGAGGGGCGGAACTTGGAGGGATAACACCTTGCTCACGTTGAACATGCCGCTCGACGAGCCGGGAGCATCAGTCTTCACCGGTGGAGTCGGCGCATCCGTGGAAGGGAGATCGGAGGCCGCGACCTGGTCGTGCTCGGGATCGGCTTCCAGGAACTCGACCACCGGCAGGTCGGCTGTCTTTGGAACGGAAGGTATCTTCGGTGCTCGGCCGCCCTGAGGCCCCGTCGAAGGTCTCCTTCTTCTTCGCCTCCTGCTCCCTAGCCACCTTGGCCTTCGCCATCAACGCCCTATAGTCCATCTTGGAAGACTCTGCACAAACCGAATGAAAAAACTTAGAAAAATTTTCAAGAACTTCAAGCAAAAAAGTAAAAATACCAGAAGCGTACTGGGGTCGATCGGACTGAGACCCCCTCAGAACAAAGCCTCCTCGGTAATGTCTTTCCAACTTAGCATCGGCAGGCCGAGGAGTTTCTTGAGGACTTCTGTCTCCTCGTCACTCAGCACCGGCTCCTTCTTCGCTCGCTTGGGCAGGCCTTCCCTCGACCAAGCTATCGGAATTGCCCAGGGTTCGGGAGCTCGGACAATGAAATACTTCTCTTTCAAATGCTTGATCGAGTCCGGGTTCTCGATCAACTTCACGCCTGTCTGCGGCGAAAGGTAGAACCTCTGCTCATTCCTGTTCGGCTGACATGGGCGGTAGAGGCTCCGAAGGAGGAACAGACTTGGCTCGGTGCCGATCTCTTGACACTGAAGAACAAATGCCAAAACGTGCCTCCAAGTGTTCGGCATCAGCTGGGCGGGGCACAGGCCGTACCAATTGAGGACCTCGGCAATGAACGGATGCAGTGGAAAGTGAAGCCCGGCGGCCAAGGAGTCGACCGGAAAAACGCACGCGTCGGCCGAAGACGACGTGCAGGCTCGGAAACCAGGCCCCGGGAGGAGCAGCCCATACTCGGTAGGGATTTGGAATCCAGTTCGGATCCGTTGCAGATCAGCCTCAGTAAGGACCGAAGAGATATGGTCCACCTCAGACATCTCTCTCGGCTCGTTCTCCTCTACGGACTTGGCGGTGCCCTGCATCACCTTCTCCAGCATCTCTTCGGAGTAGCTCCATACTCCCCCAATGCTCGACAGAACGATCGGCTGTCGACCGAACTCCCCTGCCGTCTTTGGCTGCTCTATGCCGTCACGACTCCCTTACCCTTCTGGGAGATCGCTGCAACATCCTGGGGTAGCTCGGCGACCTCCCCACTCTTACTCGGCCAGACCACGGTCTGCTCGGTCGGCTCCACCACCTCCTTCTCTTTACCCGCTCGGCTCAGACTCGGTCCGAGGCGGGGGTCTCATCCGAAGAAGTAATCTTAACCATTTTTTCTAAAGAGAGAGGAAAGAGACTGACCTTGAAGTGACAGTTACGGCTAGAAAAGTTCGCCGGAGCAAAGAAACGCCTTGCCGCGACAGCTAGCAGCGCCACCCAGGAGCTAAAAACTTCGATGGTGAAAAGTAAAAACTTGAGAGAGAAAGTAAAGTGAATAATGAGATTTGGTGTGGGGGAGTGAAGATTTATAGTAAAAGAAAAAGTCTCTTGGGCTTCCTAACTAAAGGGCGCGACTCTTGAGCGGCTTTAGAAGCGTTACGAAAGCCCGAACGACTTTGTACCCGAGCAGCAACGGTTAGCAAAAATGCAAAATGTTTCGATACAAGTCAAATAGCTCGGCACACACGAGATCAAAATCCGAGCGACGTGCGATCCGAACCCAACATCAAAGAGCCCGGTCGGCTACCGAACAAGAGCCCATCTCGAGATTCGTGCCACCATCCACCGGCTCAGATCGTGCCACACCGCCCGGATGAAGCACTTCGGAACCGGACCCCCCGCATCTGTCCCAGGAAGCAGGAGAAAATTTGGATTAAAATTTTTAAGGCACCCGCCCTCGGCGAGCGCCCCAGGCCCCAGGACTCGGTCGGTTCCCCTCTCACCCATGAGCAACTCGAGGCTTACGGCCTCGGAAGCCGAAACCACGAATCGTTCAAGGGTGGGAGAAAAACCACCATCGCGTGAGGCCCAGTCAGAAGGCAGATCGGACCACCTCCCATCTCTAGCTCCTTCGGGCTGACAACCATCAGAAGCCGTCAGCCCGGAAAGAAGATAGAGATCGGAGAAGCCCAATCCGTCCGAGGCACCTTGTCCCCCGGGTCCGGACTCCGGTCGTCACCCCTTCTGCCCTGATCTCCCCTGGACCTGACATCCGCATCAGGGCCGTCAGAGTCAGGAGAAGATCACGGCGGAAGAGTGACCACCCATCCGACGTTCTCAGGGTTAGAATTTTTCAAAAAATAGGCATTCACCCAAGGCAGACACCTCGGATGGTCGATGAACCACCATTGCTGTGATCGAAACTACAGGAGGAGTGGGGTATTTATAACTTCCTCCTGAGGACCAGCCATTATGGCCCTCGGGAGGCCAAGCGACGGAAGCCCAGCAGCCACGCCTAGGGAGCTGAAGCGCCACGCATTAATTAGAGGACGCCATTCTTAATGACCCCGGGAAGTTGGAACGCCGCACAAATCCTGGGGCGCCATTAATGCTCTTGGGAATTGGGCCCGTCTCGAGATTCGCGCCACCATCCAACGGCTCAGATCGCGCCACCACGCTCGGACTGCCGAACCCTTAGACCTCCGGTCGGCTAACCGAGCAAGTGCCCATCCGAGCCCCAAAACGGAGAAAATTCACTTTCTCCTCAACATTCGTGTAAGATCTCGATCAGACGGCCCAGATCTTGCCAGCGTCGCTAAACGACAAGATAGCATTTTCTTGGGAACTGAGTCGTCTCGAGATTCGTGCCATCATCCAATGGCCCAGATCTTGCCAGCGTCACTAGACGACAAGATAGCGTTCTCTTGGGAACTGGGCCCGTCTCGAGATTCGTGCTACCATCCAATGGCTCAGATCGTGCCACCACGCTCGGACTGCCGAACCCTTAGACCTCTGGTCGACTAACCGAGCAAGTGCCCATCTGAGCCCCAAAACGGAGAAAATTCACTTTCTCCTTAACATTCGTGTAAGATCTCGATCAGACGGCCCAGATCTTGCCAGCGTCGCTAAACGACAAGATAGCATTTTCTTGGGAAACGAGCCGTCTCGAGATTCGTGCCATCATCCAATGGCCCAGATCTTGCCAGCGTCGCTAGACGACAAGATAGCGTTCTCTTGGGAACTGGGCCCGTCTCGAGATTCGTGCCACCATCCAATGGCTCAGATCGCGCCACCACGCTCGGACTGCCGAACCCTTAGACCTCCAGTCGGCTAACCGAGCAAGTGCCCATCCGAGCCCCAAAACGGAGAAAATTCACTTTCTCCTCAACATTCGTGTAAGATCTCGATCCAACGGCCCAGATCTTGCCAGCGATGCTAGACGACAAGATAGCGTTCTCTTGGGAGCTGAGCCCGTCTCGAGATTCGTGCCACCATCAAATGGCTCAGATCGTGCCACGTCACTCGGACAGCCGAACCCTTAGACCCCGGTCGGCAAACCGAGCAAGTGCCCATCCGAGCTCCAAAACAGAGAAAAAAGGTGCCGAGCGACCACGACCGTTGGATCTCCCAGAAATTCGCGCTTCTGGTGATGAACGTTCCAGATCGTGCCACATGCGCTAAACGACAAGATAGCGTTTTCTTAGGAACTGAGCCTGTCTCGATATTCGTGCCACCATCCGACGGCTCAGATCGTGCCACGTCGCTCGGACAGCCGAACCCTTAGACCCCCGGTCGGCCAACCGAGCAGGTGCCCATCCGAACTCCAAAAGCGAGAAAATGGCTGCCGAGCGACTACAACCACCAGATCTCTCAGAAATTCGCGCTCGCCCGAGATCAACGGTCCAGATCAAGCCACGCCATAAATAGGTATTAAAAATCAGTTTTTATTTATTTTAATCGTTTTATTTATTTAAAAATTGCGAAAAAATTACTAAAAAATCGGGAAAATTAACTAGAAATTCTAGAAAATAATTATAAATTCGGGAGAATATTTTTGAGCCCCTGAACGAACAATTATTGCCTAGAATGTATTGTTAAGGCCCCCGAATGACTGGTTAACACATCACAAAATTAAATAGATAATCCGAAAAAAATAGATAAAAACCGTCGAATATTCAACATGGCTTCAGAACAGCTTGCAGCTTCAAAAATCACCTCACTACCCCCTTCGAGATTCAAAACCCTCCATTCGGACTCCGATACAACTCCACTAGCCACTGAAACAATTAAACTACTCCTCAAGAGCGTCGGAGGGTGCGTCGCCGGGATTAACCCCGGTGTTTTGCACTTCCTTGCAGGTGAACGGCGGGAGTCAGCAGCCCAATTCCGACGAACAGGCTTGGATTCGCTATTCAGGTTTTTCCACGAACCCACAAATTCTATCTGTTTACCCCCACACCAGATTCAGCGGTAACAATCTCCAACTAACAGGAATTCATATCTCTATGCAAATTTAATTAATTGAAGACTCATTAAAATCTATGGATTTCTTTATAGTCACATCAATCGCAGTAAATCATTTCTAATTTCGCTCAATCAATGGTGTTTAATTCTATAGTTCTAAATCACAAATTATCTCTCGGTCTCTCCATGATCCAATAAATCATACAAAAATTATCCAAACAATTGTAAGCATTAAAAACAAAAATTAAACATACAACCATAAAAAAATAGAAAAATAATCCGCAATTAAAATTGTGTTCACAAAATTAGGCTACATCAAAGCCCAGAAATAACAAATTTAGTTCATAATAAATTTACAACTAACAAACATAGAATTTGATTACATAATAAAATTAGAAAAAGAGAAAAGAGAAAAAAAATTATGTTTTGTTGCCGAAAATCCAAGTCGAAATGCCTCGAATTTCGCGCTCAACAGTGCCTCTCTCTCTCCTTTCTCTACCTTCGTTTTCCGCGCCACCCACACAGTGCCCATGTCAGCACCCCCTTCTCCTCTCTCCTCTTTCTCTGGTTTCGTTCTGCAGCTTCTCTTTAAATTTTCTTTTTTTCTTCCTTCAGGTCCCGCCGCCAACCTACTTCCCTCTCTGCCTTGGATTTCGAGCCGCCCAACCACAGAAACCCCCTTGTTTTTTTCTTCACACCTCCTGCTCTCTTTATATAGGGGTAGGTGTAGAGTTTTAATTAGATTAATTAACTAGGATTAGATTAATTAATTAATATATGATTAAGATTAATCTTTTAATTAATTAACTAACTAATCCAATCTCAAAACCAATTCAATCAGTACTCTTTCATTCTTTTCTTTTTCTTTTTCTTTTTTTTCTTTTACAAAGTTCCACTCCACCTCGTACTTGACCGATATATTTTTTTATTGATTCTTCCATGGGCCAATTCGTAAAAACTTGTATTTTGGTGGCTAAATTTTGAAATATTCATCCTTATTTTCTTCCATGATTTCACGCAAAAGGCCCACTTTTTGCACTTATCCATCTCATTCCTACAAAATCAAACAAATAAATAATATTGCGTAGAAATACGATAAATTTTATAGAAATAAACTAGAACATGCAATTTAATGCATAAAAGGGTAATAAAAATTGTGTATAAAATTCTACTCATCAAATACCCCCAAACATAAGATTTTGCATGTCCTCGAGCAAAATGTAAACTCATAAATCAATGAATAATCATCATAAGTAGGCTAAACTCATCACGCTAGGAGGTCTTATCATGCAAGCATCAAAATTTTAACTTAAAACATAAACAATAGCAAAATAAAGGAATACTAGGTATACTCACTTACTCCAGTGCAATTATTCATTCATAATTCCTAACCCAATCATATTTGTCATGCAATTAATGTAATTATATAATGTAACAACTCCATATGTGATCACCCTCTTCTCACTATTACAAATTGAGTAGCAAACTAGAGTTTTTTTTTCCTCTCTCTAAGTAGTCACTTGCCTTTTGATGCGAATGCAGACATTTGTGATAAATTCACCCGGTTACTCAACAAGTCACAAACTTAGAGTGCTTTTGCATACTCATATTTCAACTAGTTGCCGTTTGACGTAAAAGTAAAAATTGGTGATGAATACCCCTAGTTACTAAGCAACTCAAAATATTGGAGTAGATAAAACTTTATTCATTCAATTATTTAATTATTATCACTCCATTTACTTGAACTCTATTTAGGACTAGTTCAAAGGGGATAATCACAAGAAAATACATCACATTTTTTCTTTTATGTATAATCATATGACTCTCACAATTGTGTAAGGAATTTAGAAATTAAATAATCCTAAAGTAAATAGGTATGCTAAGCTTGCTTTATAAGCCATTGTCTATCCTAAAAAAATTATTTCAATACTTTAGCACAATAAAGAACTCAAAAGTGTAATGGTGAGCCCAATTGCAGTACTTTTTTTTGTTTTTCTTTTCAAATATATATAAAATATAACAAAATTGTACCCCTTTCCCCAAACTTGAATATCACATTGTCCTCAATGGGCAAGGAAATATAAAAACAAAAATAATGTGAAAAGTTCAGAATTTCTCCCTTGATTCGTGTAAAAATTATGGACGCACAACGTTTATTGTTTCGGTGATATCTGGAGTTGTAGATGTCCAAATTGCCTGATTCTTTGATAGTGGAAAGCTAAGAGAATTTCCTACGATCGCTCTTTGAAACACTTTTCCAGATTCTGACTTCATCCTGCTAAAAAACAGCCATCAATATAGGTGTAGAAAATAGCTCCGCCCAGTGACTTCCAAACTGATTCAATCCTAAATAAATCAAAAATTAAAATAAACTAAAAGAAAAAGAAAATCTAAATGCAGTAAAAGAAACCATGGGTTGCCTCCCAAGAAGCACTAAGTTTTAAGTCTTCAGCCAGACATGGTAGCTGAGATGGTTATGTGACGCCAAGATCCAACAACATACGAGCCTCTTTTTCAATAATTCTTTTCATGTGTGAATTAGGATCAAGCTCGAGTTTGAGTCATTTCTTTCTTGAAGATGGAGTCTTTGATACCCTACCTTTTTGAATTTCAGCTGAGAAAATGGATGAATAGATGGTGCAGCATCCAAATATATAACATATTCAAAAATATTTTCTTTCTCAGATTCAAGAGTTGCTGAATTTATTAGGCATACTTCGATTGGTAACTTTTCACTTTCAACCTTATATTTCTCGCCCATAGTTAAATCAATTTCGCTTACTTGAAAAGATGACTGGTCTTCGGTAGGAAACTTCATGGATTTAAAGACATCAAACGTTACTTGCTCATCCTCAACCCTCAAAATATGTGTTCCTTGTTGGACATCAATCAAAACTCTCCCCGTAGCTAGAAAGGGTCTCCCCAAAATCAAAGGGAATTGTTCATCTTCCTCCATGTCAAGCACAAGAAAATCAGCGGGAAATATGAACTTGTCTACTTTCACCAAAACATCCTCAATTACTCCTCTTGGGTACTTAATAAATCTGTCCGCCAATTGCAATGAGATTGTTGTGGGTTTTGCTTCTCCAGTACCTAATTTCCTGAAAACAGAATAAGGCATAAGATTAATACTTGCTCCTAAATCACATAATGCTTTATCAAAATAAGAGTTTTCAAAAGTGGAAGGAATTGTAAAACTCCCTGGATCTTTAAGTTTAGGAGGCAGCTTCTTTTGTAAAATTGCACTACTCCATTCAGTTAGCATCACCTTCTCATTTTCCTCTAATTTTTGCTTGTTTGATAAAATATCCTTAAAAAATTTATCATATTTAGGCATTTGTTCCAAAACTTCAATAAGAGGAATATTAATATGCAATTTCTTAAAAAATATTTAAAATTTTAGAAAATTGATTTTCAAGATTATTCTTTTTAAGTCTTAACTGAAAAGGAATAAGTGAATCATGAGGTGAATTAGGATAAGTGTCGGAATTAAACTCTCCTGAAATTGTTTGGTTTGAAACTCCTTTATCCTTCTTAGAATGGTGATTGGCCATCTGCTTCGTTTGTTCCTCCACAATTTGCTTGATCCCACTTTGCTTTTCAACCCCATTTTGCTCGGCATTTTGGGTCTGTGCCTGCTCAATTGTTGTCCCGCTTCTTAGTGTTATTGCTTTGACATGTACCTCGGGATTTGTTACGGTGTTACTGGGTACGGTTCCTGCTGGTTTTTCTGTAAAAATATTTGAAATTTGACCAATTTGAGCCTCAAGATTGTGAATTAAAGTTGTATTATTTTGTATCACCAAATCTGTCTTTTGCATGTACTGCATGAACATCTCCTTAAGTGTCGGCTTCTTTTCTTGTTGTTGAAAATTTTGTTGTGGTCTAGCTCCTCCTTGATTGTTGTTCTAAGAAAAGTTGGGATGATTTCTCCATCCTGGATTGTATGTGTTTGCATAAGGATTGTTTTGCTTTGGAAAGTTTGACACAAAATTTGCTTGCTCGGCATTTGATTGAGGAAAAGGGTTCCCCACTTGGCAATCTGCACTTTAATGATTTCCTGCACAAAGATCACAAATCATATTAGTTTGAATAGCATTAACATTCATATTACCTATTTGTTTAGATAAAATATCAATTTTTGCAGTTAAAGTAGTAATAGGATCAAGTTCAAAAACTCCAGCCACTTTTCTTGACATTGCTCTTTCTGAAGACCACTGGTAATTATTAGATGTCATCTCCTCTAAAAGCTCATATGCTACTTCATGAGTTTTGGTCATAAGTGCACCTCCAGCTGCTGCGTCAACCGTAGATCGATTTGTAATTCCCAACCCAGTATAGAATATTTGAATTGGCAGCCATTTCGGTAATTCATGATCAGGACACTTCCTCAATAACTCTTTGTACCTCTCTCATGCATCATATAAAGACTCAGTTTCAAATTGAGTGAATGTGGTAATATCATTTCTTAGCTTCGTTGTTTTTGCCGATGGAAAATACTTAGCTAGAAATTTTTGTGCAATTCCCTCCTAAGTAGTAATAACATCCGGTGGTAGAAAATTTAGCCAAGCCTTCTCTTTATGCTTTAGTGAAAAAGGAAAGAGTCTCAATCGAATTGCATCATCTGATACTCAATTGAGCTTGAAAGTGTCACAAATTTCTAGAAAGTTTGCAATGTGAACATAAGTATCCTCGTACGATAGTCCCCAAAATTGAACAGTCTGTTGAATCATTTGAATAATCGCCGATTTAATCTCAAAATTGTTAGCTTGTATAATAGGCATCTTTATGCTTGATGTTGCTCCATTAAGTGTGGGCATAGAATAATCTCTCAAAGCCTTGTTTTCCTTATCGTTTGCCATTGTGATACACTTGTATGTCCTGAAATATAGCTATTAAATAAATAGAAAAACTAGAAATAAAAAATTAATTAAAAAATAAGAAAAATAAGAAAAATTCAAATTAGTAACAATCTAGCAATTATCAATATCAATAAAAGAATAATTAGTCCCCGGCAATGGCTCCAAAAACTCAATGTGAATTATTTGCAAGTGTGCAAAATCACAACAAGTAGTATAGATAAGTGAACAGAGTGTCAAATCCATAAGGACTAATTATTTTATCGGGTACCAAAATTACTAGATTAACTACTATTTGAAAAATCGAAAAGATGATAAAAAAATAGAAACTAAATTAAATTAATCTAAATGAAAGAAATAAACTAATTGAAATGAAAGGAATCCGAAATTTGGTTGTTTGTTGTTGGCAAAACAAATTCTAAGGCTCTTGATTTCACCTAGTTTATCCCACATAATTCATAATTCCATGTAACAACAAATTTTACTTTTCCAAGTTGTGGACCAAAATCCCTAATTATTCAATGTTTTCTCTCGAACAACATCAAAAATATCTTCAACTAACAGTTTTTTATATCTCTATGCAAATTTAAATAATTGAAGACTCATTAAATTCTATGGATTTCTTTATAATCACATCAAGAGCGGTAAATCACCAATAATTTCGCTCAATCAATGGTATTTAATTCAATAGTTCTAAATTACAAATTACCTCTCGGTAATTCTATAGTTTTCGTATGATCCAATAAATCATACAAAAACTGTCCAAACAATTGTAAGCATTAAGAATAAAAACTAAACCCACAACAATGGAAAAATAGAAAAATAATATGCAATTAAAATTGTGGTCTCAAAACTAGGCTACATCAAAGCCCTAAAATAACAAATTTAGCTCATAATAAATTTGTAACTAACAAACATAGAATTTTATTGCATAATAAAATTAGAAAAAGAGAAAAGAGAAAGAAAAAAAAACTCTATATTGTTACCGAAAATCCAAGTCGAAACGCCTCGAATTTCGCGCTCAACAGTGCCTCTGTCTCTCTCCTCTCTTCCTTCGTTTTCCGTGCCACCCACACAGTGTAACGCCCCCGATCCCCGTTACAGGACATCCGTGACATCACCAGAATCTTTTCCTTCAAATGCATCTCAACACAGTAAATAACACGGAAATTTAAAAACTTTTATTGCCAAATAGAATCATTACATCAATAATTACAACCATTATCATGTTCTTGAACAAGGAATACAAATTAAATAAACTTATTACAACTGATTACAAAGAAATTCAGACTCCTCTTGCAAAGCTATCATGTATCTTCCAGATCGGCAATCGATTTGTCACTGCTGAAATTCTGCTGAGTGGACTATCTGCCTCCCTGGGACTTGCCTCTCAGCCTGAGCCTTTTGCTGCGTGATCCTAATATTTCTGCACCCACTCGAATGGTAGACATGTATGCCACTCCACTTGGATGCCCTGCTGGTTTCGGCTCTCCTGCCCTCTCGACCCGGTATCCAGTACTTAATTAAGTGGGCACCTCAGTAATTCTACTGACACAATGCTGATAAGAAAATAGCGATCTCCAACTATCACACCTGTAATTCATCTTGAATGGAAAAGAAACGTGTATCCTGATTTCCTAGTGTCCGTGTATGCCATGACCTAAAATCTAATACAAAAATACAGAGTACAGAACAGATGCACTTAATCTAATGTCAGTAAGACTCTGGACACACATGCATTTCATACTACATATGTCCTATATCAAGCCATTTCTCCAGTTTCAGTGATTCGAACCATCGCCATGCAATGCATTCTATTATTATACACTTCATGTTTCTGATAGTACAACATGATTGAGGAGGTATATAAAAAGAAATAATTCGGGGAGCTATCCCATTGTCACAAATAATTATTGCATCGGACCATCCTCAAAAGCCGTGACGAACTTACAGAAATACTACTGCATATCTATGGCACCGAAGATCCATGGGACAACATCCCCGTGGTCCGTTCGTGTCCACACAACATAAGAACATGACGGCCTCGAAGGTCTAAAACCCCCTATCCGACAGGAAGCTCCCGTTCTTACCACGGCACTTCAGGAATCAACAGTGCGAGATACACACCGCAGCATGTATCCCTAATGACAGGAAGAGACAACCCTGATCATCACCACCTAGTGCTAACTCTCACAACGAGTCGGATTATAGGAAATCACCTCTAACACAATTTCGGTCTTCAAGCGACCAGTAAAGGAAACTTAATAAAATACAGTTTACTGAAAATATGCTACCACTCAAATCATACATGGTGTCACATCCAACAATGCTGAGCCAAACAGGTCTGTCAAAATAACAATTAATCACGGGAATTGCACTTATCGATTCCCAATACCTTCACAGGTCATCGACCATACCCCCAGCCCGTTACTCTCAGCGAGTAGTCTAACAGTGCCCAAAAGATGCACATAATTTGTGAATAAATGTAAATACATACAACCACCAATACTTGACCATTGACACCCATGCCTCAAAACACCAGTCACAAATCAACCATGTAGCCATCTGTTGCCGCTAAATTCGGTGTGGGGGCAAACAGACAGTATTTGTGAGTTCGTGGAAAACCTGAATAGAAAACACCTAACCTGTTCCGCCGGAGCTTGACCGTTGACTCCCGCCGTTCACCTGCAAGGAAGTGCGAGACACCGGGGTTGATCCCGGCGACGCACCCTCCGACGCTCAAGTCAGTAACCAGAAATGATTATGAAAGAGCGTTTAACTAGAAAAAAATTGATTACCTCTTAATGGAGATGGGTGTGGGGTATTTATAGTCGCCGTTGGGATCAGATAAGGAATGTGATTCCTATGATCTGATAAGGCATAAAATCCTCGTAATCAGATTAGGAATGTAATCCCTTAATCCCGGTGAAAAGATAGATGTGAATCAGAGTCGTTGATTAGGATTAATCAGAAACCCTAATTCTATCTTTTCTGGACTGGGTGTGTTTCTGGTTGGGACCCGTACCCAGTTGAGGTGGATCCGTTCGTGGGTTATTGGATCTGTGAGAAGGAGACCCAATACCCGTTTCGGACCCATTTGTATGTGAAATTACCGTTTTACCCCTGAGCTTTAAGATTCGTGTCCGATGTGAACGGTCCCGATTTAATCCTATTTTTAGCCATATCACGAGCCCCCCACTCCCGAAGACTGAGTTTGATCAGCCTTTGAGGAGTAGTTTTACTGTTTTAATGGCGTACGGGATTTTATCGGTGTTCTTAAGGGAGTTTGGAATCTTGCTCGGGGTGTAACAGTGTTATTATGGGCTTGTAAAATGCCCAAAAATATTCTCAGAATTTTCTGGATTTTTGGTGATTTTTCTGAATTTTTTCTCATTTTTTTGAATTTTTTATTCATTCTCCGAATTAAATAATTAATTATCAAAAATATTAATTAATTATTCTAATTTAATAATTATTTTTTCAGAATTTAAAAATAATTTTTTCTGAATTAATAATTATTTTTAGAATTTTTAATTAATTTTTTCGATTTTTTTATTATTTTTTCGGATTTTTTAAATAAAAAAACAATTAAATAAATAAATAAATAATTTAAATATTACCTGGACACGTGGCAGATTTCTGGCCGTCCATCATGACCAGATGAGCACGCATCGTGAGGCAGATCGCGATCTGGACATGTGGCGAGTTTCTGGCCGTCCATCATGATCAGATCTGCGCGCATCGTGAGGCAGATCACGATCGGGACACGTGGCGCGTTTCTGAGCGTCGATCGTGTCGCGACGCGAATTTTGAGACGATCGGACGGATCGTGTTGGTCGGTCACTTTTTTCTCAATTTACAGCATCGGTAACCCGGTACCTCGGCTCGGCGCGTCGGCGAAGATGCCTCGGTTCGGCTAGATGCCACGTGGCAGTGCCACGTCACTTTTTTTTTTTTTTTTTTTTTGCTTCGCTTCGCTTCGCTTCTCCTTCTCGCTGCTTCTTTTCTTCTTCGTCTTGTTTCTTTCTCCCCTCTCGACTTCGTCAGCTCTCCCCCGACCTCGTCCCCTCTCCTCCATCTTTCTTCGCGTCCTTCTTCTCTTTCTCTCTTCTTTTTCGTCTCGGCGTGGAAGGCAGTTCCGACGAAGGAGCTTGGAGCTCGACGAAGAGAAGAGAGCTCGACGGTGGAGCTTGGAGAGGTGATTGGTTTGGCTCGGCGATGGAGGGAGCTCGGCGAGAGTGGGAGCTCGAAGTCGGCGTTGCTCGGAGTTCGGGGCTCATCTAGAGGAAAAGCTCGGCGAAGAGACCGGAGTTGGTGAAGAAGGGGAGTTTGGAGCTTCGGTTCGATGGGTTCGGCGAGGAGAGGGTTCGACGTGGAGCTCGGAGAGAGGGAGAGCTCGGCAGCGAAGCTCGGCATGAATGGAGTTCGGCAAGGCAAGAGCTTCGGCGAAGTGGTCGACGAGTGGAAGTTAGCTTGACGATGGGAGACGAAGCTTCGGCGGAGCTTTGCCGAGGAAGAAGGCTGAGCTCGGAGGTTGAGAGGAGTTTGGAGAAGCGAAGCTTGGTACTGTGGAGAACTGGGTTCGACGAGGAGCTCGAAGACCGGCCATGGCGGAGCTTGGGGAGAGAGCTGCGCATGGGGAGGTCGGTAGTGGTCGAGCTCTGCTCTGTGGGCTCGATGGTCGAGCTTCGGCCATGGCGGGGCATTTGAGAACTTCGCCGAAGGAGGAGGGAGCTCGGTGAGGCTCGTCGGCAGTGGTGGAGAAGAAGGTCAGTACTGGAGCTCGCGGTCGGGAGCTCGGCAATGGAGTCGAGGTCGGCAGAACTTGGTGATGGCGTTGGGTTCGGCTCGTCACTTGGCTCGGAGCTCGGCCACGGAAGCGGCCGAAGCTTCGACGAAGGGGCTCGTTGTGTGAAGGAGGGAGAGCTCGGCACAATAGCAGACGTTGGAGATGAACGAGCTCCTCTACGGAGGGAGGGGTCGGTGGTGTGAGGAAGAGGAGTTTGAGTTTTCTCTTCAGTTGGTTTGGTTTTGGCGCCAGGAGTGTGGAGAAGGAGATGTGAACGAAGTGGGTCGGGTTCGGATCCCCTAACGGGTCGACCCGGCCCCCGTGCCACACCGTTTTTTTTTTTTTGAGCTCCTCGGATCTGCTTCTTGCTCGGCCAATCCGAGCACGGATTTTGAGGAGATTTTTTGCCACTTTGCGGTTCGGTAGTTCGGTAGCTCGGATTTGAGATCCGAGCTACGTGGCTCAATCTGGACGGTTGATCACGATCGTGGCGCGAATCACGAGACAAGAGGCACGAGTTTCGAGAAAACGTTATCTTGTCGTTTTGTGGTGATGTGGCGAGATCTGAGCCGTTCATCATGTTTTAGCGCAAATTTTGAGACGATCCGACGGTGATATGAGATCGGTCGAATTTTTCTCCATATACGAGGGTCGGTACCCCGGCACCTCGGATCGGCACCTCGGATCCTCTCTGGGAGCATCTGGTTTGCTCGGCAAATGAGTCTGGTTCGGCAGATCCGAACACGGATTTTGAGGAGAATTTTTTCCCACTTTGCTGTTCGGTAGGTCGGTAGCTCTTCTGAGAAGAAAGAGGAAGGGGAGGAGAGGCATTTGGGTTCTCTCCTCTGCCTTGTTCTTTCGTACAGTGGAGAAGAGGAGAAGAGGAGAATAGGAGAAGAGGAAGGGGAGGAGAGGCATTTGGGTTCTCTCTTCTGTCTTGTTCTTCCGCACAATGGAGAAGAGGAGAAGAGGAAGGGGAGGAGAGGCAATTGGGTTCTCTCCTCTGCCGTGTTCTTCCGCACAGCGGAGAAGAGGAGAAGTGGAAGGGGAGAAGAGGCATTTGGGTTCTCTCCTCTGCCTTGTATTTCCGCACAGTGGAGAAGGGGAGAAGAGGAAGGGGAGGAGAGACAATTGGGTTCTCTCATTTGCCTTGTTCTTCCGCACAGCGGAGAAGAGAAGAAGTGGAAGGGGAGAAGAGGCATTTGGGTTCTCTCCTCTGCCTTGTATTTCCGCACAGTGGAGAAGGGGAGAAGAGGAAGGGGAGGAGAGACAATTGGGTTCTCTCATTTGCCTTGTTCTTCCGCACATTGGAGAAGAGAAGTGTTGGGGAAGAAGGAGAAGAATGAAGGAGCTAAGAAGGGTATGGGTCGGACCGTGGGTATCGGATCAGACCCCGACCGTTAGCCTCTTTTTCTTTCTTCCTCTTCATCTGCTTGCTTTGTTCGGCGAATCCAAGCACGGATTTTGAGGCACATTTTCGCCGCTCCGCAGGTTGGTAGATTGGCAGATCCAGGCTACGCAGCTCGATCTGGACGGTTGATCACGATCGTGGCGCGAATCATGAGACAAGAGGCACGAGTTTCGAGAAAACGTTATCTTGTCGTTTTGTGGTGTCGTGGCGCAATCTGATCCGTCCATCACGCTTGAGTGCGAATTTGGAGATGATCTAACGGTGAGATCGCCTCAGGACGATTTTTTGCCATATACGAGGGTCGGTACCCCGGTAACTCGGCTCGGCGCATCAGGGCTGTTTGGCCGAGGTGCTGAGTTGGCTGTTTTGAGAGGAACGTTTCTTGGGGGTTCCATCCTTCCGTTCCTAGTAGATCGGAGAAGAGGAGAAGAGGAAGGGGAGGAGAGGCATTTGGGTTCTCTCCTCTGCCTTGTTCTCTCGCATAGTGGAGCAGCGGTGCTGGGAAGATCCTCGTAAGAGCCATGGGAAGACCCATTCTTTGAAGTGAGTGCAGGGAGCAACTCTAGGGGAGAGTTGTGCTCCAATCTCGTCGAGAAGAGCTATTTGAGAGACAAGTTTGAGGAGGAACTCTAGGAGAGAGTTGCTCTCCGATCTCGTCGAGAAGAGCTGACTGGAAGAGGAGTTTGAGGAGCAACTCTAGGAGAGTTTTTAGCTCCGAACTCGTTGGGAAGAGCTCCGCTTTGGAGGCAAGCGGAGTGAAGAGCTCGACTTGTAGAAGAGCCATCTGGAAGAGGAGTTTGAGGAGCAACTCTAGGAGAGTCTTTAGCTCCGAACTCGTTGGGAAGAGCTCCGCTTTGGAGGCGAGCGGAGTGAAGAGCTCGACTTGTGGAAGAGCCGACTGGAAGAGGAGTTTGAGGAGCAACTCTAGGAGAGAGTTTTAGCTCCGAACTCGTTTGAGAAGAGCTCCGCTTTGGAGGCGAGCGGAGTGAAGAGCTCGACTTGTAGAAGAGCCGACTGGAAGAGGAGTTTGAGGAGCAACTCTAGGAGAGAGTTTTAGCTCCGAACTCGTTTGAGAAGCGCTCCGCTTTGGAGGCGAGCAGAGCGGGGAGCTCGACTTGTAGAAGAGCTGACTGGAAGAGGAGCTTGAGGAGCAACCCTAGGAGAGAGTTCTAGCTCCGAACTCGTTTGAGAAGAGCTCCGCTTCGGATGCGAGCGGAGTGGGGAGCTCGATTTGGAGAAGAGCCATCTGGAAGAGGAGCTTGAGGAGCAACTCTAGGAGAGAGTTCTAGCTCCGAACTCGTTTGAGAAGAGCTCCGCTTCGGATGCGAGCGGAGTGGGGAGCTCGATTTGGAGAAGAGCCATCTGGAAGAGGAGCTTGAGAAGCAACTCTAGGAGAGAGTTCTAGCTCCGAACTCGTTTGAGAAGAGCTCCGCTTCGGATGCGAGCGGAGTGGGGAGCTCGATTTGTAGAAGAGCCATCAGGAAGAGGAGCTTGAGGAGCAACTCTAGGAGAGAGTCCTAGCTCCGAACTCATTTGAGAAGAGCTCCGCATCGGATGCGAGCGGAGTGGGGAGCTCGATTTGTAGAAGAGCCATCTGGAAGAGGAGCTTGAGAAGCAACTCTAGGAGAGAGTTCTAGCTCCGAACTCGTTTGAGAAGAGCTCCGCTTCGGATGCGAGCGGAGTGGGGAGCTCGATTTGTAGAAGAGCCATCTGGAAGAGGAGTTTGAGGAGCGACTCTAGGAGAGAGTTCTAGCTCCGAACTCGTTTGAGAAGAGCTCCGCTTCGGATGCGAGCAGAGTGGGGAGCTCGATTTGTAGAAGAGCCATCTGGAAGAGGAGCTTGAGAAGCAACTCTAGGAGAGAGTTCTAGCTCCGAACTCGTTTGAGAAGAGCTCCGCTTCGGATGCGAGCGGAGTGGGGAGCTCGATTTGTAGAAGAGCCATCTGGAAGAGGAGTTTGAGGAGCGACTCTAGGAGAGAGTTCTAGCTCCGAACTCGTTTGAGAAGGGCTCCGCTTCGGATGCGAGCGGAGTGGGGAGCTCGATTTGTAGAAGAGCCATCTGGAAGAGGAGCTTGAGAAGCAACTCTAGGAGAGAGTTCTAGCTCCGAACTCGTTTGAGAAGAGCTCCGCTTCGGATGCGAGCGGAGTGGGGAGCTCGATTTGTAGAAGAGCCATCTGGAAGAGGAGTTTGAGAAGCAATTGTAGGAGAGAGTTCTAGCTCCGAACTCGTTTGAGAAGAGCTCCGCTTCGGATGCGAGCGGAGTGGGGAGCTCGATTTGTAGAAGAGCCATCAGGAAGAGGAGCTTGAGGAGCAACTCTAGGAGAGAGTTCTAGCTCCGAATTCGTTGGGAAGAGCTCCGCTTTGGAGGCGAGCGGAGTGGGGAGCTCGATTTGTAGAAGAGCCATCTGGACGGTTGATCACGATCGTGGCGCGAATCACGAGACAAGAGGCACGAGTTTCGCGAAAACGTTATCTTGTCGTTTTGTGGTGACGTAGCGCGATCTGATCCGTCCATCACGATTGGGTGCGAATTTTGAGATGATCTAACGGCGAAATCGCCTCGGGACGATTTTTTGCCATAAACGAGGGTCGGTACCCCGGTACCTCGGCTCGGAGACTCAGTGCTGTTGGCCGAGGCGCTGAGGCGTTTTGGAGGAAGTGTTCCTTGAAGATTCCGCCCCTCCGTGCTCAGTGGCTCGGCCGTTCGTCTGAGCTGTTCGGTAGCTCGGCTGTTCGGATGGCTCGAGCGTGAGGAGAAGCTCAGTGAGTTGATGAAGGGGATGGGTCGATGAAGCTCTGCTCCTCGGCTCGGGAGGATGGGTCAGCATATGGGAGAGGTGAGGGGCTCTGAAGTTGTCTCTATTCTGTTTGGTTTTGGAGATTATTGAAGAGGAGCTCCACTCCTAGGAGAAGAGGTGCTGGGAAGACCCATTCTTTGAAGTGAGCGCAAGGAGCAATTCTAAGAGAGTTTTAGCTCCGATCTCGTCGAGAAGAGCTATTTGAGAGACAAGTTTGAGGAGGAACTCCAGGAGAAAGTTGTGCTCCGAACCTGTGGAGAAGAGCTCCGCTTTGGAAGTGAGCGGAGTGAAGAGTCTTGACTTTGAGAAGAAAGAGGAAGGGGAGGAGAGGCATTCGGGTTCTCTCCCCTGCCTCGTTCTTTCGCACAGTGAAGAAGAGCAGAAGTGTTGGGTACTTTTGGCGGGAAGACTGAAGAAGGAGAAGAATGGAGGAGCTAAGAAGGGTATGGGTCGGACCGAGGGTATTGGATCCGACCCTGACCCGTTAGCCTCTTTTTCTTCTTGCTCTTCATCTGCTTAGCTGCTCGGTAGATGCATCTTGTTCGGCAGATCCGAGCACGGATTTTGGGGCACATTTTCCGCCACTTTGCTTCTCGGTAGATGGGTAGCTCAGCTCGGATGGTCGTGGGGGCAGTTCGGAATGGCCATCTTCCTCTGGCCCGTTTAAGGATGAGCCGGTGAAGTAAAGTCGAGCCATAGGACCCTGACCATCGTGAGGTTAGTTTGAGGGATGCAGGAGCAGTTTCGAATGGCGAGCTACTTCTAATCCGCTTAGGAGCGAACTTGCGAAGTAGAATCGAGCCAAGTGTTGGACTCTGATCCATTCAACGGCTGCAGGAGCAATTTCGAACGGCGATCTACTTCCGGCTCGCCTGTAGACGAGCCGAGGAAGAAGTGTCGAGCCGAGTGCTGGACTCCGAACCATCGTGTGGTTAGTTTAAGGGATGCAGGAGCAGTTTCGAATGGCGAGCTACTTCTAGTCCGCTTAGGAGCGAACTTGCGAAGTAGAATCGAGCCAAGTGTTGGACTCCGATCCATTCAACGGCTGCAGGAGCAATTTCGAACGGCGATCTACTTCCGGCTCGCCTGTAGACGAGCTGAGGAAGAAGTGTCGAGCCGAGTGCTGGACTCCGAACCATCGTGTGGTTAGTTTAAGGGATGCAGGAGCAGTTTCGAATGGCGAGCTACTTCTAGTCCGCTTAGGAGCGAACTTGCGAAGTAGAATCGAGCCAAGTGTTGGACTCCGATCCATTCAACGGCTGCAGGAGCAATTTCGAACGGCGATCTACTTCCGGCTCGTCTGTGGGCGAGCCGAGGAAGAAGAGTCGAGCCGAGTGCTGGACTCCGAACCATCGTGTGGTGCTTAGCAAGTTGTGGGAGCAGCCATGTAGAAGAAGCTGGACTCCGAACTCGTTGAGAAGTGGTCCGCCTTGGAGGTGGGCGGAGCAAAGAGCTCGGCTCTGGAAGAGAGCCATTTGTGAGACAAGTTTGAGGAGCAACTCTAGGAGAGAGTTGTGAGCTCCGAACTGTCTGAGAAGAGATCCGCTTCGGAGGCGAGCGGAGCGGAAGAGCCCGACTCTGGGAAAGAGTCGTTTTCGGGACGAGTGTGAGGAGGAGCTCTTGGTGAGAGTTGTGAGTTCCGAACTCGTTGAGAAGAGGTCCGCCTTGGAGGTGGGCGGAGCAAAGAGTTCGGCTCTGGAAGAGAGCCATTTGGGAGAAGAGTTTGGGGAGCAACTCTAGGAGAGAGTTGTGAGCTCCGAACTGTCTGAGAAGAGGTCCGCTTCGGAGGCGAGCGGACCGGAAGAGCTCGGCTCTGGGAGAGAGCCATTCGGGAGATGAGTTTAAGGAGCAACTCTAGAAGAGAGTTGTGAGCTCCGAACTGTCTGAGAAGAGGTCTGCTTCGGAGGCGAGCGGAGCGGAAGAGCTTGGCTCTGGAAGAGAGTCATTTGGGAGAAGGGTTTGGGAGCAACTCCAGGAGAGAGTTGTGCGCTCCGGACTCACTGAGAAGAGGTCCGCTTTGGAGGGGAGCGGAGTGGAGAGCTCGGCTCTGGAAGAGAGCCATTTGTGAGATGAGTTTGAGGAGCAACTCTAGGGGAGAGCTGTAGCTCCGAACTTGTTGATAAGGGATCCGCTTCGGCGGCGAGCGGAGGGAAGAGCTCGGCTCTGAAAGAGAGCCATTTGGGAGATGAGTTTGAGGAGCAACTCTAGGAGAGAGTTGTGAGCTCCAAACTTGTTGAGAAGAGGTCCGCTTCGGCGGCGAGCGGAAGTGAAGATCTCGGCTCTGGGAGAGAGCCATTTGGAAGATGAGTGTAAGGAGGAACTCTAGGAGAGAGTTGTGCTCCGAACTTGATGAGAAGAGGTCCGCTTTGGAGACGAGCGAAAGTGAAGAACTCGGTTCTAGGAGAGAGCGATCTAGAGGACGAGTTTGAGGAGCAAATCTAGGAGAGAGTTGTGCGCTCCGGACTTGTTGAGAAGAGGTCTGCTTCGGCGGCGAGCGGAGGGAAGAGCTCGGATTGGAAGAGAGCCATTTGTGAGATGAGTGCGAGGAGGAGCTCTTGGTGAGAGTCGTGAGCTCCGAACTCGTTGAGAAGAGGTCCGCCTTGGAGGTGGGCGGAGCAAAGAGTTCGGCTCTGGAAGAGAGCCATTTGGGAGAAGAGTTTGGGGAGCAACTCTAGGAGAGAGTTGTGCGCTCCAAACTTGTTGATAAGAGGTCCGTTCCGAAGTGAGCAGAGTGGAGAGCTCGGCTATGGAGGAGAGCCGTTTGTGAGACGAGTGCGAGGAGGAGCTCTTGATGAGAGTTGCGAGCTCCGAACTCGTTGAGAAGAGGTCCGCCTTGGAGGTGGGCGGAGCAAAGAGTTCGGCTCCGGAAGAGAGCCATTTGGGAGAAGAGTTTGGGGAGCAACTCTAGGAGAGAGTTGTGAGCTCCGAACTCGTTGAGAAGAGGTTCGCCTTGGAGGTGGGCGGAGCAAAGAGTTCGGCTCTGGAAGAGAGCCGTTTGTGAGAAGAGTTTGGGGAGCAACTCTAGGAGAGAGTTGTGAGCTCGGAACTCGTTGAGAAGAGGTTCGCCTTGGAGGTGGGCGGAGCAAAGAGTTCGGCTCTGGAAGAGAGCCGTTTGTGAGACGAGTGCGAGGAGCAACTCTAGGAGAGAGTTGTGAGCTCCGAACTCATTGAGAAGAGGTCCGCCTTAGAGGTGGGCGGAGCGAAGAGCTCGGCTCTGGAAGAGAGCCATTTGGGAGGCGAGTTTGAGGAGCAACTCTAGGAGAGAGTTGTGAGCTCCGAACTGTCTGAGAAGAGGTCCGCTTCGGAGGTGAGCGTAGCGGAAGAGCCCGGCTCTGGGAAAGAGTTGTTTGTGAGACGAGTGTGAGGAGGAACTCTATGAGAGAGTTGTGCTCCAAACTCGTTGGATCTCGGCACGGGTGATTGGCGCCTCATCGTTCCTAGGCTGCTGCCGACCCGCAGGGGAGCGTGGTCTTCTTCTGTGATGCTCGGGGGATTCCTTCCTCCCTCTTCGGACATGGGACCTTTTGTAGTCTCGGCGGTGTGGAGATCGCTCACCCGGACGTTGCTGGCGGGAGGCTCCCTCTCGGGATCGCTTCTCGTCCAGACGGTGGCGTAAGTCCTCCAACTTCTACCGGTTGAGGATTGTGAGAGGCCATGGAATCCGTAAAGGCTTTGTGTATGGAGACGCGGTCTAGGTGGAGAGGTTGCTTCATGCGGGAGCCCCCCGCACCGGCATTCTGTGGACCGGAAGGACCCTTGGGGGGTTGTTGATTCTGAAGAAGAGGCTGATCTTGTTGAAGAGGGTCCTCCACTTGAAGCGGGGGTTGTCCCTGCTGCGGAGCGGGTTGGACGGGAACTACCTCTTGCTGATCAGCGGGGTTGGGTCCACGGTTGGACCCCTAGATCTGACCTTTCTAGGAGGCATGGCTGGAGAAGGTCGGACCAACGGGAAGAGGCGCCGCTATTCGTTTGGTTTTCCCACAGACGGCGCCAATCTGTTGCCGCTAAATTCGGTGTGGGGGCAAACAGACAGTATTTGTGAGTTCGTGGAAAACCTGAATAGCAAACACCTAACCTGTTCCGCCGGAGCTTGACCGTTGACTCCCGCCGTTCACCTGCAAGGAAGTGCGAGACACCGGGGTTGATCCCGGCGACGCACCCTCCGATGCTCAAGTCAGTAACCAGAAATGATTATGAAAGAGCGTTTAACTAGAAAAAGATTGATTACCTCTTAATGGAGATGGGTGTGGGGTATTTATAGTCGCCGTTGGGATCAGATAAGGAATGTGATTCCTGTGATCTGATAAGGCCTAAAATCCTCGTAATCAGATTAGGAATGTAATCCCTTAATCCCGGTGAAAAGATAGATGTGAATCAGAGTCGTTGATTAGGATTAATCAGAAACCCTAATTCTATCTTTTCTGGACTGGGTGTGTTTCGGGTTGGGACCCGTACCCAGTTGAGGTGGATCCGTTCGTGGGTTATTGGATCTGTGAGAAGGAGACCCAATACCCGTTTCGGACCCATTTGTATGTGAAATTACCATTTTACCCCTGAGCTTTAAGATTCGTGTCCGATGTGAACGGTCCCGATTTAATCCTATTTTTAGCCATATCACCATCCTCTCAACTCACTCATGTCCACCCTGAGTACTTAAGCACAAGAAACTTGTCTATGTCCCAAATGAAGTTCCAAACACATCTTAAATTCAATACCTCATGGTCACCATACTGTGTCATGCAGAGAAATTTCTCATCAATCTTCCAATCATAAGCTGTTGTAGCGACTCAAGCCACACTCATCGAAATTACTCGATTCCGAATTCTATGAAAAAGTGGGAGTGTCTACTACAACTTTCTAGTTGAACACACCCTCAGATTAAATAATTAGAGTCCTCAAAAACATCACATTCTATCAGGTGCACAGACAGACCAAAAATTGATTCATTCAACAACAAAGTCTCAATCTAGACTGGATCTGCCCCAGTCTTAGGAAAATCATAACTTTCAACCTATATACTGGAATTATAATGTTCTGGATGTTTTGGAAAGCTATGACTCCCTACTACAATTCTCTAGTTGATCATCTTCCAAATTCTTCACAAATAATTCCAGAACTATACATCCTTACAGACTAGTTGATCTGAACAAGGCTGAGCTTGGCCCACTTTGAAATTCAATAACAAATCATCCTTACGTCCAATGCTCATGAAACTTTAGATTCTTAATCCACACATATACCATTCCAATGTATCCAAAATTTACATTCATGTTCATCTTACACAGAGAGTTATGACCTCTCAAACATAGCATAAATTTCAGCTGTTCTTTCAACAGGGTCTTTATGACTCCTCACTATTTATTTTTGAAACCTCATCAAATGACCTCTAAAAATTCTAAAATTTGAGAATCATCAAATAGACTCATACAAAAAGCTACTCCAAATTTTTCATAGTAATATCATACACACGCAACTAGTTATGACCTTTTGAACTTCAGTCCAAAAACAGTCAGCTATCAGGGGCAACTTCCAAACCAGTGCATTCTACAATTTATTTGAGGTATCAAACGTTCTCAGAAAAATATGAAATTTAATAATATAGTTTTAAAAACATACAAGAGTGTCCAAAAAAATTTTCAGCTCAAAATACCCTGTCCACACTGAGTTACAAAATCGGAAAGTCACAACAAATTTTTACAGCCAGCAGCATTTTCGGCTGCTCAATGTCCTGAATTAGACTCAGTGTTTGGGTTACTAAATTGCTTCCAAATATTATGAATAAGTTCATGGATGCTCTAAATACATAAAAGGACAAATCCCCCATATTTGAACCCCAAATTCCAAATCATTTGAAAGCAAGAAATTCCCAAACTCACCCTCACAAACATGCTTCTTAACAAAAGCTTTAAAAAATTTGTTCTTACCATACAACCATCTTTTTCTTAGCACCAACTATTTTACATGTTAATCAAAATTTCTCTAACTATTCCACATGCTTAAATTCACATACTCATAAAAACTAAATTTCTAGAGTTAAGAGAAATCACCCACTTCTTCGAGTTGCAAGAGAACCTCCTTGTAACTTTGCTTGCTCTTCTCCTTGGCTCACTTGCTCCTTTTGTAGAATATGTGGCCAACTCCTTCTCCTTCTCTACTACTCTTCTCCTCTACCACTACTTAAAGACTCCTCCTTTCTCCTTTCCTTCTCTTTTTTTTGAAGAACAAGAACAAAAGAATGAGTTAGTGAGTGAAGTGGGGGTTCTTATAGGGAATGAAGGAGCTAGGGTTTTTCTTTTTGGCCGGAAATTGTTGGAGGATGGAGGGTGGATTGGATAGAGATGTGTGGTAAGGTGAGATGCCAACACCACAAGTAGAAGCTTCTTGGAAGTTTCCAAGAAACTTCTCATTCTTCATAAGTCAACACACATGGTGAAATATTTCTACCATTGGATCTTCATCAAGATCTGAGCCATGATCATATGATGCTAGAGTTCCTAATCCTAGGTCACCATACCCTAGTTTACCATACCCTTAACCTTAACCTTTGTGTATGAATACTATCCATATTCAATTCAAACATCAACTTTAGTTTAAAATGAACAATATATATAATTTAAAATCAATAAAAATATATGTTTTATAGAAATTATAATTTTCTCTCGAATACCCCATAATTTCTGAAGAATATAATATAAATAAATATATATATATATATGTATGTATGTATGTATGTATGTATGTATGTATGTATAAGAGAAAAAAGGGGCTGATGGCATTTGTGTAAATATAGGAGAGAGAGGTGTAGGGGGGGCCCACGGTGAGAGGAGGTAACAACAGATATGCTGTTATGGCTGATGACGTCAGCTGACCGTGGGGGCCACCGGCTTGTGCAGAGACAGAGACGTGTTTTCACTTGTGTGACGTGGCAGTTGCGCGACCCGCCTGAGGAGAGGGTTGCTGTGACATCACACACACGAGATTTGAGGAGAGATGTGTGATTATTATCCCATATCGGGAGTATACAAAAAATAGTTTAATATAAATAAAATTGCCTATGATCAAGAATCACCTAATTGGTTAACCACCTTTTGAGAGGCAGCCTGTGGTGGGCATTTGTACTACATAGTATCTAATTTGTCTTCTAAAACTAATAAAAATTTGTCTGAGTATTGGGGCGGGGCGTTACAAATGGTATCAGAGCTGACTTTCGACCCCGAGTATGAAAGAGGGCCTCAATATGATCCTCGGTGTTGAGAGTCATTATCTCCGAGATCGGGATATGATCTGCGGATGTTGAGAGTGATGATCTCTGAAATTGAGGACGACGCCACATCGGCTACAAAGGAGGATCCTGCGCTAGATGGCATGCCCCGTACTCAGTGAGGACGCTGACTTCTAAAGGTGGGGTGTATGTAATACCCTGTAATTTCGAAGAATATAATATATATATACATGAAAAAAAGATAATGCATGATGGCATTCTTTGTAAATATGTGTAAAATGAATAGTTGTTTAGGGGGGCCCACGTTATGGAAACAGCAAAGCTTGTGCTGTTGAATTTCTCCTTCACATGATGACGTGGAGGGGGGGGGGGGGTTCTGTGGGGCCGCCCGGATTAAAAAATGAAGACAGAGAGCACTGTCTTGGTTGATTGATGACGTAGCTGTATACACACGGTATCAGTAAGGGGAGAATTCATTGAAAGTTATCCCATATCGGGAGTATTCAATAGAGTAATTTAATATAATAAAATTTATTTTTTTATATTAAATTATTTAAATATGTGTAAAATGAATAGTTGTTAAGGGGGGCCCACGTTATTGAAACAGCTAAGGAAGTTGCTGTGCTTGGGCTTCTTGGGGTGACGTCACTGGTTAAGAGGGCCCACCGGATTTGTGAAAGAAAGATAGGAGCTGTCTTTCTAAGATTTATGATGTGTACATGTGCTTTGCTGTGTACACGAGATTTCGGGGAAGAATTGCATAAAGTAATCCCATATCGGGAGTAGACAAAAAAAAATTTAATATAAATATAATAGCCTATGATCAAGAGTTACCTAATTGGTTAACCACCTTCTGAAAGGCAGCCTGTAGTGAGCAGTTGTACTACATAGTATATAATGTGACTTAAAAATAATAAAAATTGTCTGAGTATTGGGGCGGGGCGTTACAAATGTTATCAGAGCCCACTTTCGATATCGAGTGTGGAAGAGGGCCTCAGTATGATCTGAGGTGTTGAAAGTCATTGATCTCCGAGATCGGGGTATGATCTGTGGATGGTGAGAGTGATTGATCTCCGGGATCGAGGACGACGCCACACATCGACTAGAAAGGAGGATCCTATGCTAGATGACATGCCCCGTACTCAGCGAAGACGCTGATTTCTAAAGGTGGTGGTGTATGTAATACCTTGTAATTTCGAAGAAAATATAATAATATATATATATATATATATATATGATAATAAATTGGGGTGTGACCTATAGATTCTGCTATAGGGGTTAAGTAAGATAGAGAAAGGTTAAAGGAGGGGGGCCCACAGTAAAGAAATGAGAACACATTTGTGTACTGGTTGTATTGAGGTGATGACGTCACCAGGGTTGTGGGGCCCTCGGGATTTGTTTGATTTCGGAAGTAAACAGCAAAGGCAGAGCGCCTTGGTTGGTTTGGATGACGTGGCATGTGTTTGAGAGTAATCCCATATCGGGGGTAGACAAAAAATAATTTAATATAAATATAATTGCCTATGTTCAAGAGTCACCCAATTGGTTAACCAACTTTTGAGAGGTAGCCTGTGGTGGGCAGTTGTACTACATAGTATATAATTTGTCTTAAAAATAATAAAAATTGTCCGAGTATTGGAGCGGGGCGTTACAGAAGATTTCTTAATTTTACCTTATCGGGTTCATAATAGCTCATATATCTGAAATCTCTCATTTAAAACTGATGATTATTAGAAAAAAATACGTAATCGTGTGCAATTGTCATGCCCCGCTTTCCAAAAATACGAAATACGAGCACGTAACATTGGCCTAGCGAATGATTTTCATCATCCATAAGCTGTTTAGGAATCTTTACAACATATCACAGGAATAATCAGAGCTGGAAGCAAAGAGACAACCAGGCATGCATAATTGAAACAGGATAGCAACAGAAATTTTACTTGAAACCAAAAATATATAAATCTCAAATAAATCAGAATCTGGACAAGTTCATAATATCCTGGGTCACATCGCCCAAATACAAATAAATATCCAAGTAATCAAGTACATTTTATTCGAGTTCAAGTAGAAAATAATAATAATAAAGTAGAAAATCCAGCACCAATACATCATCTCGCCAATACCATCTGGTAGTCGCCATCCTGATCTGCAATTAGTGAATTGCAAGAGAAGGAAAAAAGAAAACAAGTACCCGTCAATTGCAAGTTACGGGCCACTTATAATGTAGGATACAAGTATAGGGGATAGATAATTCTAAGTAACAAGCATAGCATGGTATAAGTGTGTCAACAGAAATATAATATCTAACATGAATCAGGATAATAGAAACAAGCAACATGGTATAAAAACAGGTACAGGTAGCATGTATCAGGTGTCAAGTAAACAGGTAAACAGATAAACATGTAACAGGTATCAGGTAACAGGTATACAGGTAAATAGGTAATCATGTAACGGGATAATCAGGTATCAAGTACAGGAAATCAAATTATGTCATGTCAAGTCTTGTTATATTACTATCTAGGTAGCACTTCATGCATCCCAGCTTTTACTACTTGGTTGCTATAACAAACAGTTTTGCTTTAGATTTCATAGTGGAGTCCATAGGGCAGTGTACTCAAGGTTCAGGATAACAAGAATAACAGGAATAGGGAGAACCTAGTGGTTCTCTTCCGAGTACACCTTCATATAGGAAAGTATACAATCAGGTACAGGAAACAGGTATAACCTAGTGGTTATCTTCCGAGTACATCTTCCTATAGGGAAGCATGCAGTCAGGTACAGGTAACAGGACCGTGAATCATGTATTCATGAACACGTAATAGGCAGGCAGGACACAGGTCCTCTTCTCAGTACACGTTTCTATATTTTCCACTACTAGATCTTTCCCTTAACCCCGGCTTGGTCATTTATTATTATAATCAGACATGCACGTATGTGTTGCAAAACAAAACAAGGATAACATGGTATAAACATGTATTAGGTTCAGGGTGCAAGATAAACAAGTACAGGTACAAGATAACACATAACATGGTAAAATAACTAGTTTTCTAATTCAGGACAGCAAGACAGTGTTGTACTAAAACAGTGATTCCCGCTACTACAAACATCCAAATCTGGATCCATTGAAGAATCTAGAAAATAGACTTCCACACGAATCCAGCGATCATATATAAGCCATACAGTGTTTCACAAAATCACAACTCAAAACTGAATCTAAACCAGGAAATGCATTCAGCCAGAAATCAGTAAATTATATTCAAATACAGGAAAATAGCAAGAAATCATCATAGTAAATTCCAGGAAAAATCTTGGGTATTCCCCTATATGACTAGCATCAAAATATAAAGTTTCATAATTTTTCAGAAAGATTAGTTTAGTCATCAAAAATCCGAAAACATTACGAAACGGTAGTTTGGCAAATCTAGAATTCCCAACACTGCTATACGAAAACTGAAATATCTCACAAGCCGTGAAACGAAATCCAAATCCACCAAAGGTATATGAAAATAGACAAAATATATTAACTTTCTTATTTCATGAATATTTTTCATACAATAAAAGGAATCAGGGTGAAAATAATATTCTTTACAGAACAGCAAACAAAATACAGCAAGTATAGTTTTTATAAACAAGCGTGAAATGGTTTCTAAAACTCATCAATAAAATCTACCAAAATTCTGGGTAATCCCTAGATATGTATACAAAGACTGAACAAAGTTCTAGATCTAAATAGTATGTGTAGCACAAGTATCAAATTAATTTAGTTATCAAAATCAATAAGAAACGAAATCTGGAATTTATCTACACCTCTGTAGTAAAACAGTCATAAGTCACACATACGAAAACGAAATCGAGCAAGGTCAGAGGGGTTGCAAAGCAGACGAATTTCTCTAAAATTCATGTTTTATACTGAAATTACGAATCTGACCTTAGTATGGTCTAAAATACAATTCAAAACAGAACATCGACAAAATACAGATTTTCCTTAAAAACCAAAATCAATATAGATCCAACGAAACTAGATCCAAACACAACCAAACTTGAAATAGAGTCTACCAAGTGTCCAAGCATCACGAAATAGGGTAATTAACATATCTAAAACAAGTCTAGCACATGGTTCTCCACAAATACCCAAATTCTCACAAGAAGTCTCACATACATGCTCAAATCAAGAACGGGCAAAACCTAAGTTAATTCATGTCAATATTGTGTCGTAATGCAACTATGGTCAAGTTTTCACAATAGAGACAAAATCCATCAAAGATAACACACACACGAGTTGTCTTTAGAACCCAACTACACTATAAGTGGTATTTTTGACTTATATCAAACAAAGAAATTGGAGTACAAGTTACTTGCCTTGACCAAAGGTGAAGAACGATGAAAATCAAGAATAACGAGAACGGATCCCGGCAACGAACAAACCCACGAATGAAAATCCACGAACGAATGAATCCAAGCAAACTTGAGCGAAAATCTCCACACGAACAAATTCCACAAAGGAGAGATGATCAATAGAGATAGATGATGACAATAGTGGCTTGCGGCCACGAGGGAACACTAAGAGAGAGAGACTAGGGTGGTATATGGTGGTGTAGGAGGTCAGAATGGCCAAGAGAGGGGGTCTCACCTGGGGGTGTTGAGGGTTGGAGTGCAGGCCGGAGAGGGGGCTCGGGTTGCGGGCCTGGGCTAGGCGTCGGGTGTGTACGGCGCCGCCAAGGGGAGAGAGGGAGAGAGAAAGTAGGCCGGGGGATAGGGTTTAGATGTTAGGGTTAGGGTTTGAGGGGAGAGATATATATATGTATAGAGGATTAGGGTTATTGGGTAAATTGGTTGTGGGTAGATTAGGAGTAGTAATAGGATTGTTTAAAGGGTATTGATATGGATTAATGGCATAAGATTTAAAATAGGATTGGGTTTAATTTAGCTTTGGTAAATCTATTAGGGCTCAACAATAGGATTGGGAATATGATGAGCAACCAATCACCACCACAAGCACCCAAAAACAAAAATAAAGAGGACAAGAACCAAAAGAAAGAAAAACAATAATTGACGAAGAACGAAACAAAAGACGAACAAAAACCAACACAACGAGCTCAAAATGAAATAAATGAATATATATTGAAAACAACTCCAATATACAGTTCAGAAAAATACAAGATAGAGTACAATAGCCAAGAAAAGAAAAATACACCAAAATACACAAAATGAAAAAAACAAGGGTTACATTCTTACCCACCTAACAGAAAGAATTTCATCCTCGAAATTCAAAAGGAAGATACATAGGATAACCCCCAAAAGAAAAAAAAAAGAACAAAACAAAACTACTCAAACAAATGAAGAAACTTCTGCTGAATCTCCTCCTCCAGCTCCCAATTCGACTCACCGGGCGAGTGAGGATTCCAAGCAACACGAACAAACTTGATGACCTTGTTCTTAAGCACTTTCTCCCACCGATCCACAATAGCAAGTGGCGGGATCTCACAAGTCAAATCCGGCCGAACGGTCAACTCAGAATAGTCGATTACGTGGCTCTCATCTCGGATATATCTTCTGAGTTGTGAGACATGGAAAACATCGTGCACTCCTGATAAATCTAGCAGCAATGCAAGACGATAGGCCACCTTGCCTACTCGCTCCAAAATCTCAAACGGTCCAATAAACCTAGGGCTATGCTTGTCCCCACCACCGAACCGAATGACACTGCGCCACGGTGATACCTTTAGGAAAACATGGTCACCAACAACAAACTCCAAAGCCCTCTGATGGACATCAGCCCATCGCTTCTGCCGATCCTGAGCTGCCTGCAAGTGCTTCCTGATCTGAACCACAACATCCACTGTCTTGGTGATCAACTCCGGACCCCAACAACTTCCTCTCACCAATGTCATCCCAGCATACTGGCGATATGCACTTCCACCCGTAGAGTGCCTCGAACGGAGCAGCTTTAATACTGGCCTGAAAGCTGTTATTGTACGAGAACTTTATGAGATGCAAATGATCCTCCCAAGATCCACCAAACTGAAGCATACAGGACATCAACTTGTCCTCAAGAATCTAAATAGTCCGCTCTGACTGTCCATCAGTCTGGGGATGAAAAGCTGTACTGTACTTTAATTTACTCCCCAAACTGTTCTGAAGACTCTCCCGGATCTGAGATCTGAATCTTGTATCCCTGTCAGATACAATACTGACTGGAACCCCATGAAGTCTAACAATCTCTTGCATATACCACTTAGCAAGACTCTTAGTAGACTGCCCGATACGAAAAAGAATGAAGTGAGCACTCATCGTCAAACGTCGACAATAATCCAAATAGCATTATGACCCTTAGGACTCCTCGGCAAGGCGGTCACAAAATTCATAGTGAATGTTCCCACTTCCACTCTGGAATAGGAAGCGGCTGAAGAAGTCCAGCGGTCCTCTGATGCTCTGCCTTAACCTACTGGCAGACTAAACACAGAGAAACAAACCGAGCCACAGCCCTCTTCATACCATGCCACCAGAAATGAAGCTTCATATCCCGATACATCTTTGTACGGTAACACAACATCCAACTCCAACCTCCTCATCTGCTCAATGAGATCACTCTGCTGAGTAAGAAACATAGCTGCTAGTCTCCCGCTCAAAGCATCAGGCACCAAGGTTACTTTACCAAGATGGTATTGCAAACTGAGGTCGTAATCGGCCATAAGTTCCAACAAACGTCTTTGCCTCATGTTTAACTCCTTCTGGGTGAAGATGTACTTGAGACTTTTGTGGTCTGTAAAGATCTCCACTCGATCTCCAAGTAAATAATGTCTCCATAGCTTCAAAGCATAAATCACTGCCACTAACTCCAAGTCACGAGTAGGATAGTTCTTTTCATGCGGCCTCAACTGCCTCGATGCATATGCAATGACTTGGCCCTTCTACATCAAAATTGCACCCAGACCCTTACCAAAAGCATCACAGTGAATTACAAATCTGCCTGAACCATCTGGAATAGTCAATACAGGCACTGATGTCAATCTATCCTCCAACTCAACAAAAGCCTTGTTGCACTCATCAGACCAATAAAACTTCTGATCCTTCCGAGTCAATTTAGTCAACGGTAATGCTATCTTCAAAAGTTTTGGACCAACTTTCGATAACAGCCAGCCAAACCAAGAAAACTCCTGACCTCTAAAACTGACTTGGGAATAGGCCAATCCTTCACAGCCTCAATCTTGGCCGGATCCGCAGAAACACCCTCGCCTGAGATAATGTGCCCCAAGAAAGAAACTCTGTCTAGCCAAAACTCGCACTTGCTGAGTTTTCCATTGAGCTGATTCTCTCTCAAAGTCTGTAGAACCACTCTAAGATGCTCAGCATGATCTTCCCAATTCTGAGAATACACCAAAATATCATCAATGAAGACCACCACAAAACTATCCAAGTACTGAGAGAAAACCCGATTCATAAGACTCATGAATACAGCCGGTGCGTTCGTAACTCCGAATGGCATCACAAGATACTCATAGTGCCCGTATCTAGTCCTGAATGCAGTCTTTTGTATATTGCAGCCTTCACCTTGACTTGGTGATACCCAGAACGAAGATCCAACTTCGAGAAAATAGCAGCCCCACTCAACTAATCAAACAAATCATCGATCCTGAGCAATGAATACCGATTTTTCACAGTAACTCTGTTCAGTTCTCGATAATCCATACACAGTCGACGACCACCATCCTTCTTGTCGACAAAAAGGAACGGAGCACCCCAAGGCGAAACACTAGGTCTGATGAAACCCAAATCAAGCAACTGCTAAATCTGCACCTTAAGCTCTACTAGCTCAACCGGTGCCATCTTGTAGGGACTCTTCGATATTGGCACTATTCCAGGCTGAACATCAATACTGAATTCCACTTCCCTATTAGGGGGTAAGCCAGGCAACTCATCTGGAAAAACATCCAAGAAATCCTGAACTACTAGAGGCGCAGCCTCACAGCTTGAGTGCAATTCCATCGCACAATCAACCTGTTCAACTGCAGTATTTGCTCGGCCAAGGAAAGACTCCCCGGCATGGAACTCGAATTCTGCTCGATCTGGAATTTTGAAGACAACTTTCTTGGCACGGCAATCAATAATGGCATGGGCTTCACCCAACCAATCCATACCGAGAATGACATCGAATCCTGAATTCCTAATTATAATCAGGTTGGCTTTGAAATCTGTGTCCCCAATAACAACGGGACAATGTCTGCACTCACGGGAACATATGACAACTCCACCACCTGTCACAATATTCCAAGCCTCTGACATGTTGTTGCATTCCAACTGATGGCGAGCGACAAATCGAGAGGAGACAAAAGAATGGGTTGCCCTAGAATCAAAAAGAATATGGGCAGAAAAAAGCAAACAAGGATGATACCTAAAAGGAATTAAAGACAAGGAGAAAGAATAGACAATTAAGGGTGAGGGAAAAACAACAATGTAGAAAGAAAACATAGAGAAGCAGAGTAAGACCAAAAGAAAAAAAACAAAACATCAAAACAACAAAATAAAATATACCTGCCACAACTCCTTCAGCTGTCTTAGCATCTGCAGCAGTCAAGTTGAAAGCCTGACCTCTCCTCGGAACAACGGTCCTCTAACCAACAATTTGGCGCTGAGGAGGAAACGGTGGCCTAACTGGACCACGAGCTGGAGCTGCCTGCTGAACAGGTCCCCTGGTTGGAAGAGTCAACTGCGACAGTGGCTGTGGACAATCTCGCACTGTATGATCAGTAGAGCCACACCTAAAGCACCGGCGATTGGCGCGCCTACATTCCTTGCAATCATGCCCAGGCAACCGATAGAAATCACAGAAACTACCCCTCTAGGAACCAGCAGAAGAGTAAGGAGCTGCCTTGACTGGATGGGTGGAAACAGGCCTCCGAATAGGCCCACCAGAAGGCCTAGCAACAGTAGCAGGAACAGTCCGCTGAGAAGGAGTCACCCCACCGCGAGCCTGCTCCTGAGCTCGGGCTGCCTCAAGAGCCTCAGTGTAGGTACGCAAGCGAAGAGAGACAAGATGCCTCTTGATTTCCTACTCAATCCCATTTGTGAATCTACGAGCTCTATCCTCTTCGATTGCCACAAGAACGACAGCGAAGTGGCTAAGTCTAGTAAACTCAGATGCGTACTCGTCCACTGACCTAGAACCCTACTTTAAGGCCAGGAATTGCTGTTCCATCTCAACTCGAGTACTACTGGGGAAGAACTTCTCCAAGAATCCCCGAGTGAAAGTAGCCCAAGCAATAGGCCTCTCAAGTCACTCAGACTCGGCTATCCACCAAACATGGGCCAGATCTACCAATTGGATGGAAACCACGTCCACCCGATCAGCCTCGGCAACACGAGCCACTAACAACAAGTGCTCAGTCCGGATCAACCACTGTTCAGCCTCTAAAGGAGTCTCAGTGCCGAAAAAATGGTCGGGATGCAGCCTCATAAAATCTGTAACTGTTCCAGGACAACAGGAGGCTGAACCCGGGCAGCTTCAAGAGCAGCCATCATAAGATCACTGTGGTTTTCCTGCTGATTAATCAGCTGCTCAAGCACATCAGTGGCAGTCTCAATCGGATCAACCTGTGACTGAGAAGTAGAACCTCTGCGAGCCATACTCTGCACAAAACCAAAAACAATTAGCATCCAGAATCAGAGCTGATATAAATTCATTTATGTATGCAGGTTGGTGAAATATTGCGCTGATCCCAGTTCGAGTCAAGCTTGTCTAATATATCAGTCAAACTAATACATTAGCAAACCTGGGCTCGGATCCCACTAAAAATCCTGTCACGCCCCGCTTCCCAAAAATACGGAATACGAGCATGTAAAATTGGCCCAGCGAATGATTTTCATCATCTATAAGATGTTTAGGAATCTTTACAACATATCACAGGAATAATCAGAGTCGGAAGAAAAGAGACAACCAGGCATGCATAATTGAAACAAGATACCAACAGAAATTTTACTTGAAACCAAAAATATATAAATCTCAAATAAATCAGAATCTGGACAAGTTAATAATATCCTGGGTCACATCGCCCAAATAAAAATAAATATCCAAGTAATCAACTACATTTTATTCGAGTTCAAGAAGCAAATAATAATAATAATAAAGCAGAAAATCCAGCACTAATACATCATCTCGCCAATACCATCTGGCAGTCGACCATCCTGATATGCAATTAGTGAATTGCAGGAGAAGGAAAAAGAAAACAAGTACCCGTCAATTTCAAGTTGCGGGCCACGTATAATGTAGGATACAAGTACAGGGGATAGATATTTCTAAGTAACAAGCATAGCATGGTAGAAGTGTGTCAACAGAAATATAATATCTAACATGAATCAGGAAAATAGAAACAAGCAACATGGTATACAAACAGGTACAAGTAGCATGTATCAGGGTCAAGTAAACAGGTAAACAGGTAAACATGTAACAGGTATCAGGTAACAAGTATACAGGTCAACAGGTAATCATGTAACAGGATAATCAGGTATCAAGTACAGGAAATCAAATTATGTCATGTCAAGTCTTGTTATATTACTATCTAGGTAGCACTTCATATATCCCAGCTTTTACTACATGGTTGCTACAACAAACAGCTTCGCTTTAGATTTCATAGTATAGTTCATAGAGCAGTGTACTCAGGGTTCAGGATAACAGAAGTAACAGGAACAGGTAGAACCTCATGGTTCTCTTCCGAGTACACCTTCCTATAGGGAAGTATGCAATCAAGTACAGGAAACAGGTATAACCTAGTGGTTATCTTTCGAGTATATCTTCCTATAGGGAAGCATGCAGCCAGGTACAGGCAACATGATCGTGAATTATGTAGTCATGAACACGTAACAGGCAGGCAGGACATAGGTCCTCTTCTTAGTACACGTTTCTATATTTTCCACTACTAGATCTTTTCCTTAACCCGGCTTGGTCATTTATTATTATAACCAGACATGCAAGTATGTGTTGCAAAAAAAATCAAGGATAATAGGGTATAAACATATATCAGGTTCAGGGTGCAAGATAAACAAGTACAGGTACAAGATAACACATAACAGGGTAAAACAACTAGTTTTCTAATTCAGGACAGCAAGACAGTGTTGTACACAAACAGTCATTCCCGCTACTACAAACATCCAAATCTGGATCCGTCGAAGAATCTGGAAAATAGACTTCCACACAAATCCAGAGATCATATATAAGCCATAGAGTGTTTCACAAAATCACAACTCAAAACTGAATCTAAACCAGGAAATGCATTCAGTCAGAAATCAGTAAATTATGTTCAAGTACAGGAAAACAGCAAGAAATCATCATAATAAATTCCAGAAAAAATCTGGGGTATTTCCCTATATGTCTAGCATCAAAATATAAAGTTTCATAATTTTCCAGAAAGATTTATTTAGTCATCAAAAATCCGAAAACATTACGAAACGGTAGTTTGGCAAATCTGGAATTCCCAACACTGCTGTACGAAAACTGAAATATCTCACAAGCCGTGAAACGAAATCCAAATCCACCAAAGGTGTATGAAAATAGACAAAATATATTAACTTTCATATTTCACGAATATTTTTCATACAATAAAAGGAATCAGGGTGAAAATAATATTCTTTACAGAACAACAAACAAAATACAGCAAGTATAGTTTTTATAAACAAGCGTGAAACGGCATCTAAAACTCATCAATAAAATCTACCAAAATTCTGGGTAATCCTTAGATATGTATACAAAGACTGAACAAAGTTCTAGATCTAAATAGTATGTGTAGCACAAGTATCAAATTAATTTAGTTATCAAAATCAATAAGAAACGAAATCTGGAATTTATCTACACCTCTGTAGTAAAACAGTCATAAGTCACACATACGAAAACGAAATCGAGCAAGGTCAGAGGGGTTGGAAAGCAGACGAATTTCTCTACAAATCATGTTTTATACTGAAATTGCGAATCTGACCTTAGTATGGTCTAAAATACAATTCAAAACAGAACATCGACAAAATACAGATTTTCCTCAAAAACCAAAATCAATATAGATCCAACGAAACTAGATCCAAACACAACCAAACTTGGAATCGAGTCTACCAAGTGTCCAAGCAACATGAAATAGGGTAATTAACATATCTAAAATAAGTTTATCACATGGTTCTCCACAAATACCCAAATTCTCACAAAAAGTCTCACATACATGATCAAATCAAGAACGGGCAAAACCTAAGTTAATTCATGTCAATATTGTGTCGTGAGGCAACTATGGTCAAGTTTCACAATAGAGACAAAACCCATCAAAGATAACATACACACGAGTTGTCTTTAGAACCCAACTACACTATAAGTGGTAATTTTGACTTGTATCTCACAAAGGAATTGGAGTACAAGTTACTTGCCTTGATCGAAGATGAAGAACGATGAAAATAAAGAATAACGGGAACGGATCCCGGCAACGAACAAACCCACGAACAAAATTCCACGAACGAATAAATCCAAGCAAACTTGAGCGAAAATCTCCACACGAATAAATTCCACAAAGGAGAGATGATCAATAGAGATAGATGACGAAAATAGTGGCTTGCGGCCACGAGGGAACACCAAGAGAGAGAGGCTAGGGTGGTATATGGTGGTGTAGGAGGTCGGAATGGCTAGAGGGGGTCTCAGCCTGGGGGTGTTGCGGGTTGGAGTGCAAGCCGGGGAGGGGGCTCGGGTTGCTGGCCTGGGCTGGGCGTCGGGTGTGTACGGCGCCGCCAAGGGGAGAGAGGGAGAGAGAGAGTAGGCCGGGGGATAGGGTTTAGATGTTAAGGTTAGGGTTTGAGGGGAGAGATATATATATGTATAGAGGATTAGGGTTATTG
The DNA here is from genome assembly GCA_017893485.1 of Hemerocallis citrina. NCBI lineage: Eukaryota > Viridiplantae > Streptophyta > Magnoliopsida > Asparagales > Asphodelaceae > Hemerocallis > Hemerocallis citrina. Next base: position 120,260,999 of record CM030367.1, read on the forward strand.
GGTAATTGGGTTGTGGGTAGATTAGGAGTAGTAATAGTATTGTTTAATGGGTATTGATATGGATTAATGGCATAGGATTTAAAATAGGATTGGGTTTAATTTAGCTTTCGTAAATCTATTAAGGATCAACAATAGGATTGGTAATAGGATGAGCAACCAATCACCACCACAAGCACCCAAAAACAAAAATAAAGAGGACAAGAACCAAAAGAAAGAAAAACAGTAATTGATGAAGAACGAAACAAAAGACGAACAAAAACTAACACAAGGAGCTCAAAATGAAATAAATGAATATATATTGAAAACAACTCCAATATACAGTTCAGAAAAATACAAGAGATAGTACGATAACCAAGAAAAGAAAAATACACCAAAATACACAAAATGAAAAAAAGGGGTTACAGCAATACTCAATTGTGCACGGATTACTATGCAGAAATAGCTATATGCAATTTTGCAGGGTATTACACACAGTGCCTACGTCAGCGCCCCCTTCTCCTCTCTCCTCTTTCTCTGGTTTTGTTCTGCTGCTTTTTGTTTCTTTTCTTTTCTTCTGGTCTCGCCGCCAACCTACTTCCCTCTCTGCCTTGGATTTCGAGCCGCCCAACCACAGAAACCCCTTCGTTTTTTTCTTCACGCTCCTGCTCTCTTTATATAGGGGTAGGTGTAGGGTTTTAATTAGAATTAAGATTAAGGTTAGATTAATTAATTAATATAATATTAAGATTAATCTTTTAATTAATTAACTAACTAATCCAATCTCAAAACCAATTCAATCAGTACTCTTTCTTTCTTTTCTTTTTATTTTTATTTTTTTTTCTTTTACAAAATTCCATTCCACCCTGTACTTGACCGATATATTTTTTTATTGATTCTTCCATGGGCCAATTCGTAAAAACTTGTATTTTGGTGGCTAAATTTTGAAATCTTCATCCTTGTTTTCTTCCATGATTTCACGCAAAATGCCCACCTTTTGCACTTATCCATCTCATTCCTACAAAATCAAATAAATAAATAATATTGAGTAGAAATAAGATAAATTTTAAAGAAATAAACTAGAACATACAATTTTAATGCATAAAAGGGTAATAGAAATTATGTATAAATTCCACTCATCAACGATACACGATACAATTGGGGTACTGTAGAAGTAGTCCACAATCAATCGATAAAACAATAACCGATAATAATAAACAATATAGGAAAATACGGGCCCTTCATCCGAGTACAGTCTCCGATCGTTCACTACCAAGTCGACCCTTATTACCCTGGCTTGTAATTATTTTATTAACATGAATCATGAATATGTAATCGATGAAACGGGTGTCTTGAAATGATATCAATGAGGTATCAATGACTGTACAATGAATGGTATGTAGTGCAATGCCAAACATAAACAGATTTATAATTAAAAATGAATAATGAAATTCTAGACAGCGAGACGTTGCTGTATAGAAATTCACTTTCCCGCTGTTACATGGAAGTAAATCAGGTCTGTCAAGAATTCTAGAAACTAGACTTCCTACCAGTTCCAACATATGTTTACACGACACATTTTAACTATAGTAACACCGTCTACCAATTAGTTCGTTATAGGTCTACTGTTCCGGCAGCAAATCAGTACAAGGTTATTCTACATGTAATTCGAATAAAAACTTCATTAACATTCCTTACAAAATTATGATTTAGTTCTTGGGACTGTTCATTAACATTCTTGCACTTATCAGGTCCTAATTCTTACGTTAACATACTGATTAAATTAACAGAACGAGACAACATATCTTTAAAACTGAATTATGGAGTTAAGACATTACTGTGATAGAATTTCAATAACATGTAATCCGCAAGTCGGATTGTAGAACTGTCAAATTCCTGGATTCCTAACAGAGAGGACTATAACTTTAATTTAACAAGTTATAAGTGATTTTAATTACAATTGGGTCAAAATTTTAAATCTTTACTGATCTAGTGTTCTAATAGAAATCTAGGATCGAGTTTGCAATTATATAATGAGTCTGGAAATTCATATAAAAATATCATAAAAATTATATCAAGACTCCCAATCATGTCTAGAAACAATCTGATAAATTTCAATTCTGTATTCTATAGTTAACATGATATTATAATTAGTGATGCAGTCGACATGCTTATAAACAACAATCTGGAATTTAAAACCTAAAGGTACAAAAAACAATTGATAACACACAATCTACAAATCAGAATTCAAATCCGTAAGAATTTCTGGAAATTAGATTCAGTGGGCTAAATTTCTCATTTACAAAGTTCTAATTAATTCTAAATGAAACTGGGTCATAATCTTACTACCACACGGGAAAAACAACAAGACGGCAGTAAAATGTACTCGTTACTCATATGCAACAATCTTAATAATCAATTCGTATATACTTATAGCAAGAAATTGACTAGCATTTATACTCAATAATTAGGATGTACTCCTACCGTTAACATGAAAATATTATTACCACTATAACATTAAATTCACGAATCTAGTTATAACATCACATACAACCGTTATGCATTAAAATCATTATTTCTTCTGTGTAACGTGTTTCTGTTCGTGTTGTTTATGAATATGATGACGGATAACATGGCTTAGGATTGAGTCTAAGAATTGGCCCGAAAAGAAAATTACTACTTGATTTTGCCGATGAATCTGTAATATTTTCTTTGAATGGTATCAAGCAAATAAGATACGATAATTAGAACCTACTTAAGGAGATCCAACATATTTCTTGAACAAAAACAATGATTTGGTTCAAGAGAAACTTGCCTTATAAGTTGATTACGACGGTATGAAGAAGAGCGGCGATGGCAACAGTTAAGCAAGAGGTGGCTCAACAACGACAGTTACAACACTGTGAAGCAGCAAGTAAAGCAGGATGGCAACACCTCATGGCAGCAACAACGATGGTGGCTCCGGAGTTCGGAGTGCAGCGAGGTCAAGGCGCTGTTGGCTTTGAAAGTGGCAGGGATAATGACTGCAATGGAGTTGCAGGTGTGCGCTCCGGTGTGGTGGAGGTCAGCAGCGGGAGGAGCAGCCTGGGTCGGAGGGTGCAGCGAAGATGGCGGTAGGGTGTCGGAGCTCGGGGAGAACATAAACGGAATTTAGGGGCTGACTTGAGGGTGCTAGAGTTGCAGCGAGGAAGATGGTGGCGCTCGCTGGAGAGAGAGCAGCTAGGGCAGAAGACGAGGAGGTTGAAGGTGGGGAGTCGGGGTGGTGCAATCGATGGCTCGGGGTGGAGCTGCGGTGGTGGGCAGAGTGGTTGGTGACGGTGGCAGTAGGGTGGGGGCAAGCAGGATGAGGGGAGGTGATGGGTTCAGGATGCTGGCGAGGAGAAGAAGGAGGAGGAGCTCTAGGTTTAGTCGGCTGGGCAGATGATTAGGATAATTAATTAGGATTAGTGTTTATTTTAATTAATGAAAGCATTAAGGGATTAGTTAGAGATAAGAGAAAATCAGTGGATACGTGAAGATGAGTGATTAGGAGAAAATAGAGGGGATTGTGCAAACAGTGGAGATTATGGGGTTAGTATGCACTTGCAGTTTGACTGGTAGATGGGCATGGGTCAGGTAAATCTATGGGCTTCAATAGTTGGGCTAAAGAATTGGGTTTAAAATTATATAAGATAACAATTAAGAATATAACAGTTTAATTAGAATAGTCAGCATTCTAAAATTAAATAGAATGTACAAGAATTTGTAGGGTTCGGCTAAAAATTGATCGACTGGATGAATAAAATTGGGTTGAAGAAAACAACAAGATTATTGTTAAATAAATCAGATTATAGAAATTGAGGAGAGAAATAGAACTGCAAAAGAAATCTAAAAACTCGAAACGGGGGTTACAAAAAGATCACATACCTAGGAATGGCATTCAGGCCGGGCGAGCCGGGTCCTAATCCAGTGGGTTCGCCACGGTGGGGGGCGGGCCCGAGCCGGGTTGGGCCTAAACCTGGGCCGGTCCGGCCGTGTTCGAGTTTTGAAAACTCAACTCGAACCGACCCAATAACTCCTACAGGTCAAACTCGACCCAGGCCGGGCTGGTCTGGGTTGACCCTGGTATTTTTAAATTTTTTAAAAATTTTGAATTTTTTTATATTTTTTTAAGTCCAAAAAAAGTGAATAGATGTACAACAAGTATAAGAGTGAAACAAAATTATATATTTTATTCATTTCAACTTAGAAAAAGTTTTTACAACAATCAAATTACATACAAATACATGTAATAAAATCCAAAAATTCATATAAATTTATTGAATTACATGTTTAAGGGTATAATATAGAGTTCGAGACAGCTTAGACTTAGATTGAAGAGAGGGTATTGGACTACTGTCGTGCACTTCAACAAATCTAAATATTGGATATCTTCACCCTAAATTTCCTATTCAACTTCGACGTGATCTCCAGGAGAGTTGCTTCCACTTTTTGAAGTGTCCACTGCTTTTCCTTGAGCCATGTCTTCTGCTTTGATCCAATCTTCGGGACACATGAGCATCTCCAATGAATCCGACTTCAAACAATTCCTGTAATCGATTAAAACCTGTCAACTGAAGAAAAATCACTTTATGATGCAACTGTAGACACATGACGGGTTAGTAGATCTCTAGCCATGTGTGAAAGAATTGGAAATAGAGTTTCATTCTCTTTCCACCATTGTAACATATCAATCCTAGCATTAGAACTCTCACTATGTTCAGAATTATACCAGTCTAATTCATTAAGTGCATTAGTCATAGATTTTTTAGAATGAATACGAGTAAGTAAATTTGCAGTGGCATCTTCTAATATACTCTTACCCTTACCTCTAAAAGAAGAATAAGAAGAAGTTGATACACTAGTTTTTCGTGTGGTACCACCAGATGCATCAGTTCTTGTTAGAATATGGGTATCTTAACATCATTTATGAACTAGTTTTTAAGCAATTTTTGAGTAATAACCTCTATGAATTAGTGAGAGATCTTGATGGATTTGTGTTCTCCTTCGTGACTAGATCAAAATCGTATACTTATTTTCTCAAAACGGTTATCCGGTGAATGAGAAATTATTTCCTAAAGTGAGACACTTTATTTCTAAAAATGGGTTGAGGGACTTTAGTCCTATATCAGAAAAATCAAAGGAAATAGAAGGATATATATAAGAAACCCTTTTTTGTCATTGTAAGATAGCAAGCCAAGAGGCTATCTTTCTCGCGCGGGGGGTGCAAATCTCAGATCGGATTACATGCGGCTTGTGTGCGCTTGCACGTCCTGCGAACGTGAATGCTGAACCGACTGAACCTCACCCTGGCCCTATAAATAGAGGCCTTTTCTCCCCTCATAACACACACCAGAAAATCTTCCCCCCCCCCCTTGTTTTGTTCTTCTACTTTTATTGTCCGATCGTTTGGTGATAGGTTTTAAGCGTTGTATTGTTTGAGAGCGTGACGTGGTGCCTGCATTAACACTCTTCAAACATTGCATCCTAGGAGATAGACGCCTTTGAAAGCTCCAGCACCTAGACATTGCGAATTTATTTTTAGGAGATTGTGTGATACATAAGTCTCGACACAAATCGGTTTGCATTTGTTATTTCATTTCGTTTTTTTTGTTGGTTTTCCTCTTCTCCTCCTTCCCTGTTTTTGTTCCTCTAAACCAAATTCCGTTTACTGCAAACAATTTTGTAACCTAAGCTGTAACAAATTTAAAATAGATTTTCATTTCTTTGATTATTGTTTCCTTGATTTTTGAGGCACTCTTTTTTTTATTTATTTCATTCTAAAATATTTACACTCCTGTTGTGTGTTTTCAGATTTAAAAATGACAACTTCATCGGGGAATATTGTTCTGGCTGAAACGGCCCAATTAACGACTATTGAAACAATCCAATTGCGTACTATTGGTGTGGCATGAGTGCCTATGCCTACCGTTGTACCTATCTCAGTCTCTCATGGGAAGAAACCTAAGAAGTTCAACGGGCAGAATCCCAAGAGGTGGCAACAGAAAATTATGTTCTACTTGACCACTTTGAATCTCGCAAGATTCTTGAACGAAGAAGGTCCAAATCTTAATAAAGATGAGCAAGATAACCAAGTCATCACCGCTGTGGATGCTTGGAAGAGTGTTGATTACCTCTGTAGGAACTACATAATGAACAGTTTAGCTGACTCGTTATAGTTATATAATGTTTATATTGAAAGAAGTATAATTAAAGAACTTTGGGAATCCCTAGACAATAAATATAAAAATGAAGTTGTCGGCGCCAAAAATTCATTGTGGGCCACTTCCTAAACTATAAAATGGTAGATTCCAAAACATAAATCTGTTAGGTTAAAGAAATTCAATTGATCTTGCATGAGATACATGCTGAAGGTATGAACTTAAGTGAAAGCTTTCAAGTTACTTATATTATTAAAAATTGCCAGCAAGTTAGAAAGACTTCAAAAACTACCTAAAACATAAGCGAAAGGAAATGGGAATTGAATATCTCATTGTCAGGCTTCGTATTGAAGAAGACAATAGAGGATCTCAGATCCATCAAACATGCGGCCAAGGATAATGTGGTGGAATATAGTCAACGTTCCAAAAAACACAACAATAAGGGGTCCAAGTTGGGGCCTAAGAGAGGAATCTCCAAGGAGCCGAAGTTTCAAGGCACGTGCTTCAACTGTGAAAACCTAGGTCACAAGTCTACTGATTGCAGACTACCCAAGAAGAACAGGAACAGAGAAGCAAACATAGTTGAAGGCATTGCTCAAGACGTTTCTGATATCAACCTCTCACTTTGTGGTCTCGAAGGTGAACTTGATGTGTTCAAACCCCAAGAAATGGTGGATTGACACTAGAGCTACTCGACACGTATGCTCTAACAGAAGTATGTTCTCCACTTTAGAACCATTAGAGAATGGGGAGAAAATGTTTATGGGGAACTCGGCCACTTTAGAAATCAAGGGCCAAGGCAAGGTGATCTGGAAGATGACTTCTAGGAAGGAACTGACTCTAAACAATATTGCATATGTTCATGAAATCCGTAAGAACCTGATATTTGGCTTGTTGATTAATAATCACTGATTTCATTTAGTGTTTGAGTCAAACAAATTTATTTTGTCAAAGAGTGAAATGTATGTTGGTAGATGATACATGAGTGGTGGAATGTTTGAACTCAATGTAATGACCATGGTCACGAATACTAATAAAGCTAGCTCTTCTACGTATATGCTTGAATCTTCCAGTTTATGGCATGGTAGACTAGGAAATGTTAATTATGATACTTCGTGTAGACTAATTAACTTGAACCATATACCAACATTCCAAATTAATTCCAAACATAAGTGTAAAACTTATGTTGATGCAAAACTAACAAGATTATCATTTAAAAGTGTTGAAAAAAACACTGAACCTCTTGATTTAATTCACATTGATATTTGTGATTTGAAAATGATACAAATAAGATGTGGTAATAAATATTTTATTACCTTTGTTGATGATAGCACAAAAAATTATTATGTGTATTTGCTTAAAAGCAAGGACGAAGTGATCGAGAAATTTGTTCTCTATAAAAATAAAGTTGAGAATCAACTCAACAAAAAAATTAAGGTGCTAAGAAGTGACCAAGATGGAGACTATGAATCGTCATTTGCTAAAAAATGTGCTAAGCATGAGATTATACATTAAATCACAGTGCCTTATTCTCCTCAATACAATGGTGTTGCTGAGAGAAAGAATCGTACTTTGAAGAAAATGATGAATGCAATGTTAATAAGTTCTACTTTGTCACCAAACTTGTTGGGAGAAGCTATTCTTTTAGCTAACTACCTTTTTGAAGAAGGTGCCCAAAAAGAAAGAAGAGAAAACTCCATATGAATTATGAAAAGGAAGAAAGCCATCCTACAATCACTTGTGAAGGTGGGGATGTCTTGCCAAGGTAACAGTACCTCCACCTGTCACATCCCGCTTCCCAAAGTACGAAAACACAGACACAAAACTGAGGCCCAACAAATAATATAAGTATAACAACTTATATCAACCATAACCTGTGCAATACCATTAAGCTCAACAATACAATAATAATAATCACATCACATGAACAAGAATATAATACAATAACCAATATCTGGGATACAAGAACTTACAAAAAGTCTGAGAATTTACAATGCAGTAAATAGTTCACCAAGATCCTTCAGTATCTCATCATCTGTACTTGTATAAATATTAGCTCAAAGAAAGGAGGGGGTGCTCGTTAGAACAAGCTTCAGGCGCAAGTAGTTAATCAATAAAAGGACGATATAACAAGAACAAGAAATTGGAACGATATCAGAATCAATAAACAACAGAAGATAACATGATCAATAGTGCAAGGGTCGGTAAACAATAATCGATAATGAATGATCAATAAAGAGTAATCAATAATGCAATGATCGGTAACCAATATTCGATAGTTAATGATCGATAAACAATATTCAATAATCAAAGATCGATAAACAATATTTCATAATCAATGATCGATAAATAGTAAACAATGGTCAAAATGCAAGTGTTGATGCTCAGTGTCAATTTTAAGGCTATTAATCTTTTATTGACCTATCTAATGCATGCAATCCTGTGTCCCATACCAGAGGTTCGGGTGCATACAATCATGTGAACGTTTAGACTTTAGTGGTAGATTATACAGGGTCGTCTACTCGGGTCTTGCAATATCAATGACCAATGACCAATGACCGATGACCGATGACAAATACACGTTAACTGGGATATTGTATTTAGTAATCCATAATCAATCGATGACCAATAAACAATATCATGACCAACAACAATGACCAATCGGAAAACACAGGTCCGCATCCGAATACACTCTTCTATATTGTCCACTACTAAGTCTTTCCATTTATTACCCCTACTTGATATTATTTTATTATAATTAAACATGAACATGAAATCGATGGAAATGGGTGTCAAGAACAGTATCAAGGAGGTATCAAGGGCTATGCAATGTATGATGTACTAGTTCAATTCATTAGATGCTAAATTAATGATATTTACATTTAAAAACAAGAAAAATACAATTTTGGGCAGTAATACGTTGTTGTACAAAAATTGAGTTTTTCGTTGCTACGAAAAAGAAAATCAGGTTCTATCAGGGGTTGTAGAAACTAGATTCCCTTTCGGTACCAACGTATATTCACATAACACATTCTTATTAAAATAACTACATCTACCAGTAAGTTCTTTATGAGACTGTTGTTCAGGCAGCAACTAAATGTCGAGTTATTATACAAATAAACAGACTGAAAACTCATTTAAAAATCTTATAAAAATCATAATCTAGTTCTTAACATTGTTCAGTAACAACATGATTAATATCATGTCTTAATTCATAATTTAATCTACGGTTTCAATTAATTAAACATGGCAATGTACTTTTCAAACTGTATTCCGAAATTCAAACGTTACGACACGAGAATCTGAATATTTTGCAATCTGTACGTCGGATTGCAAAACTTTCAGATGGTCTGGATTCCAGACAGAGAGAGCCATAACTTTGATTTACAAAGTTCTAAATTATACTATAAGTAACTAGTTCATAATCTCATTATAAGTTGGAGTAAATAGCATGACAATAATATAATAATTGTAATTGTAATGATTGTGATTTACAAACATGTAGTTTTAATGTATAGAATTGAACACACATTCACATCTAGTAATTAGAACGGATTCCTATTGTTAACATGATGAAAGTTATTATTTCTACGTTATTAAACTATGGACAAAACTATAATACCACATACAATCAAAATTCCTTCAAATAACTAAATTTATCTATATACACATATTCATGTACGATTCTAGTTTGTGTTCATGCAATGCATATGGTGACAATAAAATTTATAGTTTTTTGGTGGTTATTGATCAACGGAGGCAAATAGAATGATTCAATATATATAACGATTGATTTAAACAAAGAACGATCACAAGACATGTAACGATATTATAGTTCAACAATTAAGATCTACAAAAGATATTTTCATGAACATGGAAGATAAATGGACTTCAAGATATGTTGATCAAATAGAGGTACTACTTGTGAGTTGCCAAGAAAATGCTTGCAAAAGATCAGTAAGGTTGTACAAGAGACGCTTGCCTGATACAACAGTGATTATAATGTGGCGAGAAGGCGAGGTGACAGCACTGCAAGAGGGCAGCAGCACCACAACAAGCAAAAAGGTGGCAAGAAGGCAGTGAGCGACTCCGCAACGATGACAGTGCTCTACAACAACAACAATAGCTACCACGGCTCGTGTAACTACCGTTTCCGCTATTTTCATTTTCCCCATTTTTGTAATATTTTATTTGTAATTGAATAAAATACTTTATTTTTCTTTCTTAATTATTTTAATTAAATTTGTTCATGAAATTCTTCATTCTTCTTGATTGAGCTTTTATGATTGATCCTACTTTCTTTTAATTAATTGTGGGTATTTTTATTGAACCCTATTATTTTAAATCTATCTCTTATTGAACCTTAAAAACCAAATTCTTATTGTTCTTGACTCAAACCGCTATTATTGAATCCTAAACAATTAACCCAACACCTTAATTTTACCCTATAAATACAATACTATTGCAAACCCTAAAAATTGCACAAAACTGAAATCCTAGACCCGCTTATTCTCTCTCCTCTTCCTCTGTCCTCCCGTTTTCTCTCTCCCCGACCGAATTCCTGCCCAAACTCCAACCCAACTAATGTACTTCTTCCCCGGCAACCCCCTTGTTGCCACCTCCCGTCGACACCACCCCAGCGCCGCCACAGCACCCCCAACCCCTCCTCCTCTCCTTGCCCTGTTTTCCGATCAACAGCAGTGACCCAACCCCCTGCTGCTGTCGCTGCTCCCCTGTTCTGTCGATGCCCCATCCCCGTCGTGCCGCCGCCTGCGACGCCGATGACCCCCACCGGACTTGCTCCTCTTGTTGTTGTTGCTGATCTCTTTCTTGTTGCTATTGCTTCGACTCTTGCTGTTATTGCTTGGGCTCTTTGTTACACGTAGTTCGCACGTGTTATTTGTGTTAGTTCATGGATTCGTTGCTTTGGAATCCTTATTCTGTTATTCTTGGTATTCGTTTTCACCGTCTAAAAGGCAAGTAACTTTCCCCTTGAATTGAACATCGTATCAAATTCAAGTTTTAATGAAATTCTTCCAAGTAGATCCTATTCGTTATCGTATCATTGTATTGACTAACTTTCATTGGGTCTATTGAGAGTTTACACGAGTTAACCCCAATATTCTTGACATCGTTCCACTTTTGACTCTAAAGATTGAATCTTTCATGCATCCATATAGTATTCATGATAGGATTACTCATATAAACACGACACAATTAATTATTGTAGAACTAATTGCTAGGTTGTTTGTTGATTGATCGATTGATGTTGGATGTTGTTAGAATCGTGTATGTGTGTGTTTTTAATTGTATTTACCATGCTATTACACCTTCATGTTGATTATGTAATCTATTGACTATAGAATCGACATCCATCATGTTTAATTATTTATTTCATGAAAAATATCCAAAAACTTGTATGTTGCTTGCTGGTTGTATGTTGTCTGCTATTTTAGACTCAGTAAATGATCTCAATATAAGTTACTTTCTAAATACGAGTTGTAGCTTTATCTTTCTAGTTTCCAGAACATCTTGAATTTCTGAATTCCAAATTGTGTAGCAAAAGTTATGCCCGTTTTACTACAGCTGTGTTTTTATTTTTGGATTTTCAGATTCTTGTATCTTTCATGTTTAAATAGTAAAAAGGCTGATCAAATGTAAAATTTTACTCTGATAATTTCCAGAACATTAGTTAACATGTTTAGGAACTTAATAAATATTATTAATGAATTTATTATGGAGTTTTTGCTGATTCTAAAAATATAACAACATGATGTCGAATTTCTACCTGAACATGAAATCTGTAAAGAACAATATGTTTGACCTAGCTACTGTTGTCGGATTTTGAACTCTAAATATGCATTGGAACCGTGTGGAAGTCTAGTTTTCAGAACTCATGATAGATTCCGTTTTTTATTTCTGAAACAGCGGGAAACTGTATTTTTGTACAGACTACTTTTGTTGTCCAGAATTTTATAATCCAGATTTTAATAGATTAATTATTCATATATCATATTATTTCATGAATTAAAGTGTGTGTGATGCATTGCATGATTCCAATGAGTTATTTTCATCATTCTAATTGTCCTATTTCATGTTACCATCCTATTGTTCCCCTATTGATACTATTGTTCATCCCACATCTCAAATTGCATATTGTATTGTTGCATTGATAAATAATTAATAAGCCGGGGTTTAAGAGATTAACTAGAGTAGTTGATAATATAGAGACTGTACTCGGATGAAGGCCCGTGTTATTATCGTTGTCGTCATCATGTAAGAAATTACACCATGGCCCGTGTTATTATTGTTATCGTCACCGTGTAAGAAATTACACCATGGCCCGTGTTATATTGTTATCGTCATCATACCCAGTACATGAACTATAGAATCTTCCACTTAAGTCCAGACAAAATTGATTGTATGCATCGAACTTGTAGAATGGGATGCAGTAGTACATGCATTAGTTAGAATTAAAATGAATAATAGACTTAGGATTGACACAACATCGACATTGCATATTGTACATCATTGTTCCTATTGACATCGAATATTGGCTAAGTGATTGTTATTGATCATTGATTATTGTTACCGAATATTAAATCATTGTTTATAGTCATTGCATCGATTATCATGATATTGATTATTGTTATTGTCCCATGTTATTGACTCCTATTGATCCATTGAATTCATTGTTATATCGTTATTCCATTGTTCCTTGCTTTCTCTACTTGCTGTCCATGACTTTCTCTAAGGACAAATTTTCTTCTCTTTTTAGAAGAAGTGTTCAAGGTAATGAAGGAGAATTGCCTGCTGGGATTGGAGAACAAACTTTCTGAAGAATTATTGCTTTATAATTGAATGTTATTTTTATTGAACTTATTGTATTGAGACTTATTACCATTGTGTTTGGAATTTATTATTGTATTGGGCTTTTAACCTGAATATTGATATTATTTGTTTCCAGGTGTTGGATTATTATTGTATTTGGATAGTTCATATTGCTTCATTCCAAGTATTATTGTTCATGAGATTATTATTATTTTTTGTGCAATTATTCTGTCTTGATTATATTATTGAGTTGATCGGATAAACAGGTTATGGGTGACATTAGTCATTCGCTGGGCCAATGTCATGTACTTGTATTCTGTATTTTTGAAAAGTGGGGCATGACAGCTTGAGGGAGTTACTGTTTCAATTTTGGAGGAGCAGGGGGATGGTACCGGCAATGAAGAGCATTGGTGATGAGGGGGAGCAGCGGTTGGAGGTGGGTTTCGATGTGCGATGGCGGAGGCAATCACAGTTGCCAGTGACAGAGTAGCAAGGGCGAGGTCGGGCGGTGGTGCAGCAAGGTCGGGAAGAGGATGGTGATGGAGGTGAGAGGTAGCAGCAAGCGGTGGGGCATCGGGGTCGAGCGGTGCACGGTGAGGAGGTGGTGCTCAATGGAAGGGGAAGTAGCAAGGAGGCATTCAGGACACCAGGGTTGGCTAGTCGTAATGAAAGAGAAGCTCGAGATGAGTTGGAAGCAGTAAGGAAAAGGCGATGATGTTTTGGTTCAGTGGAGGTTTCAGATGCAGGATGAGAGAAGGAGGAAGTGGAGAGGATTAATAGGAGTTATTAGGGGGGTATGGAGAGATTAATGGGGGTGGTGGAGTTACAGATAACGATATATGGGGGCAATGGAGAGATTAATAGGGGTAGTGGAGTTACAAGATCACAGGATCACAAGATCACAAGAACACAAGATCAAAAGATAACGATATAGGGAACTACGAGCCCCTTATCCGAGTATAGTCCCTATATTGTCCACTACTGGAGTCAACCCTTAAACTCCGACTTGTTAAATGATTTTATCGATGCAATAATCCAATATGCAATCTAGAGATATTAGACGAACAATAGTAACAATAGGGAAACATTAAGATGATAACCTAGATATGACAATTAGAATGATGACAATAACTCATTAGGATCATGCAATGCAACTTACATAATTAAATTCATGCAATACTATGATATAGGAATAATTAATCTATTAAAATCTAGAATATAAAATTCTGGACAGCAAGAGTGGTTTGTACTAAAATGTAATTTTCCACTGCTACAGAAATTGAAAACTGAAACCATCAAAAATTCTGGAAACTATACTTCCACACGGTTCCAACGCATATTGAAAGTTCAAAATCCGACAACAGTAGCTAGGTCAAACACATTGTTCTTTACACATTTCATGTTCAGGCGGAAATTTGACATCATGATATTATAATTTTAGAATCAGCAAAAACTGGATAATAAATTCATTAAAAAATATTTTTTAGACTCCTAAACATGATAACTAACAATCTGGAAGCTTTTCAGAGCAATATTTTAACATATGATCAGCTGTTAATAGTTTAAACATCAAACATACAAGAATCTGAAAATCTGGGAATCAAAACACATCTGTAGTAAAACGACCATAACTTTTTCTACACAACTCTGAATTCTGAAATTCAAGATGTTCTGGAAACTAGAATGATAAGGCTACAATTCTTATTCAGAAAATTATTTATTTTAAGATCATTTACAGGGTCAAAAATAACAAACAATATACAGCCAACAAGCAACATACAGGGTTTTGGGTATTTTTCATGAAGTAAATTAATTAAACATGATGGGTATCAATTCTATTAGTCGATAAATTTCATAATCAGCATGAGGGGTAACAAAACATGATGAACAAAATTAAAACAAGCACATACACTAATTTAACATCAACCAAACAACAATAGATTGATCAAACATACAGCCTAGCAATTATTTCTACAATAGATTAATTGGGTGACAATTATATCGGTACTCCTATCATGAATACTATATGGATGCATGAAAGATTCAATCTTTGGATTCAATAGAGGCACGATGTCAAGAATATTGGGGTTATCTCGTATAAACCCTCAATATACTCAACGATAGAGATAAACAATATACAATACGATGAATCAATTGGATATACTTGCGAGAATATCAATAAAAACTTGAATTTGATTCAATAACAATTCAAGAGAAAAGTGACTTGCTTTTTGGACGAAGAAAATGAATACCAAGAATAACGGAATAAGGATCCCGGAGCAACGAACCCACGAACTAACACAATCTAGCACGTATATAATACGTGCAATAAGATCCAAAGCAACAACCAATGGCAACAAAGACAAAGAAAGCAATAGCAGCAACCAAGGGGGTCCTACGGTGCTCGACGTCGATGGCGGTCGACGGCATCGCAGGTGGCAGCGTCGAGCGGGACAGGGCGACGACTAGGCGGCTGCTGTTGTCGAGAGCGGAAATAAGGGACGACTGCTCTGTTTTGGGCAGGAAATCAGAGAGACAACGACGTTGGGGATGGCAACAGGGTCTAGCGATGCCCAGGAGGCACCGGAGGTGGCCGGAGGTCGGGGGTCTGATCGGAGAAGGTGAACAGTAGGGGGTGGTCGGGATTTTTTGTAAGAAAAGTGCACAGTAATGGGTTGGGTTCTGATCGGGGAGAGAGAAAAGTGGGGGGAGAGAGGAAGAGGACAGAGAATAGGCGGCTCTTAGGGTTTCAATTTGTATTTTTTTAAGGTTTGTATTAGGGTTGTATTTATAGAACACAATTAGGATGTTAGGTTAATGGTTTAGGATCCAATAATAACGGGTTTGGGTTTAGAATAAATTGCAATCGGGTTTTGGGTTCAACAAGAGATGGGTTTGAAGACAATAGGGTTCAAGTAAAATAATCACAATCCAATAAAATAAAATTCACAAGATAGATATCCCAACAAAAAGAGAAAAGAGTTCATGAACGAAAATTTAAATCCAATTAGATAAATGAATAACACAAATGAAAAAGAATATCAATTGGGCTTAAAAATAGATTCAAATTCGGCAAGAAAATCAGAACAAATAAAATAATAAAATAATTCAATAGATAAATTTTAAATAGATAATCAAGAAATAACAATTAATTATTATAATTATAAAAATAATAAAATCATACAACAAAATAATATTCAGGTGTAATAATTTCATTAAAATAATCCAATAATAATAATATATTTGTTTTTGGGATCAAATGTAAATATCCGATCAATAAGAAATCGAAAGTAAGATTAAAATAAACCATTATTCGAAATGAATCGAAGAAATTTATTAGAAAATACTTTAATACAAGATCCGAAATGAATTTAGCACAAAATAAATTTATAAAAAAATCAAATTATAGAAAATACACGCTAAATACTTATTGGTAGAAATGGGGTTTACACTTACGCTATAACGCTCTGATAGAGAAGACTCCATCATACTTGTCGTAGAAGATCAGATGATGCCGATCGACGAATCAAGATAAGTATCTAGATTCAAGATGGTTATTATAAGTTCATGTGATCAATGCGATGTGCATACTTGTTGAGCTTAACAATGTTCGAACCAAACCTGGCTCTGATATAACTACAAACCTGTCAAACTCCGCTTCTCAAAATACAGAAACACAGGTACGTAACTGAGGCCGAGCAAATTATACAAGTATACCAACTCATATCATCCATAAGTTGTACAATACAAGTAAGCTTAACAATACAATAATAATCACATGAATAAGAATATAATACAATAACCAATATATGAGATACAAGAACATACAAAAAGGTTATCCGTTAGTATACAATGCAGTAAACAGTTCGCAAAGATCCTTCAGTATCCAATCATTTATACCTGTATAAACATTAACTTAAAGAAAGGAAGGGGTGCCCGTTAGAGAAAGCTTCATGCGCAAGTAGTAGTAAGCAGTTAAACAATAAAAGGATGATATAACAAGAACAAGAAATTGGAATGATATCAGAGTCAATAAACAACAGACGATAACATGATCAATAGTGCAAGGTCGGTAAATAATGGTCAATAATGCAATGATCGATAAACAGTAATCAATAATGCAATGATCGGTAACCAATATTCGATAATCAATGATCGATAAACAATATTCAATAATCAATGATTGATAAACAATATTCCATAATCAATGATCGATAAACAATATTCCATAATCAATGATCGATAAACAGTAAACAATGGTCAAAATACAAGTGTCGATGCTCAGTGTCAATCTTAAGTCTATCAATATTTTATTAACTTATTTAATGGACGCAATCCTGCGTCCCCTACAACAGGTTCCAGTGCATACAATCAAGTGAATGTTTAGACTCTAGTGGTGGATTCTATAGGGTCGTATACTCGGGTCTTGCAATATCAATGACCAACGATCGATGACTGATGACCAATACACGATAAACCGAGACACTATAGTTAGTAATCCGCAATCAATCGATGACCAATAAAAAATATCAAGACTGATAACAATAACAATACGGAAAACACGGGCCCCCTTCCGAGTACACTCTTCTATATTTTCGACTACTAAGTCTTTCCCTTTATTACCCTGATTTGTTATTATTTTATTATAATTAAACATGAATATGCAATCAATGGAAACGGGTGCTGCATCAAGGAGGTATCAAGGGCTATGCAATGCATAACGTACTAGTTCAATTCATTAGATGCAAAATTAATGATATTTACATTTAAAAACATGATAATATAATTTATGGCAGCAATACATTGTTGTACAAAAACTGACTTTCCCGTTGCTACAGAAAGGAAAATCAGGTTCCGTCAGGGGTTCAAGAAACTAGACTCACTGCCAGTTCCAACGTATATCCACATTACACATTATCATTATAATAATTACATCTACCAGTCAATTCTTTATGAGACTACTATTCAGGCAGAAACTCAACGTCGAGCTATTATATAAATAAAATGACTGAATACTCATTTAAAAATATTAGAAAAAACCATAATCAAGTTCTTAACTTTTTCCAATAACAACATGCTTAATATCAGGTCTTAATTCTTACTTTAGTCCACTGTTTCAATTAACTAAACATGGGAATGTTCCGGACTGTATTCTTGAATTCAGATGTTATGACACGAGAATCTAAATATCTTGCAATCCATAAGTCTGATTGCAAACCCGTCAGATGTTCTGGATTCAAGACACAGAGGGCTACAACTTTCATTTATAAAGTTCTAATTATATTACCAGTAACTAGGTCATAATCTCACTATAAGTTAGAGTAAACAGAAGGATAACAATATACTAATTGTAATTGTAACGATTGTGATTTACAACCATGTAGTTTTAATATCTAGAATTGAACACACACACATCTAGTAATTAGAACGGATTCCTATTGTTAACATGATGAAAGTTATTATTTCTACGATATTAAACTGTGGACAAAACTATAATATCACATACAATCAAAATTCCTTCAAATCACTAAATTTATCTTTATACACATATTCATGTATGATTCTAGTTTGTGTTCATGCAATGCATATGGTGACAATGAAATCAATTTTTTTTTGGTGGGTATTGAATTAGTGGAGGGAAATGGAATGATTCAATATACATCACGATTGATTTAAACATAGTTAGAATGATCACAAGTCATGCAATGATCCTATAGTTCATCAACTTAGATTTAAAAAGGATACTTTCATGAACATGAACGATAAATGGACTTCAAGATACGATGATCAAATAGATGTACTACTTGCGAGATGTTAAGGAAATGCATGCACAAGAACAATAAGTGTGTACAAGAGACGCTTGCCTGATACAACGGTGATTATAATTAGGCGAGAAGGCGAGGTGAAGGCACTGCAAGAGGGTAGCAGCACCACAGTGAGAAAAACGGTTGCAAGAGGGCAGTGAGCGACAATGATAATGATGACAATGCTCTACAAAAACAATAGTAGCTAGCAAGGCTCGAGGGAGTTACTGTTCCGATTTTGGAGGAGCTGCGGGATGGTGCAAGTTGCGACGGGCATTGGTGATGAGGGGGAGCAGCGGTTGGAGGTGGGTTTCTATGTGTGGTGGCGGAGGTAGTCACAGTTTTCGGTGATGGAGCAGCAAGGGGGTGGTCGGGTTGTGGTGTAGCAAGTTCAGGAAGAGGATGGCGATGGAGGTGGGAGGTAGCAGCAAGCGGTGGGGTGTCGGGGTCAGGTGGCGCTCGGTGAGGAGGTGGGAGACTACGGTGGAGAATGGTAGTGGTGAGGTGGTGCTTGGCGGTGAGGGAAGTACCAAGGAGGCAGTCAGAGAACCGGGGTTGGCTGGTCGGGATGAAGGAGAAGCTCGGGATGGGTTGAAAGTAGTCTGGAAGAGGCGATGTTGTTTGGGTTCGGTGAAGGTTTCAGCTGCAGGGTGAGACAAGGAGGAAGTGGAGAGGATTAGTAAGAGTTATTAGGGGGGTTATGGAGAGATTAATGGGGGTAGTGGGGCTAGAGGATTAATTGGATATTAGTGGGATTAAATCATGGGGATAGTTAAGAAGATTGATAATGGAGATGGTTGAAGTAATTGGGGTTAGTGGGGAGATAATTAAGATAATTATGGAGATAATGGGGATTTTAGTTGAGATTTAGGGGGATGCAGTTAGTGGAGTAGAGGAGTATTCGGGTTAGGGATTTAGTGTTAACGGGTTTGGTTATTCAAATGTGGGCTAGGGTTTCGGGATACATTCATTTGACTTGGACTTGATCTATGGGCCTGAGTTAAATTTCAAAATAAATAAAATTAGGTTGGGTTTACAAAATAAATAGATAAACTAAATTATAATTTGGATTAGGAGTTTGAACTTGACAATAAAAGAAGAATCAAATAATCAAATTATAGGATGGCTATGATTGGGCTGTTTACAAATAAATAAAATAAATAATTAATAATTTTGTAGGATGGATTGGGATTTAGGTTTTAAAAAAAATTGAATATTCAAGTGAATGCAATTGGGTTCAAAAGAATACAAAGATATACATAAATTGAAATATAAGAATACGAAGATAAGAAAAAGAAATCCGTACAATCGGAAATGGGGGTTACACTCCACATAAGAAAGTGAAAATAGGACCAAAACGGTTGATTGCATTTTCATTGGCTGCAAAAAATAGTTGTGCTTATCGGTTGTTGGTGTACAAATCTGTTGTCTCCGACCAAAGAACACGATAATTGAGTCAAGAAGTGCATCGTTCTTTGGAGATATATTTCCATGTAAGTCTGAGGGAGGTCCGAGTTCTTCCAAACAAACACATGAGACTACCACTGAAGATAGTGAAAACCAAGATGAAGAAGTTGAGGAGGAACCTAGACGTAGTAAAAGAACAATAATGGAAAAATATTTTGGTCTATATTTCTTGACTTTTTTGCTTGAAGGTGAACCCCAAACTTTCAAAGAAGCGGTGAGCTCTAGTAATGATCCTCTATGAAAAGAAGCAATTAAGAGCGAAATTGATTCTATCTTGCAAAATCATACTTGGGAACTAGTGGATCTTCCACCAGGTAGTAAACCTTTAGGTTCCAAGTAAATTTTCAAGAGACAAATAAAAACTGGTGGATCAATTGTTAAAGACGAGGCAAGTCTTGTTATCAAAGGATATAGACAAAAGAAAGGTCTGGATTACTTTGATACATATTCTTATGTAACGAGAATAAATTCCATTAGGATGGTACTTGCAATAGCATCATTGCGCAATCTTGAAGTTCATCAAATGGATGTGAAAATAACATTTCTTATTAGTGATTTAGATGAAGAAATATACATGGAACACCTGAGGGTTTTCCAGCTCCAGGACAAGAAAAGAAAGTAAGTAAACTAGTGAAGTCATTATATGGCTTAAAACAAGCACCAAAGCAATGGCATGAGAAATTTGAAAATGTCATGTTGAAAAATGGTTTCAAGTTCAATGAAGGTGATAAATGCGTATATGTCAAAGACACTGAAAGTGGATATGTCATAATATGCTTGTATGTAGATGACATGCTTATGTTGACCCTAAGTTTGGTGTGCACAAAACGTATTATTAACACTAATATTTTCAGTTGAGATCTACATGATTTACAGGAAAAAATAAATCAAAATAAAGAGATAAAAATATTGGCAATCAAGCAAAAGAGAAATGTATCAACAAAGATTGCAAAAATCAAGAAAATTTTAACTCAGGAAACATGTGCTTCAAATCCTCAAGAAAGCCAGCAATGATCAATTATTTATTTCTATTCTTGTGAGAAAATATTATGTAAAGAGTCGTTGATTGATTAATTAGTATTTGGAAAGAATATTAAGTGGATTCACCAAATAAATGTTGAATTTTCATGATAGCGATCGACCGTACAATATGCTGGTTGACCGTCGCAATAGTCGACCACTCATCATAGTGGAAAAGATGAGTCAGTCGATTGCTCATCGCTCGACTTTCGAGTTAAAAGATGAACGGTCGACGGCTCAATAAAGCGGTCCACCGTCCACGTGCAGTTTTGACTAATTCGGAAATATCTTTTCACTTTTGGAAAGATACATTTCCTCGCTCTATAAATAGAGACGAATTTATTGAGTATTCTTCACCCCTTTCTATTATTGTTCTTCTGAACTAATAATTTAATCAATGAATGGAATGTGTGAGCATTTATTGTTTTCTTCAATCAAGATCATTATAGATCTTGATAGTTTTTCTCTTCTTCCACTTCGCTGAGTGTTACGGGGCTTATTCATAGAAGTTCTGTGGGTGTAATAAGACTATCGGCCTAAACTTCGAGAATCATTGTACAAGGGATTAAAGTATAGTGGAATGCTTCTGGTGGAGAATTGCTACAAGTAGGTGGTGTGGACGTAGGCCTGGGGGTCAAACCACGTTATATCGATATTTTCTACGTGTTTGCTCTATTTGCTTTCTCTAACTTCATCTCCTTACTTTACACATTTTATTTAAGTTTTTAACTTTCGCAAAATTACCTTATTCACCCCCCTAGGGTGATTTAGAATGGTATCAGAGCGAGGTGATCATAAATAGCTTAAAAGCTAGAGCAAAATATCCAATGGCCGAAATCCCTCCTCCTGAAAACTAGTACACATCGAAGCCATTCATCTCCAATGGAACAAGCCTAATACGTTCACCTTATTTTGATGGAAAATGCTATGATGTTTGGAAAGTTCGTATGTTTCACTTTTTCCAGATGTTGGGAGAAGAAATATGGAATGTTTGGGTCAATAAAATAAAGATCCATGTTAGTGATGGAAAAAGAACATTCACAGCAGCTGAACTATCATTGAAAACTACAAACTCCAAAGCAATGACATCACTTTATGCAAGTCTGAATAATGAAGAACTGATTCGATGTGGATGCAACTACAAAAAAACCTATGAAATCTGGAACAACATGTTAAAACGTCATGAAGGAACTGCATCTAAGGTAAATGCCAAAATTACTTTATGTTTTCATAAGTTTAATATTTTTGTATGCTTCCAGGAGGGATTGTAGATTAGATGCTAGCCCACTTTGATATTATCACACATGAACTTGAGAGCTTAGGTAAGGGGTTAAATGATGACTGAAAGATCGAAAAATTCATATGCTGTTACACAGTTTAATGGGATATCAGGGTTGTTGCAATAAGGGAGACGCTAGAAGAGAATGGTTTCGACTACTACACATTTCAAGGGAAATTGAAGACATCTGAGATGGATATGACCAAAACAAAGAGGTACCGGAAGAATAATGGGATTATACCCAAAACTGAAGAGAAGACCATTGCCTTAAAAGCAGAAACTTCATGACCATCAAAATCAGAATCAGATGAAGATATCACCCTGCTAACTGAACATTTCTGTAAGTATCTCAAATGCAAAAAGTATTGCAGGTCTCAAGGAGGAAGTGAAAGACAAAGATGACATATGTTACAAATGCAAGAAGCTAGGACACATCCGTGCAAACTGTCCCCACTCACAGGATAGGAACAAAGATTATCACCACCAAACTCAGGATTCATAAAGAAGACATTAAAGGCAATATGGATCAATTCAAATTTGAGTGATGAAGAGCAGACTTCATGGCTTTGGAGATGGTGAGGTGCAATCACCACTCCAATAAAAGGTAATCGAAGAACCCACCTATGATGATCTAGTAGACATGTGTAATGGCCTAAAAGAATATGTAAAGAAATTAAGTCGTGAGTTGACACAATATAAGCAAAATCTAATGAATCACATGACTCATGCATTGCCAAAAATAAAAAAGTTAAAAGATGCAAATTCCTTGATTATTGAAAATTTGAGTCATTTATGTAAGATCATGATGTATTGATAGAAAAAAATGAATGTCTAAAACAACATAATCAAAAATCTCTAGCAATACATAATGAAAATCTAAAGGAAATTTATGAGAAATCTGCATATATTGCTAAACTCACTGATGCTGTAATTGAATGCAAAAGAAAATTTGACAAGATAGTGGGAGGTTGTAAGGAAGCACTCGAACAAAATAGGATACTTGATGCTACTCTAAATACTCTTCGTTGGAACACTAAAGACGATGAGAAAACTAGAAAAATACTTCGTAGTAGAATAATTGAGCTAAAAAGTTGTTAAAAAATATGAAGGACCCAATTATCGTATGACAAGAAATTCAAGATCATGTCATGATAATCGAGGACTTGGTTACAATGAGCCACTATAACGTCAAGATACTAAGCAATCATGTCATACACATGTGCGTAGCTATTCAAAATCTTGTTACACACATACGCATAGCCATCAAAATAGTTACAAATTAATACATAACTATGCAAATGTGCATGACCCAAGGCATAATCGCATTACATCACTGTTGCTGTAAATTAGGATAGATATCTTATAACTGTTCATTAAAAAGGAATACTAATTTTTTTGAGTGAAAAAGAATGTACGTGAAAGCACAATACCAACTTGGGCACCAAAAATTATACCTACTAACTTTAATGTAGGTGCATCAACATACCAAACCTAAAGATCGGTGCTACCTTGATAGTGGATGCACAAAGCATATGACAGGTGATAATAAATACTGTGCATCACTACCAAGGAAAAGAGGGAAGGACATCATCATTGGAAACAATAGCACTGGACAAACCATCTGTAAAGGTAAAATAAATTTTGGTTCATCATGCTCCATTGATGATGTACTTTTGGTAAGTGGCTTAAAACACAACTTACTTAGCATGAGTCAGTTATGTGATAAAGGTTATACAGTTATTTTTGATAAAATAATGTAACCCCCGTTTTCAACTATACGTATTTTTTTTATATTTTCTGTGTTTCGATTCTTTATAAAAAAATTTGTTTTAATTTTATTTTTGGATCTCATATTAAATTCCATTTCTAAAATCATTAATTTTACTTGTAGCTATTTTAAAATGATTTTATATTGTAATACAAATTCTATTCAGTTATATTAGTTTATCTTATTTCTTATTTGTTTAATTATGTATGTTTTAGCCAAAACAAATATTTTGTTATTTTTGGATTATTTTAATGTGTTAAACCTAAATCATATTTTGTTATACAATATTATGATTAATATTATTATTATTTCTTTGATTGTTTATTAATTTGTGAAAATCCATAGATCTTAATCCATCTTTTATTATTTTTATTTATTAATATGAAGCTCATTAATTTAACCCAAAGTTCAATTTTAACCCGTTTTACATATGTTAGTGGATTTACTATCTATCTATTTTGGAACCCCACGTATTAAATCCTAGCCCATTCTATATTTTATTTATTTGAATCTCCTATTGAAGCCCATTCTATTTTTTGTAACTATTTCTATTTATCATGACCATTCTTTACAACAACAACAAAAACAAAGTCTTTTTCCCAACTATTTGAGGTCGGCTACATGAATCCTGGTTTTCCATTCTGCTCGGTTTAGCGCAATATATTCTGTAAGGTCGCAAGCTATCTTATGTTTTTTCATCGTTTCCACCCAAGTTAGTTTATGTCATCCTCTACCCCTAACTCTACCCTCAATACTTATCAAATCACTCTTTATAACAGGGGCACTACTAGGTCTACGTGTGACATGTCCAAACCACCTGAGGCGATTCTCTCTTAACTTATCTTGGATTGGAGCTACCGTTAGCATGTCTCGTATATGCTCATTTCTAATTCTGTCATTCCTTTTTTTACCACATATCCATGTTAGCATCCTCATCTCTGCTACACTCATTTTTTGGACATGTTGTTTCTTTGTTGTCCAACACTCTGCTTTATACATCATTGCTGGTCTAACAGCCGTCCTATAAATTTTTTTCTTCAACTTCAAAGGTATACGTTTGTCACGCAAAACACCATTGTCACTTCTCCACTTAAGCCACCCTGCTTGGGTCCTATGTATAAAACCTTCACAAATCTCCTCTCTTTGTATAATCGAGCATAAATATCAGAAATGGTCTCTTAGGTATCTCTTGGCCATCAAGCTTCACTACCTCCTCAGTTGTGTTCCGAATATCACCAAAATTATACTCCATATACTCTATTTTGGTTCTGCTTATCCTAAAGCCTCTAGTTTCTAAAGTTTCTCTCCACAATTCTAATTTAGCATTGACTCCTGCTCTAGTCTCGTCCACTAAGATAATGTCATCGGCAAAAAACATACACCAAGGCACCTTCTCTTGTATTCCTTGCTTCAATTCATCCATAACCAAAGTGAAGAGGTAGGGGATTAAAGCCAACTTTGGTGTAAACCTATTGTAGGAAAATTTATTGAACCATCGTATTTGAAATCCTTCCATGTTTAAATCAGTCCTTATATATTGCATTGAATCAATCCAGTTGCCCCTGTGGTTCGATGCCCATCAAAAGATCATAAACATCAATTTGTGTGCTTCTGCCCTGCTGTTTGTTCCAACTCATAGCAAGTTTATTGTAATACCCCGATTTCTTTTATATACATATAAAGATTATTTAATTCTACATATGATATGCATGTGTAATATGGTTTCTTAAGCCCAAATGTTTTTTTTTACAAAATAATTGGTTTGGCCCAACAAATTTAGCCCATGGATTTAAACCCCTTCTATTATATTTTTTTGTAATGTGTAGCATATTATTTTGCCGGGTTTTAATGTACAATTTGTAGGGTGTAGTTGGAGTATGCACGTGCATTTGTATACACGTGCATTGAACACAACCCTTGGCCGGATTGTGGGTGTGTGGGTCAGATCATGGGTAGTTGTTTTTGGGATGTGGGTAGTTTCTCAAACTTCCGCATAGATCTCAGCCTTTGATCTCTCAACTTCCGAATGCATCTCATCCCTCCATTTCACCTATATTCTAGTATAAATACCCCTTCCTATTCCCTATCTCTTTTACACTAAAATTTCCTAAGTTTTCAAGAGAGTATCTGTGAGTTGTGTGAGAGCTTTTCTGTGGAGGCAAGCAGCATTGCTGGAGATTTCGGTGTGGGACAAAGGAGCAAGGAGTGCAGTACGGTGTTGAAGGACTTTGCGGGATTTCGTTATTTCTCCATATAAGGTGGGTGTTTCTCAGGACTTCTAATGTAGGAATAATGCTATAATTATCGTGATTGATATTATGTTATAAAAAGTAATTTGAATGCTGTAGAAATTGCTTGAACATGCTAAGAATGTTGAGACGAGACTGTCGGTACGGTCGACTGCCATGTGAGCCAGTCGACTGGTACGAGACGTTATTTTTATAATATGCTGATAAACATGTGTGTGAATAACCATGATGGTGTGATTATAAATGTATATGATTTCCCTATGACACACATGATGGAGGGAAGATAAATGAGAAGAACTAATAGTGATAAATATCTGAAGTTGTCGGCACAGTCGACTGACTTGGTGTTAAGTCGACTGGTGCTTCATTTCTGAATATGACTGTTTGAAAGTTCCCTGAATAAAAATATTTCATTTATATAGACCTATTATGACTGTAAGAAGTATGAGCAATGTGAATGCATGTTTAGAGTAGTTTTCTCTAAAAGAGCATGTTAATAACTGAGAAAATTGTGCTGTGAATGCTACTGAACGAGAGGAACCTTGCTTATGAAATATGAATTGATGCATACTGTTAATTGATATCATGATGCAAGTACACGTAAGAACTGTAAATAAATTCCCTAATTGAAATGGATCTGTCCAGTCGACCGAATGCATATAGTAAGTCGACTGATCTGGACTTAGAAATTATGCTGTTTGAAAACTCCAGGACAGACGACTGATTAATGAACAGTCGACTGTTATGTGGATAATATTGTGAATATGGAAGGTTGCGGGACAGGCGACTGGTTGAGTGCAACAGTCGACTATCCCGAGCTTTTATGAGGAACCTGTATGTGACTGTATAAGTCGACTGGCGTTCTTCCAAGTCGACTGTACAGAGTGAACTTTTGATAATTTGATTCATGTTATTTACTGTTGGTAATGATGAACTTTATGCTTTTAAATCAATGGATTCTGTTTATGGCTGTATGAATTATGTGAAAGGAATCATAGATGAGAATTGAGAATTGAATGAATAATTATGAAAGGCTAAATCATGATGAGAAAGTCTGTGGGACTCAAAAATGAAATCATGAGCTGATGGCGCTCAATTGGATATTGTGAATTTGAAATTGAACGAAAGAGTAGCTAAGTCTCCCCGGCAGTGAAATGAAATGATATTGAGAAATAGACCAGGTTGGTCATGTGAAATGAAATGATAAGTCCGGTTGATGGAGAGGCTAACTCTAGAGCTTGATTTTATTCATGATTCTAATGTAACTTAAATACATAGTGTGGAGGTGATGAAGGTGAGAGAAAAACATGAGTATGAGAGCTAGGGTACGGTGCGGGTGTGTGAGCCGCAGAATGCATGCTTGATGCGTCAAGACATGGCGCGGGCACAACTCAGTAATGATCGGACTCTAGTCACGCTTGTGGGATGTTTTGGTGACTGCAAGAGGAGTGTGTTCAGGGAGGAGGCTGAATTGTCGCAGAATGCATACTTGACGAGTCAAGACATGGCGCGAAATTCTACTCCAGGGGCCAGGATACATGCTTGTACTCATAGAATCATCTAGGATACTCACTGGAATTACAGAAGTAGAGTAAGTCATGGCGGGAAATTGAACCCTACAAAAA